>CM062805.1:219100078-219458815 GCA_031772625.1 Pinus tabuliformis
AAACCTCTTGGAGGCAGACTATTTGTTTTGAAAGAAAGAAAACAAAAGAAAAATATAAAAAAAGAGAGAAAAGAAAAAATTTGAAAATGTTGTTTGCAAGTCAGCAGAAGGAGGATCAGAGCAACTTGAGAGGAGCTGAAGGACCTATGCAATCCATATTTTCATTCCTCCATCCCATATTTTTCATCAACCATCGATCCCTCCATTTATGAACTCCTCCAGCTTAGTTTACATAGGCTCTGTGTTTTCTATAGGATTCCATGAAAACATACAGAAGTTCCCTATAGGAATTACAATGGCTTGGGAATCCCAAGAAAAGTGACCCTAGAGCAAGGGGATTGTTGGGTTGTGTTATATTCTTTCCACGACTAGCCCACGTAATTAACCGGGGTGTTAGAGGGGGGGTAGAACTCCCCCTTTCGTTGTGTCGATTGTGTAGCGGGGGTAGGTCACAAGGAGTTTGAGGGGTGCAGGTAACCCCGCTCTATGGGTTTCAAGGCAACTGCCGGGAAAATTTTGTTTTCTGGACCCTATATTAGGTTGGGCGGACCTACCTATGGTTTTGTGCATGATTTTCACACATGGTTTTGGACGTGATGGTTTTCGGTCCATGGTTTTGGAGGTGATTTTTTCGTTCCATGGTATTGGATGCTTTGACATGTATAAATATGTATTGTAACATTGAAAGGAACATAATGAAAATTCAAGTTGGTAGTCCCAGTTTTTGGATCTAGAGGAAATCTCTATGTATATGTGTTCTATTTGTTATGCTCTCGCATTGTTTATTTTCTATGTTTTAGAATTCATATCTAGGTAATTTCTGTATGGGGTTAAAAACTACATTTGTATTAGAGTTGTTTTGGCTTCAAGGGGATGCCTTTGTTACTGAGTGGTTTTTCTCATGCCTGTGGTAGACCCTGTTCAGTGGGAGATCTGCGAGACCGATTTTGCTAGTGAAAGAAGATGGCGAGCAGTGGAAAGATAGAGATCGAGAAATTTAATGGTGAGAGTTTTGAGTTGTGGAAACTCAAGATGGAGGATCTGTTGGTGGATAAAGATCAGTGGATTGCAATAGATCTAGATATTAAACCAATGGGAGTGTCTGATGAAGAATGGAAGAAGTTGGATTGGAAGGCAAAGAGCACAATATGATTGTGTGTCTCAGATTCAGTATTTCTGAATGTATCAGGGGAAGCTATGACAAAGGCTTTGTGGGACAATTTAGGGACTTTGTACCAATCTAAGTATCTCGTGAATAAATTGTTCCTGCAGAAAAAGCTGTATAACCTGAGGATGAAAGATGGAGACTTGGTGACAGAGCATCTGAACGCATTTAATATTGTGGTAAGTTAGTTATTATTTGTTGATATTAAAATTTTAGATGAAGATAAGTGCATCAGTTTATTGTGTTCTCTACCAGATTCGTGGGATATTCTGGCTATTGCAATAGGTGGCAATACAACTGCCTTGTAGTTTTATGAAATAATATCATCCTTGCTGACGAAGGAGATGAGACAGAAAAATATGGAGAGCCAGAATGGTGATGCCTTGTCTGTACAGGGACGGTCGCATAATAGAAAATAAAAGTCATTGAGTGGGAGATCTATGTCTAGAGGGAGATCTAAATCTCTAGGAAAACCTGTAAAGGTGGTGTGCTGGAAATGCGGAAAGAAAGGGCACTACAAAAAGGACTGTAAATCTAAAGCTCTTGATAAAGGAAAGGGATCTGATGATGCTCCTTCTGCAGAGGTGAAATCTACCTCAGATGAAGGTGGGGATGTGTACTTGGCTTCTTCAAGTACACATGTAGATCATGAGGCATGGTTGATTGACTCAGGTGCATCCTTTCACTTCACTCCCCATAGAGAGTGGTTCTACGAGCATGAGAAATATGATGATGGTGATGTCTTCTTAGGGGATGATAGGAGGGCTAGAATCATTGGTCGTGGAAAAATAAAGTTGAAGTTGCAAGGTGGAAGGGTTAGAACTCTTCCGGGTGTTCTGCATATTCCTTCATTGGATAGAAATCTGATTTCTGTAAGCAAGCTAGTTGATGCAGGTGTAAAAATAGTGTTCGAGAAGGTTACCTGCAAGATGGTTCGGGGAGCACTGGTATTGATGCGGGGAGTTCAGATTGGAACTCTGTACAAACTACAAGGCAGCATTTTTGTTGATGGTGCAACAACTTTGTGGTTCCTGAAAGTGGAGTAGAAAATCTAGTGGTATTTGGAGAGGAGACCATGTTGTGGCATCAAAGGCTTGGACATATTGGAGAGAACGGCCTTCAAATACTTCATGGTAAAGGTATGGTAGAAGGTATGAGTAATAACTCTCTGTATTTTGATTTCTGTGAAAATTGTGTATATGGGAAGCAGAATCAGGTGAGTCTCCTCTCTAGTGATAAGATGGTGAAACAAATATTAGAACTTGTGAAAAATGATGTGTTTAGACCTGTGAAGGTTCCATCACTGGGTAAGTCTGTGTACTATGTATAATTTATAGATGACTTCTCAAGGAATATATGGATATATTTACTTAAGAAGGAATTTGAAGTCTTTGACAGGTTTAAAGAATTTAAGGCTCTGGTGGAAAACCAGACAAAGAAGAAGATAAAGGTGTTGAGGATAGATAACAGTGGAGAGTTTTGCAGTAAGAAATTTGAAGAATTCTATAAGAAGTGTGGTATAGCACGCAGAAGACTACTCCATACACACCTGAGCAAAATGGAATTGCAGAAATAATGAACAAGACGTTATGGAAAGGGAAAGAAGCATGCTCATTGGTGCCAGGTTAGGACAAGAATTCTGGGTAGAGACGGTAGAGACAGTGTATTACCTAGTCAACAGATCACCTTCATCAGTGTTGGAGGATAAGACTCCATAAGAGGTATGGACTGGTAAGAAACCCTCTCTTTCACATCTGAGGGTATTTGGATGTGATGCATATGTACATGTTACAAAGGATAAACGAAGCAAGCTGGATAGTAAATCTAAAAAGTGCATCTTTATTGGGTATAAGGATGGTTTAAAGGGTTATAAGCTTTGGAACCCAGTAAAAAGGAAGGTTGTGTACAACCGAGATGTGGTGTTTAGAGAGGTAGAAGATGTTATTAAACATGAAGTCCAACCAAAGGAACCTGAGAAGATAGAGTTTGAGCTTAAGGAGGAAGAATCAGACTATACAATAGAGGAGGAATCAGAAGATGAAGAGCCACAAACTTTGGGTGTGAGAAGATTAGTTCGAGAAAGAAGGTAGACAAAAAGGTATATCCATCTTCTTTCTGTTCAAATTTTGTTTTACATATTACTGACGATGATCCCAGAACTGTGAAGGAAGCAATAGATTCAGAGGATGGAAAACTCTGGAAAGAGGCCATGGTTGATAAAATGGAATCTTTGCACAAAAATGAGGCTTTGGATCTGGTGGAGTTATTGGCTGGAAGGAAACCCAATGGCATCAAATGGGTGTTCAAGAAGAAGACAAATGTAGAAGGAAAGGTGGAGAAATACAAAGCTCGGTTGGTAGCAAAAGGTTATTCCCAAGTGTTGGGAATTGATTTTAGTGATATTTTTTCTCCTGTTGCCAAGGTAACTTCTATTAGATTGCTTTTATCTATTGCTACTACTTTTGATTTTGAGGTAGAACAGATGGATGTGAAGACAACATTTCTTCACGGGGATCTGGAAGAGAAAATCTGCATGAAGCAACCTAAAGGCTTTGCGGTGAAGGGTAAGAAAGAACTGGTATGCAAGTTAAAGAAGTCTTTGTATGGGTTAAAACAATCACCAAGGATGTGGTATCAGAAATTTGATACATTTATACAAGGACTTGGCTTCACCAGAAGAAAATAAGATAGCTGTGTGTATTTTAAATTAATTGGTGACATGTTATTTATATGGTCTTGTATGTGGATGATATGTTGCTGGTTTGAAATGACAAAGAAATTATCTAGGATTTGAAGACCCAATTGTCCTCCGAATTCGACATGAAAGATACTGGTGTTGAAAACTATATTTTGGGCATGAAAATTAAAAGAGATCGAGCAAAGAAGAAGCTATGGTTAAACTAGAGGAAGTATGTTGAGACAATACTGCAGAGGTTTAATATGCAAGATAGTAAACCGGTGAAGGTTCCTATTCCTGTAGGTGTGAAGTTATCCGTTGAACAGTTTCCAAAGACACAAGAAGAGGAAGAGGGCATGTCCCATGTTCCATATGCAAGTGCAAATGGTAGCTTGATGTATGCAATGGTCTGTACTAGATCAGACATTGCACATGCAGTGGGAGTATTGAGCAGTTTTATGTCAAAACCAAGGAAGGAGCACTGGGCAGCATTGAAGTGAGTTTTCACGTATTTGCGTGGCACTAGTGATTATGGTTTGTGCTACCAAGGGACACCAGGATTGGACAGAGTGTTGGATATTCATGGCTTTGTTGATACAGACTAGGCTAGAGATCTGGATTAGAGAATATCTACAAGTGGGTATGTGTTTAACCTATTTGGAGGAGCAGTCAGTTGGATGAGTAAGAAACAATCTATAGTGGCACTATCAACTACAGAGGAAAAATACATGGCAGCCACTCATGCAAGCAAGGAATAAGTTTGGTTGCAGAGATTGTGATCAGGTATGGGGTTAGTATAGGGAGCTATAAGGATAGACTGTGACAACCAAAGTACAATTTTCTTGGCAAAGAACCCTGCATATCATTCAAAGGCAATGCACATTGATGTTCAATATCGCTTTGTGAGGGATATGATAGAAGACAAAACGGTGTTGCTGGTAAAGGTGGACACTTTGAAGAATATTGCAGATGCATTGACAAAATCTATGAGCTTTGAGAAGTTCTCTTGGTGTAGAGAAACAATGGGCGTTGTAGGGCTGGATAAATGACTAAGCTCTCTTGTGGCCCGCCTATGGAAAGAAAACAACAAGTGGGAGAATGTTGGGTTGTGTTATATTCTTTCCATGACTAGCCCACGTAGTTAACTGGGGGGTTAAAGGGGGGGTGGAGTGATGCAAGAGCATTCAGCCCAAGAAAAACCATTGTATTTTAGTAGACATAGGGGTATTGTGTTTTCAAGGAAGTTGGTTTCTTAAGAGTGAATTAAATTTAATTATTAATGTTTTGAGTGATTTTAATGATAGGAGCTAGAGTAGGGAATTAATTGAATATTGTGAGACATATTTGTAAATGTTCTCGAATATAGGAGAACATTAGGTATTTAGGATAGTTGAGAGATTGAAGGATTTGAGAATTGATTGTAAATCTTAGGTTAGGAGTCAGTTCATGAATCTAGGGATTAGAGAGGAGTTTTAGGAACAAGGAAGAGATTTAGGAGTTTTGTTAAGGGATTTATGGATCTAAACCAGAAATTGGTTTTAGAATCCTCTGTATAAATATAAGCAAAAAAGGCAAAGACAGGGGTTAGAAAGTTAGATAATTAGCCGGTTAAGCTAGAGTGTGGGATTTAAGCCTACGGGCAGAGTGTAACCAAGTCCATTGATATTAGAACATCAGACTGAGAGACAGAGTCTCAATATGTAATTATTTGTTTGTATTTATATATACAGAGATTGATTAGAATCTGTATAAGTGTGTATTTCGAGTGTTGAGTGATGAATTAGGTGTTATCAGAGTTTGCATAATATAAATATATGTAGGCAGAGTCGAGGTGAATACACAGAGGAAGAGAAGAGGCAGAGGACCTTAGTGGCATTGAACAATTGCGGAACCAAATCGTTCGTGAGTAAAGAACTCATAGAGTAAAGCCTAGGAGGAATGCGCAATAGAGTAGCGAAAAGAAAACCTTTGAAGAAAAACCTGGAAACCACAGAAACCTAAAGAAATGGCATAACGTTTAAGTGAGGCGGAAGAGCGAAGGAATGAAGTATGGGAAAATCATAGTCGTTGGATCTTTATGATCAATGGCTAGGATTAAATCATGCAGAACAAAGTCAAAGAAGTGAACGACGGAGATCAAAGAGCGTCATAGCCATCGATGGTATAACATCTACGGACATCGGGCATCAAAGCAATCGGACTTTAATTAAGAAGTCAGACCCGAACTTTATTAGATTGGGAATTTATAATTCCCATTGGGTCTGTATAGCCAGTTAATTGTCGGGCTTGTTGTCATCCCAAAATCGGTGTGAACCGTCGGATCTTCTAAATGCAGATCAACGGCGGAGAATTGTAATGCAAGTCTGTTGATCGGGAAGGCTAAGAACCGTCGGATCGAAAGGAGGATCAATGGTGGCGATTGTTAATAAATATTGCATCGCAATAGGTAAACAGTGCTTTATCAGTGGAGGAGTATTGAGGCATGCGATAGGAGCAGACCCAATAGGGAAATGAAGCGTAGTTAGTGTTATTTGAAATCTGGAGGTTAATCACATATCGGAGGAGATGGGGGAACACATGTTAATGTGACTCGCGGAGAAGCGATTGCTGATTGTGATAAAGGTGTAGCATCGAGACATGTGCAAGGACCGTATAAAGGCAAAAAGGTATGTTTTGTAGTTAAATTCCTTTGTAAATGGTTTAAAGGGATTAAAGCGCCAATAGAAGGAATTGTGGGTTAAACATGAATTAACCAAAGGAAAATGTGGGATTTGGTTATATATGCAGGAATAAGAATTAATGAAGGGTAATAAGGGTTTCATGAGTTTCGATAATAAATGAATGAAGGTTTATAAGGGTTATAATGTCTCGATAGGAAGGTTTAAAAGAAAGGTTTTAATAAAGTCCTAAATGGAGGATAAGGGGTGATTAAAAGTCCTGATACATGCATATTGAAAGAAGGGTTAGACTATGTTGGGTTTTAATAAACCATTCAGCATAGGAATTGATGAATGGGCCTTAACCATTGATGGATGAAGATTTAACTCAGTAGAGAATTAAAATTCTTGGGACAGATCAGATATGTGCATAATCCATGAAAACTGTGGGTAAAGTAGGTGTAACCCTACGTCATAGAGCCCTCCCCGTCGTTCAATCGATTATGTAGTGGGGGGGCGGGTCACAGGGGGTTTGAGGGGTGCAGATAACCCCTCTTTATGGGTTCCGGGGTAGCTCCCCAGAAAATTTTGTTTTTTGGACCCTATATTAGGTTGGGCGGACCTATCTATGGTTTTGTACATGATTTTCACAAATGGTTTTGGACGCGATGATTTTCGGTCCATGTTATTAGATGCTTTGGAATGTATAAATATGTATTCTAACATTGAAATGAACATAATGAAAAATCAAGCCAGTAGTCCCAGTTTTAGGATCCAAGGGAAAATCTCTGTGTATATGTGTTTTATGTGTTATGCTCTCGCATTTTTTATTTTCTGTGTTTTAGAATACATATGCAGGTAATTTTTGTGTGGGGTAAAAACCTACAGGGATGACCAACCTATGTTAAATAAATAAAATGTTTACTCCACCACCTCATCACCATGTTACCCCTGCATTCATTCAATAAGTCAATTCCAAAAAGATTACAGTTTTCAAAGAAGAAGAAAAAAAATAGAAGAGGTTGAGAATAGAGGACAAGGGGACAATACTTGAAGGCTATACCTCTCACCTACCAGTCACTAGACCCATTCTCTACCCATGAAAACAATCCTCATGCTCCAGAAGTGAAAAAAGGAATGAGATTTTAGGGGAGAGGCAACTACAGGACATCCTATAGGTTTCCTCTAGGAAATCCTGTAGCAGTCTATCCCATAAAAGGAAATTTCCCAGGGTTGCATACATCTTCATCATAGAGATCCCAATGTCAAGGAAGCTCCTCCAGAGCTCAACATCAACAACAGGATCATCAACATCACTCTCTAGTATCTGCACATCAAAGGAAACAAGCATCAAAAGAGGCCAATAAAAAAAGTATGCAACAAATACACATCACAGGGACATCATTCTTCAACAAGCAGCGTCGTCAAAGCATCTTACCCATAGGTATGTCATTTTGCTTATGCTCTCTTGTTAGCACGATATGATAAAAAATGTAGGATTATGCAAGAATTGATTTTATAAGAAAAGGTGGCTAGTTAACTTGGCCACCTTCGTCTAGTCGACGAGGAGAAAACAGTTAGACCACTCCACACGTGGCAGTAGTCAAATCAGAGGAAAAAGGAGACAAGGCCAAAAATGGTTAAATTACGGATGATCGAAGTGGGAGATTATTATGAGGTATGGAGGAATGATGGAGTGTAAATGGGACCAACAGTCCAAAAGTGGGTGCTTGTACTTAGGTAGCCAACACACCATCCCACACGAGCACCTATATGAGGAAAGAAAACATTGATTTCCATGCAAAGGAAGCATTCACGATCTCTAGGATTCATCGAAACAAGGTTTCTCTAACCTATTGAAGCAGTATCTATAGGAGAGACAATGAGCATTTCGCAGTGCAGGAGTGCCTAGAAGATCCTATAGGAAAACCTACAAGATCCTATAGGAAAGCCTACAGGATACTACAGGGAGACCTAAAGGATACAAAGTAGTCATCTATAGGATTATCAGTGAGAATTTATGGAGGAAATATCAAAGGTTGTCCTCATCGAACAGTGACTAGGAGGTAGGAGCTATAGCTTCCCATCTTTTCCAGTTAAAAAAAATAAAGAAAAAAATCCTCTATTTGGTTAAGAAAGTTTTAGTCTAGGGGAATTATATTGCAGAGTTATCATTTAAATGTCTCACCCACTAGAATTATGAAATTATATGCATACATGCCTTCACAATTACCAAGGGAAAATGACAGGGGGTTTTAACAAGAGGGAACCCACAAACACACTAAGAATTCATCAACACCCTCCTATAGTAGAAATTATCACAAGGCAAAATTAGATGGGTTTCTTTGAATGAATGAGAGGATACGATGATGAAGTGGCCATAGAATTTTCTCTCTCATTCATACCCCTCACTAGGAGTCATGCCACTATTGTGGTGAAAGGTCTCTCAGTAGAAATCATGCCTGGAGTCATAAGCAGAATCACCACCCTTGCAAAGAAGAAATTATTTTTGGAAGGGGAGGAGGCAATGGAGGAAAAAAATGGGGTCAGAATAGAAAGCCTTCCGTACCCTTGGAATGCAGTTATCTACCACATCATTAAATATATATCATGTGAAGGGAGATACAATGTGGTGTATGGATACCATTTCAGGCTTCTCCAAGCACTGAGGTTTGGAGCAGACACACCTGCTCAAAACAGACTAAGTATACCCTACTTTCTTCTTCATTCAATGATAAATATAAGCATCAAAGTGTAGGAAGGAAAATATCAACAACTAGCCCATCATGGGTTAATCAAACTTATCCTAGAAGATGCTCTCCAAAACCTAAGATTCCCTATTACATGGACAAATTTCAGAGACATGCGAGCAGAGGGAGAAATAAAAGCTCTTGAATATGACAAAAGCCCCACTGCTAGTGAGAGGGATGAAGAGGAAATAAAGGAGGAAAAAGAGGAAGAAAAGGAGGAGGAAAGTGAAGAAGAGACAGAAGAAGAAACAAATGAACAGAGTGAGGAACTGGAGGAAGAAGATAAAGAGAAGGAAAAGGATGAGAAGGAGAATGGACAAGAGGAAATAGAATAGAAATAAGAATAAAGGTCTATAGTTAAAGGCAAAGAAGGGAAAGAATCACCAAGGGAATCCCTAGAACCCGCTAAGAAAGAGGCAACAAATTCTCTTATTGCCTGAAGTACACCTATCAAGCCAAAAGGGAAGAGACAGAGACAAACCCCATTGTACTTTAGGACAAGAAAAAGCACAAGAATCAGGTAAGGAAGACCTTAGACACACTCCAAAACTCTTATTGTCATTAAAGACTCACCAAAGCAAAAAACTAAGATAACTCCTCTTGAGAAAAATCAAGGAGAAGGATCATCAGGACAGGCCTCTCCCAAATCTCCCGTCACCTATGGTAGGAGGCTTGTCACAAGGTCTACATCAACAGAGGGAAAAGGTATCCTATAGGAAGCACATAGGGACCTACAAGAAGCAAAGGCCATCCTATAGGAAACCCTGCTAAACCTACAGGAAACTTAGAAAATGGACCAAGAAGGCATCACTCAGTAAGAAACAAAGAAGGAAGACCCAGAACAGAGAGAACCTAGTCCTAAACCCAACCTCAACTCTTACTACAAGTTCATTGAAGGGGGTAGGGTCATCCCATAGAAATTTTCCATCCCCTTATTCCTTGATATTGAAAAAGAAAGGGAAAGAACACACAGGTGGATGTAAATTGCAAATCTAAAGGAGTGGAGCATGTAGGCCACATGGAGGAGAAAATAAAGGAGATGGGTAGAGAATTGAGCAACATAAGGGATAGAGAGGCAATGATGAAATATCAGTTAGAAGCAGAGAATTCATGGCTAAGGGGATAGTTACAAGAAGGAGAAATCTAGTTGGCAGCTATGGCTAGATTATCCTTAGAGGCAATCCAGTGCAAGATGCCAGCAAAGTCTTATGCCTCGTATCTTAAGGAACAATGACTACAATTCCAAATTAAGACTATAACATAGAGAGGCACTATGAAATTCCAAGATTATAGACAATTCATTGATATTTTTTATCAAAGCACCCTAGAAGATAGAGCAAAAATGTCTGAGTTTTACCAACACAACTTGGCCTTGACAGATTTGAATGTGTGGGACCAAAATTCAAAACTAGAGGACTTGCAATTGATGGCCCTAGTATCATGGATGAATCATGAGACAAGAGCTGTAGAGATGAAGAAGGTAATGGCAAGAGAAGAGACATAACCCCTCATGAGAAGAGTGGAGAAATCTAACCCAATGGTTGTCATCAGCACCCACAACCTGATTGCAAATGATCCTAAGCTTACACCTAGATTCCTTGCTACCCACAAGCAAGCAGTCACAGACTTTGAAGACATGTTCAGGTTGTTAGGATATGACAACATGCAAGCTTTCCAAAGGTGATGGAACACCTTGCCCTACAGCTTGAAAATCAAATAATACCATTCTCCTCAAAGAATGAGTGAGGCACTAAACAAAACACCCATGCACAAGCAATCTCTATAAAGACTTAGAGTTAATTGTATTGGCTTGAGACTCAGTCCACCACTTCTCTTAGGAATGTTGTCAGGAAGGAAAGAACAGGAAAAAAGAAAGTAGATCGAAGAGGTAGAGAGGAAGGCAAGATTTTATTCACAGGAGGAAGAAACTACAACAAAAGCATGGGATGTTAGGGAGGCCACCAGAGCAATGAAGGACATGGATATAGATTAAGTTTCTCAGAGGATGGTCCTCATCATTGGGTAACTATATGGACCTCAATACACCTCCAAGCTTATTAAAATCAACTCTTCTTGTAATTCCTTACATATTTTAATCATATTTTTCTTAATGAGATGAGTAAAAGTAAGATGTTATGTCTAGTGGTCTAATGTGCATTGATTGGAAGTTTTTGAGAGAAAATCATGGAATTTTGGTTAATAAAGGGCAGAAACTTGAATGGGAAAAGGAGGAGACATTGTAGGAGATAGTTCCTCCTCATTTAATCCTCACTCATTCGAATATTCCTCCATCAAATCACACTAGCTCAGAGTTGCAAGCAGCCAAGTCATGAAGATCAAAAGGCAGTCAAGCCAGTGATAGTTAAGAACCATTTCATCTTGAGTTTGGGAGCCAAGCCTCCCTAGATTTAAGGAAGTCATTGGAGACTTCAATTGTATAAATAAGGAGGCCTAGAGCCTCATTAGGATTCAGATTTTTTATGTAAGAGCACTAAGCATTTTCGAGTTCAAGACTTGTGGAAGACATTGTTATGTAATTTTTCTGATATGATAATGAGAATGAGAATTTCCTTGATCTAGCACTGAGTTGACTCAGAGGGCTAAAGCTCTTGGGTTAGGGCCCAACCCTAGTAGAAAAGGCTCCTCTTCTTGTACTTATATGCTTAGTTGATTTCATAGATTAATGGTTGAATTGGTTTTAGCATTATTTCATTGCAAGTAGTTGGGAATTTGATTAGTTTGCTTCCATTTGTGCATTGATTTAGTAGTGGCTTAGAAAGATAAGGGAATACCAAAAATATGTTAGCAAGTGGATTTGGCCTCACTCTCCCTTCAGGGACCATGGTTTGAAGAAATAACTCCTATGCAGCCCCAAAAAGATAGAATTCTGATTTCTCATGGAATTTAGGATTTTCTGCTATTTAGGCCAACATCTTTTTAGTTTTCAAGAACAGGATTAAATTTTCATTTATCATATCTTCAGCCTTGTATTAGATCTCATAGTGTTTCGCATTACTCTGCAAGTATTTCCATGCATGAACTAGACAGATAGATAATGAAATTATGTTTTCTTAAGTTGATTGAAAATATTTCTTATTTGACATGATTCATGGATAAATGCCAATGATTGATGCAGTGCAGGAGTTTCAATAGTGTAGGGAGATCTCATGACCAAAAAACCCAGCCTAACCTCATCCATCCATGAACACCAAAATCCATTAAGTCCCTTAACTAATTCATCATTCCATAAGAACAACTTTCCAGGGTTGTTGAGCAAACCCAACCATCTTACAAACTCTATTTTGAGCTCTGAAGAAGTCCTAGCCACTCCCTTGCCTTATTTCTCCCACCATTCACCTCCCCTAAGCCCTATACCACCTTCCAAATCACTCCTATTTCTCTCGACTAGATCCTATAGGAATACAGTAGATCATGTAGGAGCATTAGGACATCATGTAGGAAGCATTAGGACATCCTGTAGGATGACTTGTAGTGGCCTATTTTGACGACGAATTGTGGAAAAAAGAATCCAGGAAGATAGGAAAAGATCCCTACTTGCCGCTCAAGACATCTAACCCTTCACCACCATCTCTAACTCACATGCCACATCACCAAGAGGATTTAGCATTCATATTTTCACACAAAAAAATGACAAAAAGGAAAATAGAGTTTTTGTGTTCATTTACATGCATAGTAGTAGAGTGTTTGGTTATTTCAGATTGCATGCTTAGGACAGTAGGATTACACACATGATAACTTAGCATTCTTTTGAAGCAAATCCTCTTAGCAGTTAGTTAGATGAGTGGTGTGTTTAAGCATTTGATTCCAGTCTTTCCTTACTACAGTAGACAATATTTCAGTTAGTGTAAATTTCCCTTTCCTCATGGTAATCAAGCTTCTTCTGAATCAATAGAAGGCTAGTTTGAGAAACCATAGTGGCCTATCGCTAGCTTGGCAATGATAAAGGGTGGACCCCTTGCATTTTATTGTGTATACAACACTGTCACCTCCAAGTTTGTACAAATCCCAGGTTGATAAAGTAAAGTCGGTAGCCCAGGAGTTGCAGCATTCTTACTGCAATATTGGTGCTCATCAATAGGATGAGATAAGGAAGAACACCAGGGATGGCTCTTCATCAAAGAATGATGATGAAGAGAATTGTGCCTTAGCAATTAAGACAATGAAGGGGAAAGGTAAAATTTCCCATTCCAAATTAGATTCTTATCATGGAAGTAAGAAGAAGGACATGACGAAAGTTAAATGCTTTCACTATCACAAGATGGGTCACTTTGCTACAAATTATCCATTCAAGAATTACAAGGAGAAGTCCTCAGGAGGAGAAGCAGGTAAGGCTTTGGCATCCCAATTCGAATTGGAATTTTCCTCATTGCATGCATGGTGACTTCAATGATGGGAAGTGTCTGGTACTTAGACAGTGGAGCTTCATTCCACATGATTGTCGACAAAGAGTTATTCAGTGAAGTGGAGGAGAAATATCTCAAGATGCATATTGAGATGGGTGATGACAGTAAGTATAGTGTTATAGGTGTGGGCACTATTACTTTTCAAAGGGAGCATGCGGTTCCACTCACCTTGAAGAATGTTATGCATGTACCCGAACTAACAAAGAACTTGGTATCAATTTCCATGCTTGAGAATAAAGGCTATGATGTGATATTTTCGAAAGGAAAGGCATTCCTTCAACACATAGAAATGGGTCAAGTAAAGAAGATAGGGATTCAAGTTCAGAATCTCTATGAGATAGAGGTAGAGGATTGTGCTACTTTGAGTTCGAAAGTGAAAAATATGTTGAGCTGAGACGTCGGCGAGTTGTGGCATAGGTGATTAGACCACTTGCATCATGGGGCTTTGAATATATTGCAACAAATCTCTACCGTTCTTCCCAAACGTACGCTTTAGAAATTTGATACATGCAAGGGTTGTACTTTGAGAAAATATACCAAGTCTTCCTTTGGAGATAGAGACAGTCAAGCAGAGTCTATTCTGTAGAGAGTCCATTCAGATGTGTGTTGACCATTCTCAACATCATCCATGGCCAAACATATGTATTATGTTATATTTGTTGATGACTATTCTCATAAATGATGGGTATTTTTCATGTAGAAAAAGGATCAAACTTTCACAAAGTTTTGTGAGTTCAAAGCATTGGTAGAGAAAGAATCTAGCAAGAAAGTTAAAGTTCTAGAGAGTAATAACAGTGGTGAGTATGTCTCCAATGAGTTTAAGAACTCCTGTGAAACTGAAGGGATTAAACGAGAGTTGATGAAACCCCATAACCAACAACAAAATGGGGTTGCCAAGAGGAAGAACAAGAGCATAATAGGGGTAGCAAGGGTGATGTTGCATGATCAGGGCCTACCACTACACTTGTGTGTTAAGGCATGAAACACAACTATTTATGTTCAAAACCATAGCCCACATCGGATACCTGAGATGAAGACACCAGAGGAGGCGTATTCTCGTCAAAGGCAAGATGTTGGTCACTTCAGGATTTTTGGGTCATCGGTTTATTGCCATGTGACCAAAGATGCATGGAAGAAGCCTGACCCAGCATTAGAGTTGGGGATATTTGTGGGGTACATTGATACACCCCACAACTATTGGGTGTATATGTCAACCAGTCAAATGATAGTGGTTCATAGGGACATCAAGTTCAATGAGGAGAAGGCCATAGGAGTATCCCTTGAGAGGGAGATTGAGCTACATGCAGATGAGGATCTTTTAGCTACTAAGGTTGAGGGACCTCAGATTGATGTGGAGAAGCCACTTATAGAGGTTCAGAGAATGGATACATCCACTTAGGAAGAGTCTTCGAGAGAGGGAAGAAAGCACACTAGAGAGGCTAACAGATTATTGGATGATGCAGGGGAGAATGTGGGAGCACCCTCTTCTTAGCGCAGACAGAGGAGGTCACCAGAGAGGTACATTGGATACATGGCACTTATGGGTGCATGTGTTGTGACAAAGCCATCTTCCTTTCAGGAAGTAGTGCAGCAACCAATTTGGGTTGATGCGATGGTGGAGGAGTATTACTCCATAGTTCGAAACATTGTTTGGGATGTGGTCTTGAGACTAGAGGACAAGTCAGTTGTGAGCTCCCATTGGCTTTACAAGGTAAAGCAAGTTGCAGATGGTAGTGTGGAGAAGCATAAGGCTAGATTTCTAGCCCGTGGTTTTTCACAGGTAGAGGGGACTAATGACGATGAGACATTTTCTTGCAAGGTACACATTAATTAGATCTATTTTGGAACTATCAGCACATATGGGTTGGAACATACATCAGATGGATATGAAGACTTCCTTCTTCAATGGCATGATTGAGGAAGAGGTGTACATAGAGCAACCCGAAGGTTTTGAAGCCTTGGACCATGAGTCGCATGTGTGCTGACTCAAGAGAGTGTTGTATGGGCTGAAGCAAGCACCTTGTTCTTGGTACACCATGATAGATAGCTACTTCATTGGGTTGGGCTTCATGAAGAGAGAAGCGGATGTGAACCTGTATCACATAGTGGTGGAAGGTAAGTTGTTGACCATTGTACTTTATGTAGATGATCTCATACTGACAGGTGATGAGAAGCTCATCAAATCTTGCAAGGAGGACCTTGCAAGAGAGTTTGAGATGAAGGACATGTGACTCATGCATTAATTTTTTGGCATGGAGGTATGGAAGGGAGATGGGAAGTTGTTTGTATCTTAGAGAAAGTATGCCAATGAGATACTCAAGAGATTCTGCATGGAGAGAAGTCAACCCATTGAGACTCCTCTAGCTAGTAACTAGAGGAAGGAGGATGCTACTTCAGGGGAATTAGTGAAGCTATTGTTTATAGGCAAAATGTGGGTTCACTCATGAACTTGGTGAACACACGATTGGATATGTGCTATGCATTTAACCAACTTAGTCAAGCGATGGTTAGGCTTACCAAGCTATATTGGAAGGCGGTAAAGCATGTATTGAGATACCTCAGAGGCACTACTAAGTTTGGGTTATGGTACAAATGGACAGAGGGAGTGAAGCTTCAAGGATTCACTGATGCATATTGGGTAGGGAGTCCATCCGACAGGAAGAGACCATCAGGAGAGATCTTTAGTATTGGGTCAACAACAGTTTCTTGGTACAAAATGAAACAGAGATCAGTTGCACTTAGTTTGGCAGAGGTAGAGTACATGGCTGCAATTCAAGTAGCATGTGAGGCTATCTGGATGAGGAAGATCTTGGTCACTTTGTTTGATTAGCAGAGGGATCTGACAATGATTTATTGTGATAATCAGAGTTGTATAAAACTCTTTGAAAATCAATTCTTTCATGACTGGTCCAAGCAAATTGATATCCGGTATCATCATCTCAGAGTTTGTGTATTGAGGCAGATCATGTTGTTATATTACATTCCCACGGAGGAGCAAGATGTTGACATCTTGACAAAGGCATTGTCAAGATGTAAATTTGAGTTTCACAGAGACAGGATCAGGGTAGTTGATAATCCCTTTCTTGTTGAGAGGGAGTGTTGAGAAATGGCAACAAGAAATTCCAATTTAATTTGTCCTTGAATTAAACTGTGAATTAAACTTGAATTCTATTCTCACAAAAACTTTAAATAGTTAAATTAAGTTTATTAAACTTACTTGGGAAATTAGAGTTGGAAGTATTTGGAAGTCATGTATATGTTATCCCTACTTTGTAGGAGTCTAGTGTGATTTAATTGTGATTTGTAAAATAGAAGACTCAGTTTCATGAGTCAGTTTAGTTAAATTAATTCTCAAACTGATTGAGAGAACTAATAGTGAGTTAACATTCAGTGGTGACACTAATGATCTCCACTAGTGATACTCTAGTTAACTGAATATTTACTCATCAGAAACTCATGCATGTCAATTCTGAGAAAGACCCAATTGAGTCTAGAGTGTATGGAAATTGTACTATTTGTTTTAGATTTTTCTGAGTTGCACTGATAGTGCATGCAATCATGCATTGATCCTTAAGAGATTGTGAAATTCTTAGAGGCTTTATTTCCCTTTAAATACAAGCTATCCTTTATAAGAATTACACATTTGAATAGAGACTTGGAGAGCTTTTGAATTGGCTAAGTTTTGACCTTGATATTTCTTATGAGTTGGAGATTGAATTTGTTGAGTGTTGGGATTGTTCTAGAGAGAAGAAGCATTGTAATTTCATCTTGATTTTCTAGATTAATACAAAACAAATAGTGGGGTTTTGAGTTGTGGCTTTCCCTGGATATTTATTGTGTAATGTACCTTTGATTATTTTCCTCTATTGATATTGTTTGCTCAATATTTATGGGCTTCTGATGTAAAGAGTAGAAGTAGATTCTTGCCTCTTGCTTTAGAAAATTGCATTAGCTTTTGAATCTATAGGATTTTCTACACATATCTCCCATGCTTTGAATTGATGTCTAGGAAAAGAAAAATATGTGTTTTCTAAGTGATTACAATGGTCCTGTGGGTTTTAAAATAATTATTTGCTTAGTGGGGCCTAACCCAGGTTCGGAAGTGATTTAGCCAACCAAATCTCGGTACTATTGGCCCTTTCAGCAATAGTCCGTGGAGCGCAGACTAAGGTCTCACCCGAAGTAGTATGGGAGGGTGTTAGAACCAAGTTTCTACACCCTAGGGATGTCTGATATGTGGTGATTGGTGCGCAGTCCAACCTTCGTACTTATTGCGCTACACGCACCTATGGGTACCCCACGCCTTGTGATACTATCTTTGCACAGTTCTAGCCATAGTGCGTCCCATGTTATTTACCCAAGTCTTCCTTAATTAGTCTCTGTTAGCTGATTACTTAGATCAAATTCACATATAAGCATTCATACGAGTATTCATCAAGTGTGTGCAGTAAATAAACAGGGTAAAAGTAATATATAACATCAACATAAAGATTCCAACACAGATGCACAGAATAAACTTCTCTTTATTATCTTTAATCCCAAGTACAGACCCGACTCCACCCTGTGCACTCAGCTACAGGGGTCCGCGCACTCAACTGTGGACTCTACTAGGCCTCTGCGCACTCAGTTATAGAGCCTCTTCCTACTACTATGACCCAATACACTTCAACTTTCACTCTATGCTCTTACCATGCCTCTGCTATTCTATCTTTTCTTCCTTCCCTAAAAAATATCTTTACATTTAGAGCCTTACTCTATTTATACAATCCCATGGTCTGTGGACCATGGGTAGGCCAACACATCTTTACATTAAATTACAATTCTTAGGGCAGACAACCCTATGACTCGATTATACAATTCACGCTCCCCACCTATACTTTGCAGAGTCTTACAATACAATTGACCAAAACTCGGGCTTTAAGCCCCAAAACATGTTGCGGGGGATCCCATGCCCAACAGGCCCCCAACACAATCATCGTGACTCATCTCAAGTCACTCTATTGGTGCGGCAATCTTTGTGCGAAGTCCATCCAGTAGGTCTTGCATAGCTTGGGTGTCTGCGGCACACTCTTCCGCTGTCTGTTGTACTTGCTGCATGCGTATCTCTGAACCTTTTTGAGCAGGGTCACATTCATGTCTAACCACATAAAGTCCCTGCATTTGTGCTAGCTTTCCTTCAATGGTAGATGTAATTGTGAAAGTTTCATCAATCCATGGCTAGATGCGCGCTTTAAGCAAGGCTTCTTTTTGTCGTGCGGCATCTAACTGGTCCTTCAATGCCCTTGCCTATTGCAGTTTGGCGAGTCGTTAAGTAAGGACGCCCATATGCATAGTCCCCCAGACATTATCGTATTGTTTCTACAACTCGCGTGCCTCTCTATTTAGGCACTGTAGGTTTGGATCTTCCTGCAGGTATGTAAGCATGGTTAGTGCTTGATCCAACATCTCGGTGCAGTCCTGTACTTCCTGGCCAATTTCTTCAAACCCTGTTTAGGTAGCATGGGTGTGCTGCTCTTTGACCTCTGGGGGTTTCGAAGGCTACACCTTCAATCATAGCTTGGTGATCTGTAGGTTCAACTCCAACTGAACCTTCATTATTTCCTCCCTGTCCTCACAGACTCTAGCCGCCAATCGGTCGACCCGCTTTGTTGTTGGTAGTTTTTCTAGCAACCAACTATAGAATGCTCCTACACACATCCTCTACCTCCTGCTCCAATCCGTGAGTGTGCGCAGCCAGCTCATCACGCTAGAGACTGAGCTGATCCATGTTAACATTTTGCTCATTCAAGACTTGGATTGCGTGGCCTTCCCTGGCGCGGAGCTCTGTGATGACCCCATCCTATAACTGGTACAGGGTTTCACGCAGCAGGGCTGCAAAGTTTATGTTGACACCTTTCATGCTACTCATCGCAGCCCAGTCAACCTTGCTCGTTGCTGTTAGGGCACTTTCGGGCAACACGAACGGGTTGTCCCTACGGGTGCACAGCGTTTGTTCGGCCTCTGTGGTTCCTGCAGCGACGTATGGAGCCATTGTATCTGTTTGGGGGGGTTGTGCATGTAAGCCTTGTAGTTGCGCGTTGAGCACCCCCAACACAGTTTTCTGCTCCATCCTCATTTCCTAGAGAGTGTCCATTGTGACTTCATGAACCATTTCACTGATGTCAAACAGATCACCTTCTGTGAGTGCGATCAGGTCAACGGACATCTTTGTCGCCTTCACCTTCTTCCTGGGAGTTGTTTTCTTCAAGATGCGTAGCTACTAGAGTTGGGTCGATGTTGAACTGGGGTCCATTTTCTCTTTTGTCCTGTCCACTTCCCCGATCTGCTGCCCCGTGGATATCTCCTCGCCCTCCTCGGGATTTTCTGTTGGCGCTATTGTGTTTTTTGTCATCTGCACCACCACTGCTGCATCGGCCGTCTTCCGTTGTGCAGCTAATTCTTGTTCCTAGCACCTCTTTTCAGCTAGTTGCGCGATGTGTAGCTTGGTGTCCTTCTTCCTTTGATGGGCTGTAGCCTTCTCTATTCCTGCCAAGTCCAGGGTGCACCACTCCAGAGGCCATGATTCCATCACTGCGAAGATTGCATCATCTATTGCGATGGACAGAAGCTTCACCCATTTCTGCACTGGATCCTTGCACATCTGGATATACAGGTTATGCATATCCGCCTCGAACTCTGCCAAGCTTTGCAAGCTATTATAAACCATGGGAGACAGGTGCAAACTTCGGTTGATCCACATTCAGATGCTCGCCTCCATGAACACCCAGAACACCTTCATCTCATGAATCTTCTTCACATCTTTTGTAGCCTAGAGGGAGGTGTACCTCACAGCTTCGGGAAGATCATGCTCAATACTGGGAAACTGGCTGTCCTTCAGAAGTTCCCCTGCAACCAAAAAGATGGATAAGAACAACCACATGTAGTGGAAGGTCTTATCCTACTCCTGGGCCTCCTTGTAGTTCATCAAAAACTCCTCGTAGAGGAACTGCACCCAGTTGAACTGTACACCCTCCGCGCACTGTTCTACCAGTGCAATCACAGATGCTGATACTTTGTTGTTGCAACATTTCCTCATCAACTTGCTAGCCTATAGCTGGGTGGCTAGGCACACCCCTTTGTCTTGAATGCTACTAATTATGTAACCTCTCTGCCTCTTTTCCAACTTGTATTTCTTCTTCATGGCCTCTGCGAGTGCCAAATCTCCGCTTTTTCCAACTATTTCCACGGGTCCCTTCCTGTACAAGGAATCCGAGCTTCGCCGTGATGGGAATATGCTCCTCTAGCCACAAGTACCTGTCATGCACTAGGAAAAGCAGTTGTCTGATGACAAAGATCATGATCGGCGCCCAGTGAAAGTGTGGAATCCATAGTAGGCAGAGTAGCCTGGCCTCCTGTTGAGCCTCAAACCTGCACTTCTTTACACATCCTCTCAGCCTCCTTTTCCTATTCATTTCCTTCTTTTTCCACTCATTCCCTCCATCAAATTGCTCAAATCATTGTATTTTAGGACTTTTTACATGGTTTGCTAATTATGCTAATGATAGTTGTTGGTTTAGAATTTTGGTTCAAAATGCTGCATTTCCGCAGCTCACACAGGGTTTCCGCAGCTGATCCCGGTTTCCGCAGCCAGCCCCGGATTCCGCAGCTGTTTTATTAAATGATATGTTCCAGGTGTCCTCCAGGAAGAAGAGCCACATGGGCAAGTTTGTGGAACCAAGGACATGGTGTGTGTCCTTCCAGCTCACCCAAACCGGTCATAAAAACCCGTGGTCAACGAGGAGGCAAATACGGTCAACAAAAGTCATTGGTGGTGGCACGGCTCTGCGTGTTCTGTTTTGGAGCACGTGAAGAACAGGTGGCATCTTCCTCAGCCAAGAAGATAGTGGGAAACATGAATCCAATAGCAGATTGAATGCCCACAACGACCGTTACCTAAATCCGAGGACGCAGCAAGATTACGTGTTTTTACACAGCTGCTTGAATAGCTTAGTTTTCGTTAAGTTAGTTTTCTTTCCTCTGTTATAAATAAAGCGTCTTTGAACGCTGGATAGTTAGTCGTTGTTGTAATCGCTTTGTAATTTTGAGCTCCCCATTGTACTTTTACATTTGCTGTCAATACATGAGAAGACTGTTTTACACTTAAGCGTATAACTGCTCCTTGAACCAGCTGAAGTAGGCAGAGGGCCCCTGTTTACTGAAGCCCTGTATAGTAATCTTTAATTTCCTGCATTTCTCTTTCTTTTTTCATGTATAATAGTTGTACAGATGTCTTTTAATTGCTGCGTTTTTATTTCTTTTCAACATGTATATTAGCTGTACATAAACTTTGAATTCTGCTGATTTACATTTCTGCACTTTTGTTCATGACTGATCAGTGTGTTATGCAGGTTTCTTAGGCAAGCCTGGGACAATTTTCTTTCTTTTCTTTTCATAACTAGTAGCATGTGTGATCATCTTGTCTAGGCTGCTGACCTTTATTTTTCTGCAGTTTGATTTTCATTAGTATCATTTCTTTAACTTGCACTTTACTTTCTGCTCAGTAGTTATCAAGTTGTTTGTTTATTGATGGTTCTTTTTCTATAATCAACTAACTTTATTGGAG
Organism: Pinus tabuliformis; assembly: GCA_031772625.1. Taxonomy (NCBI): domain Eukaryota; kingdom Viridiplantae; phylum Streptophyta; class Pinopsida; order Pinales; family Pinaceae; genus Pinus; species Pinus tabuliformis. The sequence goes on from CM062805.1 coordinate 219,122,354, forward strand.
CCAAAATATCACTTAGTGCAGCTTGGTTTATTTTGCTTTAAGACTCACATTACTGACCAGTTCATAATTGTTCTCACATGATTAAGAAAAGGTTAAAATAGTGTGATTTGTCTCACTTAAATTTCACATTGATTAGATTTAAATGAAGAGTTAAAATAGTGTAAAGTAGTTGTTCTTGCTTTTAATTGAGTTAATATAGATTTCATTTTCATTTTCATCAGCAGCAGAGATACTGGGCCGATGCCATTAGTCCTTTATTTGATTTTAAGCTTTGATTTTATTGCAGTTGTTGTTCAAGCTTTCTTGTAGAATACTTTTCAAGTTTTGAAGAAATCATTTAGAGATCACCACAATCATCCACATTTCACTTGCTTTATTACTTCCATCACATCACAGTAGGAAAGATACATTCGAAAACAAACTTAAAAAGCTAAAAACGACAAAAGATTAAGAAAACGGTTATCTAAGTACATATAGTACACCTCACTTCATCAGCTTACGAGCCTTGTGTTGACATTTAAAAGTTGCAATTTAGACATCACTAAATTGACCAAACACCTCCTCCACATAGCACAACCATTTCTGCAGTTCTATCGTTGTAATGGACCCCTCCTTGCTCTGTTTCATGAGTTTTCCAGCCTCCAAATGTGGGAACTTTTTACTGTCTGCAAGGTCACAATATTCAAATTTCATCATGGGCACGCGGCCCAAAACCAAACCTTCAAATAGAATTCCATCTGGAAGGAGCATGGTTTGGAGTGGGCTCTTAACAACAACCAAATCCTTGGGTACTTTTGCTTTCCCTTTCTGTGGAGGGACATACTTAGGCAATTTTGTTGTAGCATGCACCAGCTAAATGTCTTCCTCCATTTCTTCATCCACCTCGATCTCTTTTATGAAAGCATGGAGGTCCTCCTCCTCATCATCTGTCTCAAGATTAACAGTCTTGCCCTTGTCTTCCATAGACAGTTTACCAAACTGTGGATTTTGCGGAGACATGCGGACTGGTCCTGCTGCCTGTGGATCCTTTTTGTGCCTCGGTGTCTGGGGCGATTTTGGAATTTCTGGTGCATCCCCCACCTGCATCGTAGGGCTCTGTGCGGCTTCCTTAGTTTTTGACATCATTTTATTCAGGAGGTCCTATGTCTCCTTCGCCAATGTCTCAAACACTGAACTTGCTCTTAAAGCTTCCAAATTTGTAAGGTCCATACCCACTTGATAGTGCAACAACTGAATTCTCAAAACACCAAGGGTTGTTTGCTGGATAGCCACCTGTGATTTATAGGCCTTTTTGAATTCAAATTCAACCATTCCCCCCATATTCAGCCCATTAATGCTAGATTGGCGGTAGATCATCCCAAATATAGTTTTGACTTCGTGTCTTAATTGCCTGCCACCCGCTCCTCATTGTCTTAAATTGGACGTCTTGTCATGAACAATGACACCAACGATCACTTCCCAGCCTACCCACGTGGCAGCGCAGCCCCATCTACATGGATGCAACCCTTGTGACATGTTGATCTTGTGTGCAACCTCCTTATCGTATAGCTCTTTCATAGACTCTTTTATAGTCCCACACTCTCTTTCAACTGCTTGGAGCACTGAGACTGTGCTCCCTACGACTAGTTAGGTGGCTGCATCCCCTATGCGAGACTTCAATCCACCTTCCAGCCTAGTCTGTGGGCACTCCTCAATTACCTTCGCCACAGTCATCGTCGCGCTTTCTTCCTTATGTGGTGCCCTCCCCTGGTTACTTTGTTGGGTAAGGTGCGGTCACAGCCATCTTAGTAGAGCCACAAATCCTTGGCAAAAATCTTCTAATGTAGTAGTATGGCTACCCATATCTTGTCTTGTCATTATTAGTTTATCAATGTGACATGCTTGCGTGATTTCGTTTTCCAGTTTTTTGATCTCTGCATCCATTAACATGCTTTTCTTCCTTAGTCATACCTGATCTTCTTCGAGTTCATGAAGTTTAAGGTTCCCTCACCGAATAGCTTCCTGTAACTTCATAATTCCTTCATCTGAGTCTTCATGTACACTCCCACCTGTGAGAGCTATCGTGTGAGGATTCGTTTCCTCCAAAATTATGGTCTCAACTCTACTCTTTAGCTTCAGAATCATCTCCGCGCTCAGGTTTTTGCACATGGCCCTGTAGGCCCATCGAACTGTTGGTACGCACAGGTCCCAGTCAGTTTGTCTCACCTGTTGAACCCTATTCACAACTCCGCATACCTTCTAGAATGCTTCTACATGGAACATTTTTGGTGCGCATTGCCTCTCCTGCTGTTGTGTCCTGTTCTGATTTTTGATCTTGAATTTGGGGTGTGCTTATGTGGGCTGCATAGCACATGTCTGTACCCATCGACACAGGTGGGTGCACAAGTTGCTCCATCCTTGCTGCCTGACTCTCATTCAAAGTTTGGGGCTTCCAAATCGTAGATGCATCATCCTTCTACATCCATGCTGGTCCTCAAAGTTTCCTTGATGTGTACCCCACCATCGTGCGGGTGTTGCGCACAGTGCCCATTTCAATGCATCAAACCACTGATGTTTCGGTACTGCACTTTCAAATTTTCTCAGGAATTCATCTACCATTATCAATCCATCACATGTCAGCAGCTCTCTTGCATCTATTGTCATGCAACAAAATAATCTAACCATCATGTTGTAATTCAGCGTTGTCACTTCGTGCAACCAATTTTTCCAGTGCTCTACTTCTTCTAAATTCGAAGTGTAGGAGCTTTTGTGCTCCCACGAGATCGTCCCATCTGTAGTCGGATTCACCCAATCCTAGTCTCATGTAGTTATCTTGTAAATACAATCAATATCATCATCGCTTTCATCATTGCCAACTGGTTCAATGTAGCACGCTCCTTCTGCTGGGTCAAGTGGGACTACTATGCATAGTGACTTATTCTCGAAGATCATTTTGCACTTCTTTAGATTGATGACTTCGTTCATATCAGTGGCCCAGTCTATTCCTAACAACGCAGGATAGGGATTGCTATCATCGAAAATCTCTATTACTTCAAAATCCGTCTATGCCTTCAATATCAACTGTTACCCCTTGCAACCTTATTCTGTTGGTTTGCCATTCGTAATTGAATAGGGGACCACTGTAACGCGGGCCTGACCATGCGTTCCCATGTTTTCTTTGGTAATACATTCACGTCCGAACCCAAATATAGGATTACTTGATCCATTTCATATTCCCCAATCGATGCAGTCAACCTCATTTCCCCTCCAGTGCACAATGCATGCTTCCCCAATTTCCAGACGACATGCGGCTCCCATGACCCCGTACACCTAGTGATCAGTTCCTATAGTCCCTTAGCCACCTTGTTCTCACGCAACAGTTTCATGCATGTCTCCAAAAAGGTAGTGAGCATTGAAGGGTCCATTCTTGGCTTTGGTTGATCCTTTCTACTTGAAGTGGAGGCCTTCGCGAAGCTCTTCTTAGCTTCCATGAATGTTTCCTTTGTGCGTTCTAAGTCAAATTCGGGTTCCTTCGCAGGAACCTTGCAAACCCATGTACTTTCCTCTGGCTACTTCCCCTTATCCTCTTCCGTGGTTGTATCGCTTCTGAGCATCATGTTTACATTCGGGTCTTATTCACGCAGCTCAGACCTCATCATTTGTATATTCTGAGTCGGGGGAGGCTGGAATACCCCTTTTTCGTGCATATTTGTGATCAACGTAGGACAGTCTATTGTTTCATGATCAAACTGAGCACAATATGTACATGATATCCTCGTTGGGTTGGTACAATCGTGGGAATAGTGCCCTGGTCCTCCACAATTTTAACAAATTAACTGTTCGCGACCCCTTCCTTGTCCCATTCCACCTCATCCTTGACCTCGCCCCTGAAATCTAGCATGCACCATCCCCGCATCTGGGTCAAGGGCTTGCATTTCAGTCTGCACCCTATAAGCTGGGGTCCAATCCATCATTAGCTTGTAACTATGGCAAGTGTGCTCATTGTGGCCTACCAACCCGCAGAAATTACAAAACAATTGATGGGGTGTCTGTGTATATATCTGTAGCATATGAAAATTGTCCATCATGTTTTTCCCTCCTATCTGACAAATTGTGCACCATAAAGTGGGTGCCACACTCGGTCCTGCCTCCGCCTCCAGTATCAGAAGCATTGGCCCTCCTCCTGCCAAGTAGTTCACGAACACTAGATAGTGATCCTTATCATGGCCCTGGCCTTTGCATTTTATGCACCATACTTCCTCGCACGCCTCTGGCCACGGTGCCCTATCTTGCTTGAAAATTTTCATTTCAAAACACACATTCTATAGTTGCACGTGGATTTGTTGAACCCCCAACCCAGGATCTTGTACCGGGGTCTCATGTAATCGCATCGCCATTTATAACGCTTTGGCTTGGGTAGAAAGTTTATGTTGTGAAGGCGTTGTCCTCAAGTGCGATGTCAGAGATGCTACAAACCATGCGCAATGTTTTGCATCCGTTAGCATCATATTGGCTTCACGGATCATACTCTTCAGTCATTGATCCAAATCCCAGGGAGTCTCACCCGGGAGCATCGCAATCTCTTTAAACCCGATTATGATTGTGTTTCTGACTTTGGCCTGCTAAATTCCCTATTCTGCGCATTCTAAATCTCTACTATCCCTGCGTTTGGATGGTCATTAGAGTGCTTTATATACCATGTCAATGCACGATCATGTAGCACTCACCAATGTAGCCTTCTTAATATGTCGTCCGTGATGCCCTGTGCTTCCTATACTGCTCTTTCCACGAATTAGAATTGGTCTGGATCCTCATTCCCTACTACTTTGAACACTGGTAGTTTGGTTGCACTTGCCATACTGAATTGTGGAGGTGGTGGAGGTGGAGTGGGTGGAGATGGAGGTGAGGGAGGTGAAGCAGGTGGTAGTGTGGGAGGAAGTGGTAACCACAGAATACACTGCCTTATCAAACTGACCACGCTTCTCAGAGAAACCTTCATGAGCTCACCCTCACTCTCCTGCTAGGGTGAAATTAAGGGACTATTTTCTAATTCTTCTCTACTTCCGCTTCTATAGATTTTTCCGCTCTGCATAGTCCCAAACATTAATTTATTCACATAACTTGCATTTCACATAATAGCATCTTAATCCAGGTGTTCAAAGATTTAATATACTTACCTCGTGGTCCCTTGAGAAAATGTCACTCTACTTCGCTGTAACTGATGGTCGTGTCCACCGTGAACTTAGTAATAAATCCTCCTATTATTCGGTCAAGCCAGTGGTCCAGAGCTCGTGCTATCTTATCCCTTGAGGCTTCTAGTTTGCACACTAGCTCCGGAGTCCACACTATCGGTTGGTCGAACCTACACCTCCCCTGGCTATCGGCTAACCTCGCGAACCACTCATACAACTAAGATGGAAAGGATGCAAAGAAAATATCGTGAATTTCTGTATACACGTAGTGATCCAGCCACTTTTCCTTAGATACTTGCGGAGTTCTATTTTCCTATGTTGTAAACTCGTGAATATTCTTATCCAACCACTCTTCAATTTCCTTCTTTGTTGGGTTCCAGTGGCATGACATCAGACATCCCTTATTCAAATCCTGGTCTCGGCAATGGAACCATTTGTTGGCTTAGTGGGGCCTGACCCAAATTCGAAAGTGATTTAGCCAAGCAAATTCCAGCACTACTGGCCCTTTCAGCAACATTCCGCGGAGCGTGGACTGAGGTCTCGCCCGAAGTAGTATGGGAGGGTGCTAGAACTAGGTTTCCACACCCTGGGATGTCTAATATGTGGTTATTGGTGCACAGTCCAACATTCGTACTTATTGCGCTACGCACACCAGCGATTACCTCGCGCCCTGTGATACTGTCTTCATGCAGTTCTAATGCGCAGCTCAGCCCGTGTTATTTACCCAAGTCTTCCTTAATTAGTCTTTGTTAACTGATTACTTAGATTAAATTCACATATAATCATTCATACGAGTATTCATCAAGTGCACACAGTAAATAAATAGGGTAAAAGTAATATATAACATCAACATAAAGATTCCAAAACAGATGCATAGAATAAACTTCTATTTATTATCTTTCAATCCCAAGTACAGACCCGACTCTGCCCTACACACTCAGCGGCAGACTCTACTAGGCCTCTGCGCACTCAGCGACAGAGCCTCTTCCTACTACTATGACCCAATACACTTCAACTTTCACTCTATGCTCTTACCATGCCTCCGCTATTCTATCTCTTCTTCCTTCCCTAAAAAATATCTTTACATTTAGAGCCTCGCTCTATTTATACAATCCCATGGTCTATGGACCATGGGTAGGCTGACACATCTTTACATTAAATTACAATTCTTAGGATGGACAACCTTATGACTCAATTATACAATTCATGCTCCGTGCCTGGCTTTGTTGAGTCTTACAATACAATTGACCAAAATTCAGGCTTTAAGCCCCAAAACCTGTTGTGGGGGATCCCATGCCCAAAAATAATTGTGAACAATTTATAAGTTTTGTGGAGATAGAAAAATTGCAGCCATCCACCACTATTATAAACTCCCAGTCACCCTAAAAATTAAGCTATCCTACCTAACTCCCTATAGTCAGCCAACCAGAGAAGAGACATGACATGAAGGTTTAACATAAGGGAACCCACAGAGACATCCAAGATACACCTCCACTCCCCTTTGGTATAAATATTTAGAAGGCATAAATGGTTGGTATTCTTTGAGCTGCTCATAGGGTATGATGATGATGTAGCTCAAGAATTTTCCATGGCACTTAACCCTTGGGCTAGAATCAATTCTACTATTATGGTAAGAGGGATGTCAATTACAATTACTCCCGAGGTAATTATCAAAATCACTACACTTGCTCAAGGGATGCCATGGATAAAGGAGGATAAGGCTGCAAGCACTTTTGCAAAGAAAAACTTATTCTTAAGGGATGAAGAGCTAATTGAGGAAAAAAATGGGATAAGAAGGGAAATCCTTCCCTATCCTTGGAATGAGGTGAGCTATCATATTCTCAAATATATCTTTTGTTAACGGAGGCTAGTATAATCTATGGTTATCTATTTCGACTCTTTCATGAGTTGAGATTTGGAGAGGAGATACCCATTGACTAAAGACTTAGTGTACCCTACTTCTTGCTGCCATCAATAATAGACATGAGCCTAAAGGTCCAAGAGAGAAAACATTAGCAATTGGCACAACATGGAATTATTAAGCTAATACTAGAGGATGCCTTGAGCCATCTAAAAATCCCCATTCAATGGTCCACACTTAGAGACATGGAAAGAGAGGTTGTGATTGAAATACACGCCCTTGAATATGATAGGGACAATACCTCTAGTGGTGAAGAGGAGGAAAAAGAATATGAAGAAGAAGAACTAGAGGAGGAAGAGGAGTCAGAAATAGAGAAAACAAAGGAAGAAGAAGGAAAATAAGAAGGAGAATAGGAGAAAAGTGAAGAGAAAGAATAGAAGGAAGAAGTAAGCCTTGAGGAACACACCAAGGAAAGGGATAGGAATATCCAAAGTTGTCTCCTAAACCCAATAAGATGGAGGTAGCTACTACCTTGATTTCCTTAAGCACACATGTCAAGTCAAAAGGGAAAAGACAAAGGTAGACTCCCCTGTATTTAAAAACAAGGAGGAGCACTAGGATCAAACAAGGGAAACCACAAACACCCACCAGGACTCCAATCATAATTGAGGACTCACCAAAATAGAAAGGAAAGCTAGTTTCCCTGGAAATAAAAGGTGAATAGGGAACATCAAAACAAGCTTCCCCAAAGTATCCCATCACCTATGTTAGGAGGCTTGTCACTAGGTTAGAATCAACAAAGCAAGACAAGGCATATTTGACCCCATTTCAGAAAGGAAAAATCTTTCTACAGGATCCTCAGACAGTCCTATAGGAAACTATATCATCACTACATGAAACACAGAAAGATATATAGGGAGGACAACAAGGTTTTGGGCATGGAATCCCCCCATAACAAGTTTTGGGGCTAAAAGCCCAAGTTTTTGTCAAAGATGTTGTAAAAATCCGTGAATTGCGGGCGCGGAGCACGAAGTGTACAATTGAGTCGTAGAGTTGTCCACCCTAAACATTGTATTGTAAATTAGTGTAAATTCAGCCTATGACCATGGGATTTTATAAATAGAGTGAGGCTCTAAGTTGTAAAGAGAGCGATGAAGACAGAAGAGAAAAGGAATGGTTTTAGCTTAGAGTAGAGTTCTAAGTGTCTTGGGTTGTAGTGGTAGGAAGAGGCTCTGCAGCTGAGTGCACAGAGGCCTAGTAGAGTCTGTAGCTGAGTGCACAAACCCTTGTAGCTGAGTGCGCAGGGTAGAGTTGAGTCATGTAATTGGGACATAAAGCTAATAAAGAGAAGTTTATCTTAATTCTGTGTAACTGCTATGCATTATCTTATTTATGCTTATATTCGTTTATGTATTGCGTGCCCCGATATATGCTGTAACAACCATAAATCTCACACACGCCAGTTAAGTAATCGTTTAAATAGCAAGGAACTTTCGTATTATATGGGTCGTGCCATGAGTAGGGCTACATGGAAGCCGCACTGCAGGTTGCGAAGGGATCGCAAGTGCACACAGCAACCGGTCAAACCGCAAACCTCCAGAAGTCCATCATACATCCCAAGGATGTGGAAACCTGGTTCTAGCACCCTCCCATACTACTTTGGGTGAGACCTCAGTCCGCGCTTCATGGACTATTGCTGAAAGGTCCAGTAGTACCGAGATTTTCTTGGCTAAATCACCTTTGGACCTGCATCAAGCCCCTCTAAGCAAACAAATGGTTACGTTGCCAGGACCGGGATCTACATAAAGGATGTCTGATGTCGTGCCACTGGAACCCTACAAAGAAAGAAATTGAAGAGTGGTTGGACAAGAAGATTCACGAGTTTGCAGCTCAGGAAAATAGAAATCCGCGAGTATCTAAGGAGCAGTGGTTGGATTGCTACTTGTACACTGAAATCCATGAGAAGCACAAGGTGTCATGGATGATAATATAAAAAATTCTATGCCAGTGAGCGCGCTACAGGATCGCGCATTAACATGGTATATCAAGCATTCTAATGACCACCCGAACAAAGGAATTGTAGAGATCCAGAATGTGTTTAACAGGGAATTTAGAAGGCAAAAATCAAAGACGCAATTGATCATCGGGTTTAAAGAGATCATTATGCTTCCGGGCAAGACACCCTAGGATCTGGACCAAAGGTTGAAGAGTATGATCCGCAAAGCCAATATGACGTTAGCGGATGCACAACATTGCCATCATTTGTGGCCTCACTTATGCCACACTTAAGGATGACAGTGTCATAGCAAAAACTTTCCACCGAGGACGAAGCATTGGAGATGGCAATGAGGTTGCATGAGACCCCTATACAAGACCCTAGATTGGGAGTCCAACAGATCCATGCGCAGCTACAGAATCTATGTCTGGAAATGCAGAGTTTGAAACAGGATAGGGCACCTCGGCCAGAGGCACACAAAGAAGTATGGTGCATAAAATGCAAAGGTCATGGCCATGATAAAGATCATTGTCCAGTGTTCACGAACTACTTGGCAAGAGGAAGGCCAATGCCATTAAGACCAGAGGCACAGGGGGGGTCGAGCGTGGCATTTGCATTATGGTGTGCGATCTGCCAAATAGGAGGAAAACATACCACAGATAATTGTCATCTATTGCAGAAGTATACGCAGACATCCCGACAGTTGTTTTGTAATTTCTACAAGTCGGTAGGCCATGATGAACGCACCTGCCGAAGCTATGAACTAATAATGGATTAGACTCCTCCCTACAGGGTACAGGAAGAAATGCAAGCTCTCTACCCAAATGTAGGGATGGCATACACTAGGTTTCAGGGGCGCAGTGGCAGTCGAGGTGGAATGGGACTAGGGAGGGGTCACGGACAGATAATCTATTACAATTGCAGAAGGGGAAGGCATTATGCCATGATTGTATGAACCTGACTAGGATATAATGTTGGTAGTGTACTCATTTGATCATGAGGTAGAATATTTCCCTTTACTGATAGCAAAGATGCACAAAAAAGGGGTACTCCAGCCCCCACCGACTCAAAATTTACAAATGATGAGGTCTAAACCACGCGAAGAAGATGAAAATGTAAACATGATGCTCAGGAGCGGTACGACGACAGGAGATGATAAATGGAATCAGCCAAAAGAAAGCACGTGGGTTTGCAAGGCTCTTACAAAGGAACCCAAGTTTGATTTAGAACGCGCGAAAGAGACATTCATGGAAGCTAAGAAGAGTTTCACGGAGGCCTCCACTTTAGGTACTAAGGATCAACTAGAACCAAGGATGGAACCTTCCATGCTCACTACCTTTCTGGAGGCATGCATGAAACTGTTACATGATAGTAAGGTAGTCAAATGGATGTAGGAACTTATCACTATGTGAATGGAGTTAGGAGAACCACGCGTGGTCTAGAAACTTGGAAAGCATGCATTGCGCACAGGAAGGGAAATGAGGTTGATTGCACAAATAGGTGAGTACGAAATGGATCAGGTAATCCTGGATCTGGGTTTGGACATGAATGTACTACCAAAGAAAACATGGGAATGCATGGGCAGACCCACGTTACAATGGTCCCCTATTCAGTTACAAATGGCGAACCAACAGAAGATTTTTCCCATGGGAAGATTGCAAGGGGTGACAGTTGATATTGAAGGCACGAGCACGCAGGTGGATTTTGAAGTGATAGAGATTGTTGATGATAGCAATCCCTATCCCATGCTACTAGGAATAGACTAGGCTACCAATATGAATGGAGTCATAAATATTAAGAAGCGCAAAATGACCTTTGAGAAAAAGTCACTATGCGTAGTAGTACCACTGGACCCAGCCGAGGGAATGTGATACACTAAACTACTGCCCGACAATGATATTGATGACGATCTCGACTGTATCTATAAGATAACTGCATGAGGAGAGGATAGGGTGAATATGACTGCAAATGGAAGGATTTTGTGGGAGTGCGAAAGCTCCAGCACTTCAGATTCAGACGAAGAAATAGAGCGATGGCAGAATCAATTGCACGAAGTAAAAACGCTGAACTGCAACACGATGATCAGGTCATTGCGTTGCATAAAAATAGAGGCAAGGGAGCTGCTAACATATGATGGATTGTCAGTGGTGAATGAATTTTCGAGCAAATTCGAAAGTGCAGTATAGGAATAGCAGTAGTTTGATGTGTTGAAGTGGGCACTCCGTGAAGCACCTGCATGATGGTGGGGTACGCATCAAGGAACTTTTGAAGACTAGCGCAGATGCAGAAAGATGATCCACCTGCATTCTGGAAAACCCCAACTTCGAATGAAATCCAAGTAGCTGGGGTGGAACAACTTGCGTGCCCACCTTTCCCGATGGGTACATGAATATGATGTATAGTCCGCACAAGTGCACAACCTAGAGAATCGAAACAAACCACAATAGTAGGAAGGGCGATGCACGTTAACAATTTTCCATGACAAGGCATTCGATAGGGTGTGCAGAGTACTAAACAAGGTTTACCAGACGAGACAAACTGATTGGGACTTGCGCGTACCAGTGGTTCGAAGGGATTATAGGACTATGTGCACAAACCTAAGCGCAGAGATGACTCCAAAGGGGAGAACCAGAGTAGAACTCGAGATTTCTAAAGGGAATACCAAAAGGAATCCACACGTAATAGCTCCAACAGCTGGGACAGTGCACAATAACCAGGATGAAGGGATCACATGGCTACGCGAGGACGAACATATAAGGATTTAAGAAGCTATTCGGTGAGGGAACCTTAGACTTCGTAAACTCAAAGAAGATTGGGTACGACTGAGGAAGAAAAGCATGTTGATGGACACTGAAATCAAAAAACTGGAAAATGAGATCGCACAAGCATGTCCCGTTGATAAACCAAGGATGACAAGGCAAGATACGGATAGCCATACCACTACATTAGAAGATTGTCGCTGAGAATTTATGACTCTACTACCATGGCTGCGACCGCACCCTATTAACCATAGTAACCATGGGAGCACACTGCATAAGGTAGAATGCGCGGCACTGACTATCGCAAGGGTAATTGAGGAGTTTCCACAAACTATATTGGAAGGCGAATTGAAGCCTCACACAGAGGGTGCGACCACTTGACTAGTTGTAGGGAGCACAGTCTCAGCACTCCAAACCGTTGAAGGAGAGTGTAGGACTCTAAATGAGTTTGTTTGGGAACTACACGGTAAAGGAGGTACGCACAGAATCAACATGGTACAAGGTTCGCACCCACACACGGGGGATTTCACTGTCGTGTGGGTAGGCTAGGAAGTAACCATTGATGTCACTGTTCATGACGAGATTTCTAATTTAAGGCAAAAGGGAGCTCGTAGTGGGAAATTAAGACACGAATTAAGAGCTAGGTTTGGGACAATCTGCCGCCAAGGATGCATTAATGACTCAGAAATGGGGGGAATGGTCAAATTCAAACTCAAAAGATGCTCTAAAAGTCCCAAGGCTAGCCACGAGACAACACTTGTTCGTTTGAGATTTGAGCTATTACAAAAAGCACAGAGTATTGAGCGCAAAGCAGTATTTGAGCCCCCAAGTTCACGAACAACCACAAATAGTTCAAACAAGATGACAACTACCAGGAGAGGTGTGGGATTTATAGAGAGTACTGCCGAGGAAGCCGCACAGAGCCTTATGGTGCAGGTGGAGGATGCATCGGAAATTCTGAAATCACCTCGGATGCCAAGGCCCAAGAAGGATACACAGGCTACGGGACTAGTTCACATGTCCCCACGAAATCCATGGTTTGGTAAACTTTCCATGGAAGACAAAGGAAAGGCTGTCAACCTTGAGATAGATGATGAGGAGGAGGACCTTCAGGCTTTCATGGAGAAGAGAGAGGCAGATGAAGAAATGGAAGAAGACATCTAGCTGGTGTGCACTGCAGCAAAACTACCCGAGTACGTCCCTCCACAGAAAGGGAAAGTTAAAATACCCAAGGATTTGGATGCCACTAAAAGCGCACTCAAAACCTCGCTCCTCCGAGATGGAATTCTGTTTGAGGGCTCGGCTCTGGGCTATGTGCTCACCATGAAATTTGAAGACTGGGACCTTGTAGACAGTGAAACTTCACACATTTATAGATGAAGAACCTCATGAAGTAGAGTAAGGAAGGGCTAGTTATAGTGTTAGAGCCATAGAAATGGCTGCGTGGCGTGGAGAAGGGTGGGCTACTCCACCTACTATGGATTCTGCATTTTCATCATGCACAATCATGATCTTTGTCATTAGACAGTTACTTTTCCTGGTGCACGATGGATACTTATGGCTAGAAGAGCCTATTCCCATCACGATAGAGCTTATTCAGAGGATTTCTCGACTTCCCTGTAAGGGAAAGGACCCCGCAGAGATAGCTCGCAAAAGCGGAGATTTGGCACTAATAGGGGCCATGAAGAAGAAGTACAAATTGGAAAAGAAGAATAGAAGCTACGTAATCAGTAGAATTAAATACAAGGGGGTGTGAGTAGCCACCCAACTGCTGGCCGGGAAGGTGAAGAGAAAATGTCGCAGCGACGAGGTACCAACACCGGTCATTGTGTTGGTAGTGGATGTTGAAAAGTGTGCAACAAGAAATGCTTGTTGAGAGTGCAACAAGATGATGGAGCTTAGTGAAAAGAGTTGCCTTCACTAAGTGGGCCCGTAGGCTATTTTTGGCGCAAGTCTATTTTTAGACTATGTCTAGTTTTAGACATATGGATCATGTCTATGGATTGCAGGTTGTTGTTTATGGATGATTGGTCAAGTTGGGAAAAATAGATGGACTTCTATTTTTGATGAAAGTGTGAATGATCACAGTGTGAGTGATCAAAGTCTATTTTTAGACTGGCTGTCAAAAATAGAAAAGTCAAATATTATTGTCTCATATTAATATCTGGACTATAAACTTGATCTTATTCTCTTGGAGCACTTCAGTTTGAGCTACAGAGGTGGCACATGCAGCTGTCAGAAGGAAATACGCTTTTCTTATGAGCTAGTTGAGTTGTTGCATGCATGACTTCAGTTAGAACTCAATCCGTTGAGTTTGGTGGAGTTGATTGTGCAGTTGATGGAGTTGTGTTCAATTTGACTTGGTTAAACTAGTTGTAGTTAGTCTAACTGCAGATAGACTAATGATGAGTTGTTAAAATAATTATTAACTCATGATGCAACTAATGAATACATCAGTTAACTCAGTTGCATGTCAGTGCATGTTCAGTTCAACAGGGACAAGTGGTAGAGAATCAGATTGCTATCAGTTGTGACTATAGTTGTGCACCAGATCTTGCACAATCAAGGGATTGAGTATGCCAATGCGTTTTCTCACGTATTTGCCTAGTATTGTAGCCTTTTCTCACGTCCAACAAAGTGTGAGTGATTATTTTGAGGTGAAATACGAGTTTGGGAAGCTATTCTCATCAATTCTTGAGCAGGTATTGAGCTGGAGAGGCAGGCAAGCAGTGGAATAGATTTGGAGATCAGATCTGAGTTGTATTGTGTGTAACAGGTGGAGCTAGTACTGGATTGCTTTTGATAAGAATTGTACTTTGTAATGTTACATGATTCAATTAATAAATCGTGAAATACGAGTTTGGGAAGCTATTCTCATTAGTTCTTGAGCAGGTTTTGAACAGTGGAGGCAGGCAAGCAGTGGAATCGATTTGGAGATCAAATCTGAGCTGTATTGTGTGTAACAGGTGGAGCTGGTACTAGATTGCTTGTGATAAGCATTGTACTTTGTAATGTTACATGATTCCATCAATATAATATACAGATAGTTGGGGTTTTTAGCGAGATGCTTTCCCCGGGAAAATACTGTGTTGATATGTGTGATTGATGCTTCTATGTGCGCCTGTGAATGTTTCTGCTTCTGTAAATTGATGATCAACGTAGAGGAGCTTGTGTATTGTGTATGTATTCCGCAATAGTACATGATCAGGATAATCTCCATTGAATATGTGTCATATTATTCAAAATTTCTACATGGTATCGGAGCTGCTTGATTTGTAGAAGAGATTTTTACAGGATATCAAGCGAGGATTGATCATCATATCTATTATTCAGAAAGTGTTTACATTTTATTTCTTCAGGAAGAGTCTGTAATTGGGCCAGGTAGCCTCTAGATTCATCCTTCTTTTGGAAAGTGAGATATCCAGTGAATGCCCAGACAGTCAATCTCCGTACAAGAAATACTTTGTTCTCACGAATTCTAGATCGGAAGTGGTTGAGTTTTTGAGCTGGTGGAATTCGAATTTAATTCCGAAGCAAGAGATAAAACTCAGAAACATTCAGTGTGAGAATGGAGACAGTATGCCCCAGTATCTCACGAAGTTCACCTAATGCCAGGATGAGCTGGGAAGTGTGGGGGTGACTGTCGAATGAGGATGGTGAGTCTAGCACTCCTTGACTTTCCTAAGAGTTGGCATAGCTACCAGGACTCGGTGAATGGAAGGGAGAAACTGCCAAGATGGGAGAGACTTTGGTCGGATCTTGTGCAGGAGGAGACTAGACGGAGCACCAGAGACGGTTCTTCATCGATGCAGGATGAGGAGAACTGTGCCTTAGCGAGTAAGGTGAAGAAGGGGAAGGAGAAGGTTTCTCTTTCCGAATCTTGTTCTTCCAGTGATGGGAAGAAGGTTGCAAGTTGAAGGTGAGATGTTTTCGTTGTCATGAGGAGGGTTCACGGGTCAAGAACCTGTATGCTCTTGAGGTTCAAGATGCATGCAAAGCCTTGAGCAGCGAGGCAATTGATGGAGACTTGGTGGTTGAGAGGGAAGGTATGTTACCTCTCAACATGCAGAGCCAGAAGAAGTCTCAGAAGATTGTGGAGGAGCCACGATTGGTGCAGCAGCTTCAGGAGGTTGTGGACGAGCCACAACAGTGGAAGCTGAGAGGAGATCGAGTAGAGACATCTACTCATCCAGAGACCTCCAGTAGGAGGAAACTTCGAGCCAGGTGGGCTGAGGGATCGAATGCAGCCATACCTCCAGGTAGGAGGTGGGGTGATGTGGATTGATTGTCCCAAGGAGGAGGGGCAGGATCCTTGAGGTACCCAACCTCTTGGATGAGACCTTGCTACAGGATCCCCAAATGTGTAGTAGCAGGAACTGATTGATTTGGTAGAGACATATGCGGATGGAGCGGTAGAGAGAGCGACAGTGCAGGGAATTCCAGGACAGCGCATAGCTAGCAGGCTGTAGCAATGCGAGAGGCACAAGTGTTTTGCACAGTGCTAGGTGGCACAAAGAGGTGTGCAATGGTGCAAGATGCATGGTGATGTCGCAGTAGCGCAGATGTCAGAGAGGGAGCACTTTTCAGCAGCAGGTAGAGCTTCAGCATCAGAGGGTGTTTCTATCCCAACAGGGAGGTCAGTTGGGAGGTGCAGTGTGGATGCAATGCTGGGAGATAGAACCAGCAGCAGCACGGATGTAGTCAGAGATCAATGTGACAGAGGCTAGAGCAGTCAGATACTGAAGAGCACAGAGATGTATAGTTTCAGTCGACAGAGGCAATAGCAGTCAGAGACTTTGATGACAGAGCAAGTGGACCGGCTATATGTGTTGCATGGAGAACATTCCAGAGTTACAAGATCAGGTTTGAGAGGAAGCCTTTCTTGTTGAGAGGGAGTGTTGAAAAGTGTGCAACAAGAAATTCTTGTTGAAAGTGCAACAAGATGATGGAGCTTAGTGAAAAGAGTCGCCTTCACTAAGTGGGCTCGTAGGCTATTTTTGGCGCAAGTCTATTTTTAGACATATGGATCATGTCTATGGATTGCTGGTTGCTGTTTATGGATGATTGGTCAAGTTGGGAAAAATAGATGGACTTCTATTTTTGATGAAAGTGTGAGTGATCACAGTGTGAGTGATCAAAGTCTATTTTTAGACTGGCTATCAAAAATAGAAAAGTCAAATATTATTGTCTCATAATAATATTTGGAAAATAAACTTGATCTTATTCTCTTGGAGCACTTCAATTTGAGCTACAGAGGTGGCACATGCAGCTGTCAGAAGGAAATATGCTTTTCTTATGAGTCAGTTGAGTTTTTGCATGCATGACTTCAGTTAGAACTCAATCAGTTGAGTTTGGTGGAGTTGATTGTGGAGTTGATGGAGTTGTGTTCAATTCGACTTGGTTAAACTAGTTGTAGTCAGTCTAACTGCAGATAGACTAATGATGAGTTGTTAAAATAATTATTAACTCATGATGCAACTAATGAATACATCAGTTAACTTAGTTGCATGTCAGTGCATGTTCAGTTCAACAGGGACAGGTGGTAGAGAATTAGATTGCTATCAGTTGTGACTATAGTTGTGCACCAGATCTTGCACAATCAAGGGATTGAGTATGCCAATGAGTTTGCTCACATATTTTCCCAGTATTGTAGCCTTTGCTCACGTCCAACAAAGTGTAAGTGATTATTTTGAGGTGAAATACAAGTTTGGGAAGCTATTCTCATCAGTTCTTGAGCAGATATTGAGCAGTGGAGGCAGGCAAGCAGTGGAATAGATTTGGAGAACAAATCTGAGCTGTATTGTGTATAATAGGTGGAGCTGGTACTAGATTTCTTGTTATAAGCATTGTACTTTGTAATGTTACATGATTCAATGAATATAATATACAGATAGTTGGGGTTTTTAGCGAGATGCTTTCCCCGGGAAAATACTGTGTTGATATGTGTGATTGATGCTTCTATGTGCGCCTGTGAATGTTTCTGCTTCTGTAAATTGATGATCAACGTAGAGGAGCTTATGTATTGTGTATGTATTCCGCAATAGTACATGATCAGGATAATCTCCATTGAATATGTGTCATATTATTCAAAGTTTCTACAGCGGAGGGGGTCCAATTCAACTATGTCGAATTCCTCTGTGAAGAATTTCTAACCAACTGCAAGGAAGCTCAGGTGCAGGGCAATACCTTCCATTATACATGGTTGCTCTTGTCTATCTTACTGGTGATAGAACTGCTTGAGGACAGTCAGTTCCCTCCTATTGAACAGGACTTGCCAAAGGCTGCAAAATATGCGTCGCTCCGGGCTACGACGGATGCGACGCGGATCCGCGAGACTAAGATCTTCTAGGTGCTCATGGAGGTGAGTGTCTGGATGTGGATTAACAGAAGGCCATGCCTGTCCCCCATAGTGTAGAGAAATCTGTGGAGCTTTACAGACTTCAAGGTGGATATGCAAAATGTGTATATCAAGGTGGGTAAGGACCTGGCGCATAAATGGACCAAGCTTCCTTTCATCGCAATTGATGATGCCATCCTCTTTGTACTTGACTCATGGTCTCCCGAGTGGCACACCCGGGATCTAGCAGAAAGGGATAGATCAGTAGCACAGAAGCAGAAGGATGCAACCAAGTTACGCGTCACCAAGTTGGCCTAGCAGATGTGCAACGAACAAGCAGCCATGGAGGTAAGGGTTGCTTGTAAAGCAGCAAAGGCAGCCGTAGTATAGGCAAAGGCCGTTAAAATAATAGTAGTAGCCCAAGCAACAAGGACCAATACAACATAGGAGGAAGGGGGCTAAAACGTGTCTACAGGACAGGGACAAGATACAACAGAGGGTGTAGACCTAAGCACGAAATCCACACAACTAAAACAATTGCACGTTGTGGAGCGGTCAGGTCCACGAAAGAAGGCCAAGTCTTCCAAATTAGACATCGATCCAATTACATTGATAGAGGGTGACCTCTATGACAATGGCAACATAGCTCACAAGGTCCCTTAGGAAGTGCTCCAAGAAGCAATGACGGAGCAACAGAATGTGTTGGGGACCCTAGGGGTGCAGCCGCGGGATCTTCAGGTGTGGCCCTCATAGGAAGGAGTAGTAGCTACCTATGGAGCCATAGGTACATCAACAGCGGAGCAGCTGCTATGTGCAAAAATGGCCAACACCATAGTGCTGCCAGATGGAGTGCTCACAGCAGAAAGAAAGGGAGACAGAGCCGCAGTGGGCAGGATCAAGGGACTTTTCCTATACTTGCTGCCCTTCTGCGAGATACATTATATCAGCTGCAGGATGGAGCAATATTAGAACTCTATGCTAAGGAAGGATGCGTCATATAGATGCTTAGTGAACAGAAAATCAACATTGAGTAGCTTAGTCTACAATGCAATGAAGTGCTTGCGCAGAATCAACATATGGAGCAAATGGTAGAGGAAGCATGTCACCAAATTCTAGAGCTAGAAATCACAATAGACCTACTAGTTGGAGTACAAATCGAAAAATTAGCAAGTGGATTTTGTGAGGCAAAGGAGGAAGCAATGAGGGTACAACTAGACCTCAACCTTCAGATTGTCAAGCTACAATTAAAGGCATAGTCCTCTACACCCCCGAAAGTTAGGGAACAATGCGCTGGCACTATTAAAAAAGGGTTGGAGGAAATAGGACAGGTAGTACAGAACTGCACTGCTATGTTGGAAGAATCCTTCACGGTCCTCACTTCATTACAGGAGGACCCCAACATATAGTGCCTAGAAATGGAGGCACAGGAGCTTCAGGTGCAGCATAATAGTGTGCACGGAACGACGTAGACAGTTCTCCTGACCTAGTGGCTCACGAAGCTACAGTAGGTAAAGACGTTGAAGGAATAGGTGGATGGCACGTGGTAGAAAGAGGCGGTCCTTAAAGCATTTGTCCAGCCTTGGATTGATGAGACCTTCCTCATCACTATAGACATCGAAGGAAAGCTTGCATAGATGAAGGCGATGGATGACTTAAGACAAGGATTTTCCCCTAACAATGAGCATTCGGTCGAGAGAGTGGAGCAGATCCATTAAACTGCATATCAGTGCACCACAAACCACCAGAAAGCACAAGAACGGTTGGAGAGGCTCCGTGCCAAGATTTTCACACCATCAGAGTGACTCGGGATGAGTCACGATGATTGTGTTGGGGCCCGTTGGGTATGGAATCCCCCACGGTAGGTTTTGGGGCTCAAAGCCCAAGTTTTGGTCAAAGATGTTGTAAAACTCCGTGAATTGTGGGAGTAGAGCATGAAGTTTACAATTGAGTCATAGGGTTGTCCGCCCTAAACATTGTATTGTAAATTAGTGTAAATTCAGCCTACCCATGGTCCATGGACCATTGGATTGTATAAATAGAGCGAGGCTCTAAGTTGTAAAGAGAGTGATGAAGAGAGAAGAGAAAAGGAATGGTTCAATCTTAGAGTAGAGTTCTAAGTGTCTTGGGTTGTAGTGGTAGGAAGAGGCTTTGCAGCTGAGTGTGCAGAGGCCTAGTAGAGTCTGTTGTTGAGTGCACGGACCCCTGCAGTTGAGTGCACAGGGTAGAGTTGAGTCATGTAATTGGGACAGAAAGCTAATAAAGAGAAATTTATCTTAATTCTGTGTAACTGCTGTGCATTATCTTCTTTATGTTTATATTCGTTTATGTATTGCGTGACCTGATATATGTTGTAATAACCATAAATCTCACGCACACCAGTTAAGTAATCGTTTAAATAGCAAGGAACTTTGATATTATATGGGTTGCACCCCGAGTAGGGCTGCACTGAAGCCGCATTGTAGGTTGCAAAGGGACTGCAAGTGCGCGTAGTGATTGGTCAGACCATGAACCTCCAGAAGTACATAAGACATCCCAAGGGTGCAGAAACCTAGTTCTAGCACCCTCCCATACTACTTCGGGTGAGACCTCAGTCCATGCTCCGTGGAATGTTGCTGAAAGGGTCAGTAGTACCGAGATTTTCTTGGCTAAATCACCTCTGAACCTAGGTTAAGCCCCACTAAGCCAACACAGGGATAGAGGGAAGGCAAGGAAGTAGAAGCACAAGTGAATGAGGGGGAAAATTCTCCACATACATCTGAGGGAGAGTCCCAAGAGCTGCAAGAACCTAGCCCATAGCCCAATCTGAGCTCTTATTATAGATACCTTGAGGGAGGATGAGTAATACCACATAAATTTTCCATCCCTATCTTATTTGATCTTGAGAAAGAGAGAGGAAGGACACATCATTGGATGAATATTTCCAAATCAAAGAAGGTAGAGGATGTGGGACATATGGAAGAG
Source organism: Pinus tabuliformis (assembly GCA_031772625.1). Classification (NCBI taxonomy): domain Eukaryota; kingdom Viridiplantae; phylum Streptophyta; class Pinopsida; order Pinales; family Pinaceae; genus Pinus; species Pinus tabuliformis. Next base: position 219,143,439 of record CM062805.1, read on the forward strand.
AAGCGACTAGAGATGGGAAGAGAGTTGAGTAAGATAAGAGATAGGGAAGAAATTACAAGATCTCAATTAGAGGCAGAAAACACATGGATAAGGAGGTTGTTACAAGAAAAGGGAAGCCAATTGGTCGCCATGGAAAGCCTCTACATGGAGGCATTCCAGTGCAGGATGCCACAAAAATCATATGCCTTGTATCTCAAGGATTAAAGGTTGCAATTTCATATAAAGACACTAGCAAAATAGGGGACTATGCCTTTCCAAGACTATAGAAATTTCATTGCACTATGTGACAAGAGCACCCTAGAGGATAAGTCCAAGATATATGAATTCTACTTGCACAACTTGGCCTTAACATACTCGAATATCTGGGACCCCAATGAAAATTTGGGGGACTTACAACTAATGACCCTTGCATCATGGATGAGTCATGAGGAGGCCAGGGCTAAGGAGGTGAAGATGGTTTGGAAAGAGAAGAAATGTAGCCCCTTTACATCAGAGTAGAACAAATAAATTAAATGGCTTTCATTAGCATTCACAACATCATCACCAATGATCCCTAGCTTGCACCAAGATACCTAGCTACACAAGAGAAAGCAATCAAACACTTTGAGAACACCTTGAGATTTCCAGGGAATGAAAGCCAAAAAGCATGCAAAATGAGATGGAGCACCCTAACATACAGCCTAAGGATAAGGGATTATCATTCTCCCTTAAAGTATCATAGATGTAGTAGAAAGGACCCCACTATATAAGAATGCACTGTAGACACTCAAAATCAATTGGATTGGTTTGAAGCTCATTCCACCCTTGCTATTGGGTATGCTAGAAGGTAGAAAGTTTGAAGAGGGAAAAAAGTAGTGGGAGGAAATAGATAAATATGGAGAGTTTTATCCACAAGAGGAAACTCCATCAATAGAGGTTTGGGATGTCAAAGAGGCCACAAGGGCTATGAAAGATATGGACATAGACTAAGTTTCTAAGAGGATGAAAAACACTTTTAGTAGGGGGGTGATGGTGAGGCTCATCAATAGGTAAATTATATGGGCCTTAATGCCACTCTCCAGCATATTAAAAGAAAATTTCCTCACATTTATTTACATATTCTATTATATTTTGCTTAGTGAGAAGGGTAAAAGTGAGATGTTATGTCATGTGGCCTAATGTGCATTAATTACAGGATTTGGAGTAGTTTTGGGCTAATTTTAGTGTAAGAACTTGAAGTAGACAAGAAAGAGTGATTTTAGGAGGTTGGGTCTCCCTCCTTAACTCCTAAATCACTCAAATATTCCTCCACCAAATCTCATTAACTTGGAGTTACAAGCATCCAAGCCCACTGAGTTCATGGGCAGCTAAGCTAGTGATAGTTGAAGACAAGTCAATCTTATGTTTGGGATCCAATCCTCCCTAATTTTATGGAAGTTGTTGGTAGCTTCAATTGTATAAATAAGAAGGCCTAGGGCCTCATTAGGACTCAACCTTTTATTGTAGCCAACAGGCAATTTTGAGATAAGATATTGTGACTGATATTCTCATGTTATTTTTGACACTTTGATGATAATGAAAAGGGTGTCTTTGATCCACCATTGAGTTGACTCAGAGGGATGAAGCTCTTGGGTTAGGGCCTAACCCTAGCAGCAGAGGTTCCTCTTTTTTTACATGTATTCTTATATTAGAATCATAGATTAGTTTTTGAAATTATCTCTTCTTTGTTTAATTTACAAGTCTTTGAATGATTTTTTAGTTTTTCTTCCATTATTTGGAGAAGCAAATCAGTGTTACAGTAGTGAAAGAAAAGACTTCAAAAAATCTTGTGACAATGGCCTCATCCTCATATCCCTCATGGGATCATGGTTTGAGGGCCCCACTCTCACAACCCGAAAAAACATATTTATCTTTTTGTTATTACATATCTCAGGATTTCTTGTTGTGTAGATCATTGTTGATGATTGTTGTGTGTGGAGCATGATTGTTCAGAGGTCTTTGTTTCAGCCCGATGTATACCCCAGGAAGTTTGTACACCCCTCCACGTGGGGGAGGGGGGTGCGGGGGGGACTTGTCCCCCCCCACGAGGGTCTGGGGGGGCCAATCCCCCCCGGCTGGGGGGTCTGGGGGCCAGCAGTCCCCCGAAGGGGGCTCAGGGGTAGCCCCTCCAAAGCTAAAAATAGATGTAAAATTGCCTTGTAAAAGTATAGTAATTTCTAGTCAATCTGGGCCATTCATTAGGCGGATGATCTGACGGTAGAACTTATGTTTAGTTTAGGGTTTTTTTCCCTAGAAGGAAACCCATCTCTTTATATGATGGCATTGTATTTGAGGCTATGTAATAGATGTGTATTCTGTGAGCGAGAAACAGAGAGGTGAGACTGTGAGAGAAAACAGAGGATATTACAACGGATCTGCTATATGTTGTGTCTCTTCATTTTTCTAGATAATAGAAAGGAAGGACTAGCTGTTTAGGGTGGACGTAGCCCAAACTGGGTGAACCACATATATCTATGTCTCTCTTGTTTTATGCGTTTTCTGTGTTTATATTTATGCAATATTTTATGTGTTCCATTGCTCTGTAAGATATAATTTTATAACAAATGGTATTAGATTCAAAGGTCTATTTGGCTGATAAACTCGTAGGAAAGAAGGGTTCCTCATTTGAGTGGGAGCAATGGCAGAATATGCTAAGTTTAGGGTCAAGAATTTAATGGCCAAAACTTATCGCTATGGAAGATGCAGATGGAAGATTATCTGTATCAGAAAGATCTGTACCTACCATTGAGCGGAAAAACAAAGAAGCCGACGGCTATGACAGATGGACAATGGAACCTTATCGATAGAAAGGCACTCGGAACAATATGGTTGTGCCTCGCTGTGTCAGTCGCCTTCAGCATTTTGAAGGAAACAACGACAAAGGGTTTGGTTCAGGCATTGTCAAAACTATATGAAAAACCCTTGGCCTCAAACAAGGTATTTCTTATGAAACAGTTATTTAATATGAAGATGTCGGAAGGTGGATCTGTTGCAGATCATTTAAATGATTTTAATATAGTTACAAGTTAGTTAAGTTCTATATGGGTAAAATTTGAAGATGAATTTAGAGCTCTGTTATTCTTGTGCTCATTACCAGAAAGTTGGAATGGTTTAGTAATGGCCATTACTAACTTTGTCTCTGGATCTAGTACTTTAAAGTTTGATGATGTTATCGGTGCTATCCTTAGCAAGGAAATGCGACAGAAAATCTCCGGTGAGACATTAGGTAATGCTTTGAATGCAGAGTCTAGGGGAAGAAAAATGGAAAGAGGAAAGAGCTCAGGTTATCACAGTAAATCAAGGAAATGCAGATCCAAGTCCATATCGGGGATAGTGTGCTGGAAATGCGGAAAGAAAGGACACCTAAAGAAAGACTGTAGATCTCGGAAGGGAAAAGAAGGAGATGCATAGCAAGAAAACAATCATGAAGCAAATGTGACAGGTGAGGTGTTACAATATGCTTTGATTATTTATTTCAAAAATATCACTGATTCCTAGGTGGTAGATTCAGGGGCCTCATTCCATACCACACCTAATAAGAAATACTTTCATGACTATGTTCAAGGAGATTTTGGACAAGTTCGTTTGGGTGATGATAAACCCTGTAAAATTGTTGGAATGGGTAAAATTGTTGGAATGGGTGATGATAGCAGAATGGAAACCAATGGCTACTAAAGGAGGTAATGCATGTTCCAGATCTAAAGAAAAATTTGATTTCAACAGGGTAGTTAGGCGGTGAAGGTTGTGTGACAACTTTCATAGATAAAGCTTGGAAGGTCACCAAAGGAGCCCTGGTAATAGCAAAAGGTGAAAAGGTTGGTACATTTTATTTATGCAATGGTATTTCTAACTATGTTAATGCTTTGACTTCCAAAGGAGCAGATGCAGCATTATGGCATCATAGGCTTGGACACATGAGTGAAAAGGGGATGAAGATTCTTCACTCAAGGAATTTGTTGTCGGGTTTGAAGAATGTTGATTTAGACTTCTGTGAGAATTGCATTTATGGAAAATAGAAGAGAGTCAGATTTCTCAGAGTTGGGAAAGAAAAGAAGAATGAAAAATTAGAGCTTGTGCATACAGATGTATGGGGACCTACTCAGGTATCATCTCTCGGTGGCTCTCGTTATTATGTTACGTTTATTCAACTAGAAAAACTTGGATTTATTGTATTAAGAATAAAACTAATGTATTTGATACTTTCAAGAAATGGAAAGCTTTGCTTTAGATTGAGATAGGAAAGAAATTGAAGTGTCTTAGATCAGACAATGGAGGTGAATATTGCAGCAAAGAGTTTGATAGGTACTTTTCAGAGCATGGAATTTGCAGAGAGAAGACAATTCCAAGAACACCACAATAAAATGGTGTGTCAAAAAGGATGAACAGAACAATCATGGAGCATGAAAGGTGCATGAGATTGCATGCAAGATTGCCTTTACAGTTTTGGGAAGATGCTATAGATAGTGCTGTTTATCTAATAAACACAGGGCCTTCAAGTTCCTTGGATGGTGGTGTTCCGAAGGAATCATGGACAGGTAAAAAGGTAAACTACTCCTTTTTAAAGCCTTTTGGTTGTGAGGCCTTTGTCCATATTGATAAAGAAAATAGAACAAGGCTTGAGGCAAAGTCAAAGAAATGCACCTTTATTGGATATGGTGTTAATGATTTTGGTTATCGCTTATATGATTATGAAAATCACAAAATCAATAGGAGAAGAGATGTAATATTCAATGAAAAGGTCTTGTATAAGAATCAGTTGCAGGAAAAGAAACAGGAAAAAGAAAACAAATAATTCGCAGTTCTTGATGAAATCACTAAAAAAGTAAAGATGTCTGAAAATAATAATAATCAACAACCACAATAGTAGGAACCACCACAACAGCAACAGGGACCCCAAACACCTGAAAGTGGTGTTAGAAGATCTACCAGGATAAGTAGACCCCCTGAACAATACTCTCCTTCATTATATTATTTATTGTTGACTGATTCTGGTGAACCCGAATGTTATGAAGAAGCAATGCAGGTTGAAAGTAGGAAGAAGTGGGAGGTAGCCATGGAAGAAGAGATGGACTCCTTAATTCATAATCAGACTTGGGACTTAGTTAGGTTGTCTGCAGGTAAAACTACATTGTAGAATAAATGGGTTTACAGGTTGAAGGAAGAAGATGGAGGAAAATAGAGGTACAAAGCTAGACTTGTGGGGAAGGGGTTTGCACAGAAGAAAGGTATTGATTTTGATGAAATATTTTCTCCCGTTGTTAAAATGACTTCAATCAGAACTATTTTAAGTCTAGTGGCAGTTGAAGATTTGCATCTTGAGCAGTTAGATGTAAAGACAACCTTTCTCCATTGGGATTTGGAGGAAGAGATATATATGCAGGAGCCACAAGGATATGAAGTGAAAGGGAAGGAGAAACTAGTGTGCAGGTTGAAGAAGAGCTTGTATTGCTTAAAACAGGCTCCAAGGTAGTGGTATCTAAAATTTGACAAGTTTATGTCTGAACAAGGTTATACTAGATGTCACTCTGATCATTGTGTTTATCTGAAAAGGCAAAATGATGGCAGTTATATTATATTGTTATTGTATGTAGATGGCATGCTTGTTGCAGGGTCTAACATGCAGGAAATAAATGTGCTCAAAAGAAAATTGGCAAATTCATTTGCAATGAAGGATTTGGGAGATGCAAAACAAATCCTTGGTATGAGAATCACGAGAGACAGGAAAAATCGCAAATTAACATTGTCTCAGAATGAGTACATACAAAAGGTGTTGAAAAGATTTAATATGCACAATGAAAAACTAGTTAGTACACATTTTGCTAGCCATTTCAAACTTAGTAAGGAAATGTACCCAAAGACCCAAGAAGACATGGATTATATGTCTAAATTTCCATATGCATCAGCAGTTGGAAGCTTAATGTATGCAATGGTCTGCACAAGGCCTGATATTGCACATGCAGCAGAAGTTGTAAGTAGGTACATGAACAATCTAGTAAAGGAACATTGGATGGTAGTGAAATGGATTCTCAGATATTTGAAAGGTAACACAAATAAAGCATTATGCTTTGGTGGTGCAAACATTTCTCTACAGGGATATGTTCATGCAGATATGGCAGGTGATAGAGATAACAAGAGGAGCACTACAGGATATGTATTTACTGTTGGTGAAACAGATGTTAGTTGGGTTTCAAAAATCCAAAGTGTTGTTGCACTTTCAACAAGAGAAGCAGAGTATGTTGCTGCTATAGAGGCTAGTAAAGAAATGATTTGGTTACAAAGGTTTATGGGTGAATTGGGTAAGGAGCATGATATGGGCACGTTATACAGTGATAGCCAAAGTTCCATTCATCTTGCAAAGAATTAAACATTTCATTCTAGGACTAAACACATATAGGTCAAGTACCATTTCATATGATCAATCTTGGAAGATGGAGAGTTGAAGCTGGAAAAGATACACACTAGTTAGAATCCTGCAGATATGCTAACAAAAGTTGTAACAAGGGAGAAACTGAGAATATGCTCAGTTTCAATTGGTCTTCAAGGATAACGATGAAGATGAGAAATATCCAGGTCCAAAGAGGAGTCATTGTCCAGCAAATGAAGTAGCGATGGAGTTGCTACAATCATTCTCCAAGTGGGATATTGTTGTGTGTGGAGCATGATTGTTCAGAGGTCTTTGTTTCAGCTGGATGTATACCCCAGGAATTTTGTACATCCCTCCACATGGGGGGTGCGGGGGGGACTTGTCCCCCCGCGAGGGTTCGGGGGGGCCAATCCCCCCCGGCTGGGGGGTCTAGGGGCCAGCGGTCCCCCGGCTGGGGCTCGAGGGTAGCGCCCCCTAAGCTAAAAACAGATGTAAAATTGCCTTGTAAAAGTATAGTAATTTCTAGTCAATTTGGGCCGTTCATTAGGCGGATGATCTGACGGTAGAACTTATGTTTAGTTTACGGATTTCTGCCCTAGAAGGAAACCCCTCTCTTTGTATGAGGGCATTGTATTTGAGGCTGTGTAATAGATGTGTATTATGTGAGTGAGAAACAGAGAGGTGAGACTGTGAGAGAAAACAGAGGATATTACAGTGGATCTGTTGTAGGTTGTGTCTCTTCATTTTGCTGGATAATAGAAAGGAAGGATTGGCTGTTCGGGGTGGACGTAGCCCAGACTGGGTGAACCACATATATCTGTGTCTCTCTTGTTTTATGCGTTTTCTATGTTTATATTTCTGCAATATTTATGTGTTCCATTGCTCCGTAATATATAATTTTATAACAATGATTTCTTAGAAGCACCTGCAATTTTCATTTTGGTTTCTTTGATTAGAAAGCATTCGATTCCATAGATTTAAGCCATTAGCCATCAATAAATCAATTAAATTATATGAAACCAATAATCCTTACTCTACTATGAAAATTAGGAATGGAGTATAATGCTTTAAATGAAATTCTCTCTAATCGCTAACTACTACAATTACTTGTAAATATTGACAGTAAAACGTGGCAAATGAAAATTCATATAACTAAGAAGTAAATATGGAAATACACACATATGAATGGTAAATATAAGAATTAAAATGACTAAATAGTAAATTTGGAAATTCACACAAGGAAAAAAAAATCATTAAAAGCTGAAAGTGACAAGAAATAATGATACAAAAAAGACAATGATCGTTCCAGGATTGGGCCCATGGTCTCTGGAATTTAATAATTTGGAGGAAATTAAATATGCTAGATTAAAACCAAACCATCTGAGCTTTCATTGATATCAATAGAGAATTACAAAAAGGTCTATAAAAACCTTAAGACAATATGATTTTTAGTCACTTTTCACAATCAGTGAGAATAATAATAATAACCTGTTTTACTAGAGTTTAATTGCATTTATATATTACAACAAAACTCTAATGCTGGAACAATAAAGCTATCTTAAGAATTAGAAGATTCTCATGATTGCTTATTTAAACTATAAAATCTCCATCTTCTTTTTAGAATAACAGATTGTATCATTTCTTCGACTGTACCATGTACATGGGCATGAATCCTTGATCAGCACATCAAAATTAGCCCAACGGTTCCTCCACAACTTGGTTTCTCTTCGAAAATTTAGGGAACATAAATCATCCATCAAATATTTCATGTGCATAGATTAATCTAAATTGTGAATTAATGACATCTTTAGTATTCAAATTTACTCATTAACAAGGTAGAATATCAAGATGTCATTAGCTTCTTTCTAGAACTTCTAGCTTCCCAATTATTACAATCTAAACTTAAAGAACTTGAAAAACTAATTATTAAATAAAGAAACAAAGGGAAGAATCATACCAATTCCAAGGCCCAACACACCTGACCATAGATTGGGCTGAACCAAATCTCTCTTTCAACTAATCAACCCTGCGCCATATTCCAAGCATGAATGTGGTCTCTCATGGAATAAACCAAGACAAAACCAAACCAAGGCTTCCAAAGGAAAAATCACCTCAACCCTCAAACATAGTGGTTCCACCTCTACGGTCAGACATCACTAACACCAACCAGATTGATCTCTACCCTAACTGTCCAGGGTTGCAAGAACTAGTAACTCAACCCACAACCTTCCAGGGCTCTAGAGCATTTTTCCAAACCTAGCCTCTAGGGCTAGTAACTTAACCCAAGTTGTTCCAAGGCTTCCAAATTGTTTTTTCCAACCCACAGACATAAGGAACATGAGAACGAACCAAAAATCAATCAAGTGGAAAAAACCCACAATAACATGGGTATTTATGAAATGGACAGACAAGGCTAAAACCATTGTCAATCCAGGAAAATATCCATGCCAATGATAGCACATAACCGAAAAATTGCATGCATATTCCATGCATCCATAAATCAGAAAGGAAATCAACATGTAATATGTTACCTACAAAGAAATCTAGGTATCATTGCTGATCCAATTGTTAACTTGCACTTTCCTTCTTTCTCCAATCCAATTGAATGCTAAAGTGCTCCATAAGCATTCTCCAAGAATGTTGCAAGATTTATCTAAGTGTGCAAGAGTATGAGAGAATGAGAGAATGGACAAGAGCTCCAAAATTAAACTGAAAAAAGGTTGTGAACTGATCCTCATAAGCCTTTTTATCATTAAGGCCTATATTTCTTTATTTTCCTTTATATTTCCTTCAATTTTCCTCTCATGAAAATATTTGACCCTTCATCCCCCTTTTCTCATATTTTCCTTTATTTTCATAAATAAAATGCCATTTATTGCCACTTTTCCTTTACCAATGCCTTTGCCAATTTCCATATCCATTGATTATTCACCAGTGATGCCCATCACTATGTTTTTCCCAACATTAAGCTTGGAATACGCATCCCATGACCTTGGTATTTATTTGCATGGAAAATGACTTAGGTGATTTTACATTGGGTCACTAGTGGTTCATTAGCCTGATGTTTGATGCCACCATATAAAATTTTAGCTTTACAAACTTGAATTTAAATGGTATAGAATTAGATCCCTATGTTTATGATCCCACAATTGATAATGTTGAGGATGAAAATTGCAACCATTGGAGAAACATCTAATTTCATGAGAAAATATTGTTCAAAATCTTGGTCCATTAAACAAGGCTTCAACTACTACAATTTAGTTATGAAATCCACTAGCCTATAATTTAGTTTTGGGAGAATAAATTATAGGTAATCATTAGGAAAACTATCTTGCTATATCTCTTATTAAAGACAATACTTCATTTGTACGACAACAATTACCAATCAAACATTTAACTGGGAATTTTTTTAATGATAACCTTCCATAGACTCCAGAGACTAGCTCACTACTAAGAAATTGGAAACAAGAAGAATTTATATATGCAGACTTATAAGAGTAGGACTTCGTTGAGAAGCAATAGAAAAACTAGGTTGAAAATGCATTGCGAAGGAATGACCTTTAGTTTACTTAGTCACATTGCTTTTTCTGCTCATATGTGTCATTTCAAACTATGTTATGTGCTTCTTGGCATGCTTGATGCCATTTTCTAAATGTTGGTCATATTGCATCTATATTTGATTATGTATCAAAGAAAATAAATGCAAGGAAATCTATGCATCAAGGTGGCTTTCAGGATGGATGTTACTATATTTTTTATAATTTAGAACAAAAGAAACATGGTAGTTGGAGTGTACTTATGTAGTTATATTTGGTAGACATTTCTTCCTTTGAAGTTAGACCATGCAATGCTTGGAATCCTATTATTTTGTGGAAAATACCCTTTTAATCTTTTGAATTTTTGAATTTCTACATATTGAAAAATAAATCATTTTGGATGAACATAATATCAAAGTTCTTGGATCCTTTGATGGAAGTTCTTTCCTTGTTAATCATGTCAATGCCATGGTTGAAATATATGTTGTTCTATGTTTACCAAAAACAAGATTAGAATCAATAAGACAAATGGGTTCAATATTTAAGTGCAACCAATTTAATACTCAAAGACTATGTAGAATTTAAGGAGATACCTCAAAGTTTTTGGAAGCCTGTAGCCATAGAAAAACTACCTTCTAAATAAAAGGTTCCTTCCAAGTATACAAATTTGGATGGAATGCATCATAATTGCTTGTGGAACTATTGCCAAAATTATTTTAAAACTAAATATTTTCAAAGAATGTTAACTCTAGCTTCAAATGAGCAAGGGTATCATGGGAATAATGATTTACTTGAAATCAAATGGAATCATTTTTGGTTAAATTATATACAATGGTGTCAAAATCATCAAAAATAAGATGCCATGTTGTTAAAACATACCCACATAGAGAATCACCAAAATAAAAATAATTCAGGAATCAAATCACAAAAGTTGCTGCAAGCTAATGAGAATGAGATATATCTCTAGCTTCAAGTATAGTGTGATGAAAAACATAAAAGATATAAAGGTGGATAATCTCTATAATAAGAAGGAAATCACATAGGATTATTCACTCATAATTCAAGTGCAAATAATGTACAAAACATTATGCAAATGAACCATATAGTGTTAGAGAACAACCCTAAGTTATTCAATGCTAAGCTTTCTATTATACATAATAATAAAAACAACATCAACAAATGCTAGAAAATAGGAAACATAATTTTCATATGATAGTACACATGGATTTTGATAAAAATGAAAATAAAATGATAGGAAATATTTGATGCTTGCACACATATGATGAGAAAATTGTTGCATGTAACCTATCACGTGCTACAACTCTTGGAACATAAATTGGAAAGAATTTTTCCATTTTATAGGGGAATTCAAATATGGCATATTGTCTTTCATAATAGGGGAAGTCAAATATGTCAAGATTCTTAACAAGGATCCAAGCCACGCATCCCAAATTTAGATTTGAGGGAGTGTTGGTACATGTATCTTGGATTGTTTCATTTGAGTGGAAGATGCCTACTATTTGGGACTCAACTTTTAATATCTTATTAGATGGAAAGCTTGTAGGATGAGGTTAGTGCTTTTTTTCCCAGGCAAAAAAGTTGTAATTTCCATTAATAATAAGAAATTACATTTTATAGATGTCGTAGCATATGCATATTGTGGCTAGATAGCCAGTCAGATGAGTGATACAAAAATGATACAAAAACATGGTCTCCTCACAAGGAGCGCTGTAAAAAACATCCCAAAAATGGTGACTATCTTTTCACAGAGAGAAAGATAACTATAAACATCCAAAAATGGAAATAGTCTCTTCACAGAGAGATTGGTAAACTATACTGTATGTTCATGTGCACCTTAAAAAAGAAAGCAAAACATAGTTATTGTTGAAAATGGAAACAAGAAATGCTAAAAATACAAGTGCTAAAAGAAGCACTGTTATAAATAACAATTTAGGTACGAGTGCTGGATTGAGCAACATGGAATGAAAAATGGAAGTGATAAAAATAGCATTGCTATTTTTAATAGTTCAGGATAGATTCCAATTTTAGTCAGTCCCTAGACTAAAAATAGGAAGTACAATTCGAATTTGGTCTTAGCCACTGTTTGAAAATAAATTAATTAATTCTCCATGAGCTAATTATTTGAGAAAATTCAAACACGAAGTCTATGTGAGGACATGCAACAATTTCTCTATTAATTGAGGAATTTATCCATCAGTTAAAGAGATAAGGATGAGCTCTATATTAAGTAGTAATTAGTTTGCTCAGTTAACTGAGTCAAGTCCAGTTATATTTGATTTAAACAGTTTGTTTAAATTAAGTAAGTTCAGTTAGTTAATGCATGCTTGCATATAACTGCTGCACTTTAGATAACTAAAGATTCTCTCATGAATAACTCATGCATGTCAATTCAGACAGAGACCCAGTTGAGATCAAATAAGGGATAGTGTACTATCAGTTGGATGAATATTTTTCGTATAGAGGAAGCTCATATGTGATGAGGATTTATCTCCTTCAGGACTGCGCAGTTAGATCAGAGGTTAGTGAGTGTGTGAAGAGGCCAATTCACACATGTGGCTTCACTAGACCCCAAGAAAATTTGTGCAAAGAAATAGGAGGCTTGGAGGGCAGAGGAGAAGGTTTGAGAGAGGCCTTTGACTGTCTATGAGCAGCAGAGGGATTGCAGAGAGAGCAGGATAGCTTTTGAGTTGATTCTTTTTGTAATACTGGCTATATTTCCACTTATATGATAATGCAGAGTTGGGGTTTTAGGCTGAGGATTTCCCTAAGTTATATATTATTTTTTATGTGCGATCGATTCCTTCTTATTAGTTATATGTGTTCTTATTGATGTTGCTCATGTTCAATTAAGCTTCTGCTAAATTGTTTGTAGAAGTAGATCAAGTGTTTTGCTTTAGTATATTTCATTACGAGGTGATCTACAGGTGGGAATTTCTACATGGTTCAGAGCTAGCTGATTTGTATTGGAATTCTACATGCTATCAGAGCGAGGTTTTGTAGAAAAATTTCTACATGGTATTAGTGCAAAGGTGATCAAAGAAGAGAACAATATACACGAAGAAGAGAATTTGAAGTAAAAAAAAATTGGGCTGTGATTTTTCAGAGCAGATTTGAAAATTTTTGTGCCAAATTTTTCGAAAAAATAGCAGATCTATATTCCTCGCGAAAAATTATGCAAAATCAAAAAAAAAATCGGCTGAATCGAAGTTCGGATGAGGGAGATATCGTTGATTTAAAATCAGCTCTTTTCCATAAAATTTTGTGATGGTGGGAAAGATGAAATAGATTGGTGTGCTAGCCAAGAACCTGTATGCAGTTGTGGTACAAGATGCATGCAAAGCCTTAAGGAGAAAGGCAAAGGTTAGATACTTGGTGGTTGAGAGGGAGAGTACATTACCTCTCAACATGCAGTGCCAAAAGAAGTCTTAGACAATTGTGGAAGAGCCACAATTGGTGAAGCAACTTTAGGAGGTTGTGGAGCAGCCACAACTGGAGAAGGCAAGAGGAGACCAAGTGGAGGCATCCACTCATGTATATACCTCTAGTAGGGGGGAATTTCTAGCCATGTGGGCAGAGGGATTACATGCATCGATACCTCCAGGTAGGAGGTTGGGCGATGTGGAGTGACAGTCCCAAGAAGGCTAGAATAGGGGCAGGATCCTTGAGGTACCCAACCTATTTGATTCGAATTTGCTATAGGAGCCCCAACGAGGAGTATCAGGACTGGCTGATTGGGTAGAGATAGATGTGGATGGAGTGGTAGATAGAGCTATAGTGCAGGAGTCCTAGGACTGTGTAGAGCTAGCAAGTTGTAGCAATGTGAGAGGCACAAGAGTGTTGCACCAATGCAGGATAGCAAAGAGAGGTGTGCAACAGTGCGAGATGCATGGAGTGTTGTAGCAGCTCAGAGGTCAGAGAGGGAGCACTTGTCAACGGCAGAGGGAGCTCAGCATCCAAGGATGTTTCTAGCCCAACAGAGAGGTCAGTTGGGAGTTTTTTTTGTTTCTAGAGTTGCTGGAGCAACCACTCTTGGTAGAAGTGTTGCATGCAGAAAATTCCAAAGTTTCAAGATCGGGTTCGAGTTGAAGCCTTTCTTGTTGAGAGGGGGTGTTGAAAATGGCAACAAGAAATGCTAAAAATAGAAGTGCTAAAAATAGCACTACTATAAATAATAGTTTAGGTACCAGTGTTGGATTGAGCAACAAGGAATGAAAAATGGAAGTGCTAAAAATAGCATTGCTATTTTTAGCAGTTTGGGATAGATTCCAATTTTATTCAGTCCCTGGACTAAAAATAGGAAGTAAAATTCAAATTTGGTCTTAGAAACTATTTGAAAATAAATTAATTAATTATCCATGAGTTAATTAGTTGAGAAAATTCAAACATGAAGTCTATGTGAGGACATGCAACAATTTCTCTATTAATTGAGGAATTTATCCATCAGTTAAAGAGATAAGGATGAGTTCTATATTGAGTAGTAATTAGTTCACTCAGTTAACTGATTCAAGTCCAGTTAAATTTGATTTAAATAGTTTTTTTAAATTAAGTAAGTTCAGTTAGTTAATGCATGCTTGCCTATAACTACTGCACTTCAGATAACTGAAGATTCTCTCATGAATAACTCATGCATGTCAGTCCAGACAGAGACCCAGTCGAGATCAAAGAAGGGACAGTGTACTATCATTTGGATGAATATTTTTCGTATAAAGGAAGCTCATTTATGATGAGGATTTATCTCCTTCAGGACTATGCAGTTAGATCAAAGGTTAGTGAGTGTGTGAAGAGGCCAATTCACACATGTGGCTTCACTAGACTCCAAGAAAAAATGTGCAAAGAAATAGGAGGCCTGGAGGGCAGAGGAGAAGGTTTGAGAGAGGCCTTTGACTATCTATAAGCAGCAGAGGGATTGCAGAGAGAGCAGGATAGTTTTTGCTCTAATTCTTTTTGTAATACTAGCTATATTTCCACTTGTATGATAATATAGAGATGGGGTTTTAGGCTGAGGCTTTCCCTGAGTTATATATTTTGTGTTATGTGTGATTAATTCCTTCTTATCAGTTATATGTGTTCTTATTGATGTTGCTCATGTTTGATTAATCTTCTGCTAAATTTTTTGTAAAAGTAGATCAAGTGTTTTTCTTTATTATATTGCATTACGAGGTGATCTACAGGTGAGAATTTCTACAGTTATATACAATTGTTCAAAAAAACCATGATGGGCTTATAGCCCCTATTGAGCATGCAAATTGATGAAGGGTCTATGATAATGCTGGTAGAATACTCCATCGATTTCTTCCCGAATTAACCAATCATCATCCCGCCTTAGCGCTACCTCCTTTGATATGAAATCTGCCCCTACGTTACGCTCCCTGTAAATGTGATGACAAAAAAATGAATCAAAAGATGATATAAGTCTATGTGCCTTAGCCAAAATGTGCCTCAATGGATATGCAGAGCAATTTGATGTTCTATTTAACCAGTTGCATACTATTTTGGAGTCCCCAAATAGTTGGAGATGAATGCATTATTTTTCAAGTGCAAATTGTATGAGATTTTTTGCAGCACTTAGTTTAGAAAAATTATTAGTGCCCCTCCCCAATCACATTTGAATTTTGAAGTAGTGAGATTCATTAATATATAATATGTCCCCCCCCACCCACATCCTCCTTCCTGGGAAGATCCATCAAAGAATTCCCATGGGATGGATTTATCAATGGTTTCAGGTTGAATAACTCTAGTGGGAGGGTTAGGGTCTTCTTCAGGAAGGAGGTCAAAATCAGAAATGACCCTAGACATTATGGAAGGCCAATGAGGGGCCTCTAGATTGAAAATAGTCTGATTTCTAGCAATCCAAAAAGCCCAACACGTGATTAATGGCATATTCTTGTCCTTGCCAATGTGTCCACTACACCAATTGTTCCAAGCTTTAGTAATGTTCCTGCCCTGCTAGGTTTTGAGAGAAGGGTAATGTGCTGTAATGAGATTCCATTGTTTTGTAATGATAGGTCACTCAAGAAAAATATGCTTAGTTCTCTCCTCATCCCTTCTGTAGAGGTGGCACCAAAATGGTCCATAAAATGATATTTTCATCAAGTTGAGTTCGGTCGGGATCTTGTTAAACAAGATAGTCCACATGAGCATGCATGTCCTAGGTGAAGCCTTAAGTTTCCAGAGTGTTTTCCATGAGTGCTCGATATGCTGTGATCTTTCAGGTTCCATCAGCTTCAAATATTCCTCCTTAGGCGAATATTTCCCATGTTTGGCAAAGGCCCATATAATCTCGTCCTCGCCATCAATAATCCTGTTAAGAGCTTGAGTAAAAGCTTCAGTGTAATCTTGCCATTCCTGATGCCACTGGGCGAGAAGATTTATCTCAAGGGTAGATTTCCAAGCCTGTTGGAATAATGTAGAATTTTTATGGTCTGCAATATGGCTAATATGAGAAATGCCCTGACTGGATAAGAATCTTATTAGATCTACAGGAATTCTATGGGCATTTCCACACCCAATCCAAGGATCTGCTCCAATACGCACTTTGTTGCCATCTTGTATTCTCCAAGTTAACCCCTCTTGTATAAGAGACATGGAGTTTATCACCGCCTTCCAAATAATAGAAATGTTTTTGCAGCTTCTTTGCTTCTACTAGACCCAGTCCATGATATTAGCAGGGTTGATATATTTTGCATAGGAAACCTTGGTCCATAAACTATGAGATGTAATGAGCTTCCAACCCAGTTTTGCAACCGGAGCCCTAGAAAAAATGTCCAGTCTCTTTATACCCCATCCTCCCCATCACTTGGGTCTTGCAATAATGTCCCATTTAACCCATGTAAATAATATCCTCTGCTGATTACCTTTCCACAAAAATCTGCAACAAATATTTTGCAACCGAGCCAGAATTCCCCTAGGAATCCATGCCAAGGCAATCCAGTACACAGGTGTCGCTTCTAGAATAGCTTTGATGAGAACAAGCTTGCCTCCTCTTAATAGGTACTGATGGTACTAGATATTGAGACATTTTTCAACCTTTGAGATCAGTCACATCCAATCTGTAATTTTGTATTCTTGAGGTTTCATCCTGTATCCAAGATATCTCAATCCCTCTTCTAGATTATGGAGAGTAAATGGAAAACATCTTATTGCAAATTGGATTTCATGCTAAGAGCATCTGGGAGCAGTCAAGGTATATTTACTAACATTGATGACCATTCCTGTGGCCTGTTGAAAGAGGCCAAATGCAGTCTGAAGAGCAAATATGTCTCCTATGCCCCAATTCAAGAACATGAGGACATCGTCCACAAAAAGAAGGTGAGTTAGGGTGCAATTATCTGTGATTTTGATGCCAACGATTTGGTCACCCCTACTGTGTTCTGCACTTATGATTTTGCTTAGACCTTTCATGATGAGCAGGAAAAGTAGTGGGGAAAGAGGGCATTCATGCCTGAGTCCTCTCTCCGCACAGAAAAAAGGAGTGGCAGCACCATTAAGAAGAACATTGAATGTGACATTAGTAATGTAGCTCATAATCCATTTAATATATAGAAAGGGAAATCCTAGATGAGTTAAAAGCATTCTAATGTATAACCAATTTACCCTATCAAAAGCATTTGATAAGTCGACCTTTAAAATCATTCCTTTCAGTTTTCTCAAATGAACTCAGTGAAGTGATTCTTGGGTAGTGCCAATGGCTTCATGGATCTGTTTGTGTTGGAGAAAGGCAGATTGCTCAGGGGATATGTGGGTTGAAAGGACAGGTTTGAGTCTATTAGTAGTGATTTTGGCTATGATCTTATAGAGACAATTGCATAAGGATATCAGGCAAAAGTCATTGAATGATGAGGGATTCTCTGATTTGGGTATGAGGGCTATAAATGTAGATTTAATAACCAAGGACATCCTGCCTGTAATTCTACAATCCTCCACCACTTTAAGTATATCATTACCCAAAATATCAAAGAAATTAATGTAAAATTTGATAGGCCAACCATCCAGTCCCAGACTCTTATATTTCTCGAAACCGTTGACTGTGGCCTCAAACTCCCCCATTGTCACTTCCTTAGTGAGTTCTTCTTCTTCCTCCTGATCAACAAATCGAGGAAAAAGCTCTGCTGGATGCATAACTTCCAGTATGTTGGCTCCCTGGGGGGCCTTATATATTTGTTTAAAATGTGAAGTGGTTAAGTTGACCAAGTCTTTGGAGGTGTTCACAAGGCATCCTTGATCATTCTGAAGCTCCCAAATAGTATTTATGGCCTTCCAGCCATTAGTGAACTTGTGGTAAAACTTTTTATTGTCATCCCCTTCTTTTAACCAAATCGCCCTACTTCTAAGCCTCCAACTTTCCTCTCTGTCTTTTAAAATTTGAGTTCTCTATTTGATGAATGTGAAGATATGCTCTTTTTGTTCCTGAGAGGATATGTGCCATCTGAGTTTGCTTCAAGATTTGTGATGACTTGTTCTGCCTCTCTTAGAATAATGTCTTCTTGCTTCATTTTCTGTGCACCCATTCCTTGGAAATTCCCTTTAAATCTTTAATATTATGAACAAAACCCTCTGTAGTGTCCTCATTTTATCTGATCAGATGAGTTTGCCAATATTTAGTCACCAGCTTTATATAGGTAGGATCCCGAAGCCATGAGGAGTTGAATTTAAATGGAGCTCTGATTTTGTGTATACTATCATCCAACTCCAAGTATATTGGACGATGATCTGATATTCCTCCAGTGCCCACCCATTGCTTGATATGGGGATGTTCAGCTTGAAATGCTTCCTTTATGAGAAAGCAGTCCAATCTCCTGGCCATACTGTGTTCCCCAAAATGATTGTTTTTCCAGGTATACTGAATCTTTGCTGATGGTATGTCAATCCAATGATGATCCTCCAACAGGTTTGTGATAACATTAGTTAATCCATCCACTTGAGCCACGTATCCCCATGATTCCATTAAACCCAAAGAGAAAATAAGGTCTCCTCCAAGAATGATGTTATCCACCTGCATGATAGAGTGTTGAATAACCTTCTCCAAAATGCAGCCCTATCTTGACAAGGACCATATACATGATTACTCTGATTTCAGTCTCTAGGGTTGCAGAGTATATATCAGTCCCTATAAATCCCCCACCGCCCCAAATACTTCTCAAATCAATAGTTCGGTTCTGAAAACCAATTGCAATACCTTCAAAATGCCTAGATACATCCAGAGCATGAAAAGTCCATCCCAACATCCATGATTCCAGTAAAGGAGTGATCGAACTAGTCATACTCAGGGTTTCTTGTATGAAAATTATGTCAACAAGAACAGATGAAAAGAGTCACCTCAGAGCTAGCTTTTTGACAAGGCTAGCTAACCTTCTACGGTTAAAGGATAAAATCTTCATGGAGGGGTAGGGGGGAGGGCATTCCTTGCTCTAAGAACCCTATCAATGGTTTTCTATTTCCCAAGGGCCACCTCCTCCCCAGCTTTAAATTTAGCTCTGGAAAGAGATAAGGGGTGACCCCTGGTAGGCTTATGAGAAGTAAGAGAAGCATCAGCGTCCAAACCAACTACATCCAACCCTTTCTATTTGGCTTTGGAGAAGAGAGGGTATCTAGAGGAGGAGGATACGGATGGGGAAGGTGGAAGGTGAGAGGATAGAAGATAAGTGGAAGGGTGACAAGAAGTGTAAATCGGAGGAGGTGGAGGTAGGGTATAGGACAAAAAGAAGGCCAAAGCCTACCCTACTGGATGAAGGATCAAATAATCCAATGAGGCAGAGATGGGAGGCGAGGAGAAGTGTGCATGGGGTGCCAATGCATGATTAAATAAATGAGATGAATGAGATGAAGGAGATGCCTCATGATAACATATAGGATCATGAGAAAGAAAAGACATACCCAAGGAGAAGACTTCACCCTGGGCTACCCTAGATCTCATCATTGGGGGAGAGGAAGGCTGAATAGGGGCCTTTCCATGATTTTTTGGCATTCCAACGATAGGAGCCTCGACTGTATTAGAGGTTTTTAACTACTCCTCTATATGATCCACTACAGTAGGCTGTTGAGGTTGTTCAATAAGGGGATCCATTTCCATTTCCCGAGCAATCATTTTGTTCTTTCGATTGAGTGGGAAATCCCTGAAGAGATGTCCCACCTTATGGCATCTTCTACAACAATATGGAATACCTTCATAATCTAACAGCTGTTTATGCGAGGAAGATCTCCATTGAATCATGATATGCTCCTGCAGTCCACCTCTAATATCCAGATGTACCAATATCCTCGCGAATGCCATCATGCCCATAGATTGGTAGGATTTATCATACTCCATATAGGTACCTAGTGAGTTCCCGATCCTTCTGAAAATGTCCTCAGACCAATACTGTAATGGTAGGCCAGGTAGCCTGATCCAAATAGGGCCAACACTAATTTTCTCAGTCTTTGTATCAAATAGTGGCGTCCAATGCTTTAATAACACAGGGGCATGTTTAAAGTGCCAAAAAGAGGAAGGGACCCAGTTCATATGATTTTCCCTAACAAATTTCAGCGCAAACCATCTCCTCACAAAAGTTTGGACAAATGGGATGTCTGCCAGGTGATGACCCCAAATCTCTGATGCCCAAGACTTCAAATGAGCTACTGAATAACTCTTGCCTCTAATTCTGCTAACCAAAACCATATCTGCATAGTCCATAGTATCGTCCCACTGAATGTCCTCCTCAAGTTTAAGGATCACATCGTCTACCTTAGTCTTAAAGAATTTTTTCTTCTTCTAGGGTCGGGAGGCCGAAGGGTGAGATTGTTCAGAAACCCTCCTGAAACAAGGTCCTCAGTCGAAGGGTTAGGGTTTTTAGGAATTTCAAGGATGGCCTCTGAGAGCAGTGAAACAGAGGGAAAACAACCCGAGGGGGGCGCAGAAGAGGAGGAGGGATTATGGTCAATGATTTGGGGTTCAGCGGAGGGTATGTTAGCAAATGGCTTGGCCAGGTGGGGCAACGGTTCCAGTGTAGGTGCTTCCAATTCCAGAGAAGGGTTTATACAACTCGTAATAAACCCTAGAGTAGTCAGGGATGATGGAAGCAATGAGAAATCTAGCCAAACAGGAGGCTCGTCCGGTAATACAACAACAGAATTGGCTGGTCTAGAGAACTGAGGGTAAACTTCAAAATTACCAGAAAAACCCTCACTAAAATTTAACATACCTTCAGAGGCAGCATATGTGGACTGCCAGATGGAACCTTCCTCCAGTGGTTCATCCGAATAATCCACAACATTGAGGTCCATAACGACAGATGCATCAAGAAACGATAGTAACTACCTCCAACAAGCTGGCCGACAGGAAACGACATCAACAAAGGTGGAACAGAAACGAAATCGTAGAGTAAATGATAGGGAGTAGTAATCCGGTGCGGGGTAAATGGTAACAAGTAAAAACCCTCAGGTAAGTCGAAGGTGATAGCAAAGGAACTCGAACGCAAAGACTGGCGCGGCGTAAACAAAAAAAAAACCTTTAGCGAAAAGGTAAACTGAGAAAGTTAGGGGACGGTGAATGCCGAGGTCAATTAGGTTAGTTGCAGGTTAGGTTATGGTCTGCCGCAATACCCCGTACTACTAGTAGAAACCCTTAACCTTTTTTCCGCCACAGTGGTTGTCGCTCCATCACTCCTGGCCCCCATTGGATGAGGTTAGTGCTATTAAGGCTAGAGATTCTTTTCTATTATAGAAAAATGGAACTTATATTATAGTAAAGGACTGATGATATGCTACTATGATGTTGATGCATTTTAGTAGAAAGCAAGTCACTAATTCTAAAAAACACATTTCCTTTTGTTTGGACTCTAGAAGTAATTGAAGATTCTGAGGTAAAATTTATCTAGGCAAAACTCAATGGAAATGCATTCCTATAGTGAGATATTGGCTAGTGTAAAAAGTGCTTTTAGAGCTCAAAAATGTATGTAGATTAATAAGCATGCAACTAATCATGTTTTTAAGTTTCAGATTAATAGTGGAGATTGTTAAATTTTTTAACTATGGTCAACCTTCATAATGTATATTTTCATCATTTATGTATTTATTATAGAATTTTCATCATGCTCAAAATATAAAAATTAGAAGGCATGTTCATGACCTTATGAAAAATAAAAAATTAAATTTCAAATTTTGTTTATGGCTCCACAAGAAGACCAAGTTGTTGCTCTTCCCTGTCAAACCGGCTTAGCCCTAATGAGGCACCTCTTTGACCCCCAAAGAGGACTATATATAAGGACACTTGATCTCCCTCATTGTTCAACTCACATCTCATCATATCAAGCATGTTCTTCTCCCTTAAAGAGAATAATTCAAGGAAATGAAGGTAGAAGATAAAATAAGGTCTTTTTGCTCCCACATGTGACCAGACTTGGAATGAATTTTATGTGATGTTTTTATGGAGGAGTCTAAATTTTTATATGGAAGAAAGAGATTTTGATTAAGCCTTTGAAAAAAATTTCCAACTATTTTTTTCAAAGGTTAAGTTGGCTTCATGGTGGTGTTGAGAAAAAAATTGAGAGGGGGTGGGGGGGGGGTGTGAATCAGTATTTTAAAATTCACTTAAACCTTTCAATTTCTTATTCATATTTATGTACCCTATTTTCATTAAGTAAAATAGCATATGTACATGATTATGATAAAGGAAAAAAACATATATATACAATTAGCTAACTTTTTATATATTTCATCATCTGTTCTACTTTAACGAGTGTTTCATTACTTCATTAGCTTTTAATTGAATAGTATCCATGAGCAGTAAGAACAGAATAAACCATCACACATAAGCAACACATCAACACATGTGGACACCAACATTGTTAGGTGGAAACCCAATGTGGGAGAAAACCACCATTACCGTCATCTCTTTCTTCATCTTTTATTATAATGGAAAACATATTACAATCTTGCACTGGCACATAATCATACCAGTACACAACCTTCACTTTCTCTCTAACACCCATTAGAAGCAAGCTCCAATCCCGTGATCAAATTCATCAGATACCACTGTGTTGGGCGTAGTCCAACTTGGTCCAAGTTTTGGATCAAAGACTCTACAGTTTGAGGAGCGGAGCTAATTATTCATTTCATAGTGTTTTATGGGATTTAGGGTGGGTCAAAACCCCTTATTTTGTAATGGGTTTTGGGTACTAGTCATGGTTTTATTGAATTCATAGTATATGGACCATGTTTTTTGTAATTATGTAATGTATACAAGGAGATGTAGTGCTTTGTAATAGAAGAATGTCATGACATGATAGAAGATCATAAGTGAATTATATTCTTTATCTTGAGTCTGTATTTTAGGAAGGCTCTGCAGTTGAGTGTGCAGACCACCTACAGCTAGGTGTGCAGGTTGAAGAAGTATATGTATGAAGATTTGTAATAATAAATAATTTTTGGCGAAGTATGGTGCATCTTTCTTTGTTCATTCTCTGTTGTTGTTATTATCGTTATGCATGATTTTTACTGAATTATGTGAAAGAATAGATGGTATAACGTTTTCAATTATTCGATGTGATAAAGGTAATTATGTAAGGTTAATCATCAACACGAGGTTATTTAGGTATGAAAAGTTTGGGAAGGTATAAAACATAAGTAAATACATGGATGCAACAATGAGCATATCCCTCTGGTTGCGGAAACCTGGTTTTGCAGCCTCCCATAACTTCTTTGGGTGAGGCTACGATTTTATTGTAGGTCGTTGCTGAAAGGGCTAGTGGTTGATGGTTTTTTTGGTGTGTAACACTCTCTGAACCTAGGTCAAGCCCCCTTAAATAAAAAAATGGGGGCAAATTTGAAAATTTTCATTGATCACTTCGCGCTAAAATATTTCGTGAATAAACCTGTTTGAGGAGGAAATATCTGTTGATGGTTGTTATTATTCCAGGAGTATGACTTCGAAGTTATAGTAAAGCCAAGGAAATTGAATATTGGACCTGATCATCTATCAAGAATAGAGACATGAGAATAACCCACAAATACCAAAGATAACCTCCCTAATGCACAAATATTCACAAATAGAGTCACATATGGTCACTTCATGGATATTATTTAGTTTTTGACCACAGGAATGTGCCCGTAAAGTAAACTATGAAGCAAAATAAGGAGTTGGTCATTTGAGCAACTCATTTCTCATTGATTTCTAGACACTTGTACAACATGGGACTGGATGAAGTACTGTGCAGATACATCCTTGAACTTGAATGACAGAGTATTCTAACAGAAGCTCATGGAGGAGTCACAGGAAGGCACTATGTAGGAAAATCCATTATGAAGAAAATATTGAGAGCTGGGCTATGGCAACCCACAGTACATAAGGATGAAAAATAATTATGTCAAGCATGTGATGCATGTCAAAGAACAAGAAATCCATCTAGGAGAGTGTTTGGCATAGATCCCCCCACAACATGTTTTGGGGCTCAAAGCCTAAGTTTTGGTCAAATAATGTTGTAAGACTCTGCAAATTGCGAGCGAGGAGCGCGAAACATATGTTGAGTCATAGGGTTGTCCACCCTAAGTTTTGTAATGCAATTTCGGCCTACCCATGGTCCATGGACCGTGGGATGGTATAAATAGAGTGAGGATCTAAGTTGTAAGAGGAGGATAGGAGAAAAGGAATGAAGTCTAGAAGATAAAAAAATAGAGAAAAGGTCTAAGGATCTTGGGTCGTAGTAGTAGGAAGAGGCTCTGCAACTGAGTGCACAGAGGCCTAGTAGAGTCTACAGCTGAGTGTGCGGACCCCTGCAGCTAAGTGTGTAGGGAGGAGTCAAGTCTGTAACCCAAGAAGAATAATAATAAAGAGAAGTTTGATTCCAAATATTGTGTATCTGCTTTTGTATTACTTTCTATGCATTTATACTATTTTGTTTATCGCTCGCACTTATAAGAATCCTAAACACTGTTAAGTAGAATTGGGCTCATATAGATAAGTTAAGTTAAGTAATTGGATAATATCAAGTTAATAGTAAGGAACTTGGGTAATAACATGGATCGCACCTCGAGCAGGGTTGCATGAAGCTAGAATTCTAGGCTGCGAGGTACTAATAGGTGCACATAGCGACGTGCACAAGGTGAATCTAAGAAATTGAAAATAATCAGACATCCCATACTACTTCGGGTGAGATTCCATTCTGCACTCTACAAATTGTTTCCAAAAGGGCCGGTAGTACTGAGATTTGTTTGGCTAATCACCTTTGAACCTAGGTCAGGCCCCTATAAGCCAACAAATGGTTTCGTTGCCAAGACCAGGATCTGCATAAGGGATTTTTGATGTCATGTCACTGGAATCCAACAAAGAAAGAAATTTAAGGGTGGTTGGACAAGAAGATTCACGAGTTCGCAGCACAGGAAAATAGGAATCCACGAGTATTTAAGGAACAGTGGTTGGAGTAGTACTTATATATGGAAATCCATGAAATTTTCTTTGCGTCCTTTCCTTTTGAGCTATATGAGTGGATTGCAAAGCTAATAGATAGACAAAGAAGGTGTAGGCACGAAAACCAATCGTGTAGACTTCAGAATTAGTGCGCAGACTAGAAGTGTCAGGAGATAAGATTGCGCGAGTTGTGGACCATTGGATCGATCGAATTATAGGTGGATTTATCACTGAATTCGTAGTAGATACGACCATCAGCTACAATGAGGAGAAACGAAGCTTCCTCAAAGGACCGTGAGGTAAGTATATTAAATCTTTGAACACTTGGATTAAGATGATATTGTGTGAAAAGCGGGTTATGTGAATAAATTAATGTTTAGGACTACGCAAAGTGGGAAGATCTACAAAAGCGGAGGTAGTGAAGAAGTAGAAGCTACTCCCTTAATTTCACCCTCATGAGAAAGCGAGGAAGAGGTCGCGAAGTTTCTCTGAGAAGCGCGGTCAATCTAATAAGGCAGCGAATTCTACGCTTACCACCTCCACCTACACTGCCACTCGTCTCACTCTCTGCACCTCCATCTCCACCCACCCCACCTCCGCCACCACCACAGTTCAGTATGGCAAGTGCAATCAAACTACCGGTATTCAGACGAGTATGGAATGAAGATCCAGACCAATTTTGATCCGTGGTAAGGGTGGTATGGGAAGCACAAGGAGTCGTGGATGACAATATCAAGAAGTCTACGATGATAAGCGAATTGCAAGACCGCGCATTAACATGGTACATTAAGCATTCTAATGACCATCCAAACAAACGAATCGCAGAAATCGAGACCACGCTGAACAAGGAATTTAGCAGGCCAAAGTCAGAGACAATCAATTATTGGGTTTAAGGAGATTGCAATGCTCCCGAGTGAGACCCCTTGGGATCTGGACCAAAGACTGAAGAGTATGATTTGTGAAGCCAATATGACCTTGATGGATGGACAACACCACACATGGTTTTTAGCATCACTAACTCCACATTTAAGGACGACACTGTCACAACAAAAACTTTCCACTCAAGACGAAGCTTTGGAGATGGAAATGAGATTGCATGAGACCCTTATACAAGACCCTAGTCTAAGAGTCCAACAAATCCACACACAACTACAAAATTTGTCTCTGGATATGCAGAGTTTGAAACAAGATAGGACACATTTTCCAGAGGTGCGCAAGGAGGTATGGTGCATAAAATGCAAAGGACAGGGGCATGACAAGGACCACTATCCAGTGTTCAGGAATTACTTAGTGGGAGGAGGGTTGATGCCGTTAAGACCTGAGGCACAGCAAGACCAAGCATGGTGCCTGCGCTATGGTGTGTGATCTGTTAGATAAGAGGAAAACACGCTATGGATCATTGTCATCTATTGCAGAAGTATACACAGGCATCCCAACAATTGTTTTGTAATTTTTTCAAGTCGGTAGGCCATGACGAACGCACCTACAGAAGCTACGAACTATTGATGGATCAGACTCTTGCCTACAGGGTGCAGACCAAAATGAGAGCCCTCGACCCAAATACAGGAATGGCATGTGTTGGATTTCATGGGCGCGGATGAGGTCGAGGTGGAATGGGACCAGGAAGGGGTCGCAGACAACTAAGTTGTTACAATTGTGGAAGGCCAAGGCATTGTCTAGTCAATTTAACATCTTAAATTGCTTTACATAAATTATCAATCCGGGTATCGTAAACTGATGAAGTGTGGTGCACCATATGTGCTTAGTTAACCTTTTTCTTACTTCGTTGTTTTATAGATTTTATTTTGTTTTGGGGTTTTGTTTTTGTTGGTTTCCTAAAGTGTCTAATGCAAATGAAAATCCTATTCTAAGGTCTTAAGAATACTTTTAAAGGACAAGTATGGATAGAGATTTCAAGACAAGGCCTATGTCCCTAATGGTAACTTCCAAAACTTAGCACTTCAAAAGATCTTAAAACATGTTATTCATGGAATTAGTACTTAAACAAAAGTGTAAATATGCAACTACTTCAATCAAAATAAAATGCAATAACCAATCAATGAGCTAGTGACTATGAGACCCAGTATCCTTGCTGCTGTATAAAAAAAAAGTAAAAACTGAACTTAAAGAAACTCAAAGACTGAAAGCAAAGCAACTAATTCATCACACTACTTCAACTCTTCTGATCCTTTACCCTTCAGCTCAATCTACCTTATGGGAAGCAATCATGAATAAGTTAAGCAATATGATATCTAAATTGCAAGAAATTAAATTTCATAAAGGAAACTAATCACACTACTTCAACTCTTCTGATCCTTTACCCTTCAGCTCAATCTACCTTATGGGAAGCAATCATGAACAAGTTAAGCAATATGATATCTAAATTGCAAGAAATTAAATTGCATAAAGGAAACTAATCACACTACTTCAACTCTTCTGATCCTTTACCCTTCAGCTCAATCTACCTTATGGGAAGCAATCATGAACAAGTTAAGCAATATGATATCTAAATTGCAAGAAATTAAATTGCATAAAGGAAACTAATCACACTACTTCAACTCTTCTGATACTTTACCCTTCAGCTCAATCTACCTTATGGGAAGCAATCATGAACAAGTTAAGCAATATGATATCTAAATTGTAGGAATGTAAATGAGCAAAACAAAACTGATTGAAATAACAATGCTGGAATTAGAACTCAAAAAAAAAAAATCAGCAGAAGGACAAGATGATTCCGTCATGTCATTAGTCATTAAAAAGCTATGTGCATTACTAACCTACAATCAACCGGTTGAACACACTTGCATGAATTAAAATTGCATGAATGAAAAATCTAATCTACCAACTTGAAAGAAATCAAATGACATAATGAAATCAAAGAAAAATTTATAAAATGAAATCTACCCTACCTTACATTCTAATATGCTCCATGACATCTACTTTACATCTCCTTCCATGTTGAGAACATCAAAGCTTTATTCAAATTCTTCAAAATTACAAAGTACAACAAAGCTCTCCAAAGCTTTCAAAAGCCATCAAGGAAGAACTACAAACTCCAAGCTAAGAACTCACAAGCTAAGCTCCAAGCTCTAAGCTAAAGAGGACTAACAAATGAAGGAGAAAGATCTCCTATTTATACAAAAAGATGAGAGCCATCTCATTAATGAGAATCCATGAATCTCTCCCTCTACCTCTAGAGTCCTAATCAAAACAGGAACTGATCAGACACATGTCTTCTTAGAGTTACAATACAATTAGGAGATGTGACACATATCCTCATGATCCCATGATTCTTTCCACTCAAATTCGAATTTGGCCTTGGGGTGCCACATAAGGGTCTTCTAGAAGCCTCCTTTCAACCTACACATGTCAACAATCTCAACCCATTTGTTAGGTATAAGAATATGCACATTATTTTCTAATTTTTAAGCACAAATTCATTAAAAGGCTTAGAATTAATAAAGATTGGAAAAACATAAATGTGACCCAATGATAATGAAAGTGGGATGAATGTGGTGACATAGTAGTGAAATGGAAGTGAAATGGAAGTGATATAATGGACATAATAGTGAAAGTGTAATGGAAATGAATGACATTTTCAAGACTCAACATACCCTCCCAACTGAAGCTATTGCATGTCCTCATGCTATATATATTACATTAACTCTTTTGATCCTTGAGCTTTGGCTTAACTTTGCATGATATCATTTGATAACTTCATATTTCTACAAAGTGTTTCACTTGAATTGCAACATGGTTGGTTCTTGTTTTACAACCATTTTTTGTTGTTGCCTTCTATTTTGATCTTTGAACTTTGCATAATGATATTTTTATTATTGTTGCAAAGTATATCTTTATTGGATTGCATGATGGTTGGTTCTTGTGTGACACCCATGATTTTGTTTGTATCCAATTTATCTCTTAAGCACTTTTTCAAAAGCCATTGTATGCTCATAATAGCAATGTAATAATTAATATATGTTGGTAGTATGTGAGCTCCTGAATATGATATGGACATGGAAAGATATGAATATGAATGTATTCCCCCCCCCCCCCAACTGATGGTATTGGCAATTTTATGAAATGAGGAAGAGAAATGTTTTTCCAACAATTATCATTCTAGCTTTTTATGGAATTCTATGGTCAAAAGTTAGAAAATGTCGTACCTTCACTTGTCGTACCTTCACTTACCCTTTGGAATGGATGAGTTATATGTGTAGTGGCTGAAAATTTCTGATCATATTCTTCTTCAAGTGGCTGAACAAGAGGAGTCATGGATAGAGAGATAAGATGACTTTTTATTGCTTCTACTAAAACTTGCTGAATCTGCTCCAAAATGCTGAAAATAATAGTCTTCATGTCTTCAAAACTCATTGGCACAATTCCTACTATGTGAAAAGATGTTCTGATGTCGAACATAGTAGGAAATTGTTGGCTTAGTGGCCATTAATGGATGCCAGTAGTCAACACGAGAACTCTCACCATTGATGACAATGAGAGTCAAGATGCCCAAACATATATTACTAGGTACGAATGAATTTGCTGAAGTCGAGTCACCTAGAAGATCTGACGAACAAGGGACAATAATGTATTCCCATTGTTTGTCAGCATGAGAACTTGCCATTAAGGCATGCAAGCCTCAAAGTGTTTTTACAAAGAACTTAGACTCAAAGGACTATGGACTCAATAATTTGCATTGAAGCAGGGCTTATTTGCGGAATGAAAATGACAGGAAATAGAAGATGAAAATGGAAAATGGAAATGGAGAACAGAAATGGCAATGGAAAATAAGCATGTGAATGAGCCTCCTGCTTTTATTTGTGAGTTATGAATGGACAAAAAGAGATGGAAAGTGTATGTGAATGTAAATGGAAAATATGGAGTGAAATGAGGTGAATGGTTTATTATGAAGTATGGATGTGATGGAGACAATAGTATCTAAAAGTTTTTTTCAAGTGTTTGGATCTAATTTTGCATTAGCATATTTCCTCTTTGTTGCTGATCATCCTCTTATGAAACAAATTGGTCTCTTAGAGAGACACCATTCTCTTGTAGTCATTTGTCCTTCCTCCTGGAACCTGAAATAAAAACTAATACTTCTTCTGCAATGGAATGTAAGATTATCAAAGGAGAGAGGTGATCAATCTCTCTAGTTATGATATTTACACACAAAACAAATAATTTGTATTAATGAAACAAGTTCTCAAAGGAAAAATCAAAACAATTTATATATGCTTTGGAATTGGTGCCCAAGTTGAATGTTGCTTCTTTTCAGCAATTTATTTCATTATTCCATTTCAATCTCTCATGATATATTTCTCATTGTGTAGATATTGTTGAGATCTTTCCAACGATACTTAAATCATCAAAATCTGATTTTGTATGAGAAAGATAGGCTGATTTGAACAATGAGGTTTTTTTTTCTGGCTGCGGAATTAGACTTTAGCTGCAGAATGTGCACAGTTCTGTAGCTAAAAATCTTGGATACAAAGTTAGCCATTCATTTTTCATCATCAATACAAAATTAATCAATACCTTCAGAAAATAACTTATTCATTTCATTGATTCAAAATTATTATTTTTTTCTTGACATGCAGCGACTCAGTGTGGCGACTTAGTGAAAACACTCAACTTGACTTCCCTTTGACCGGGGCCTTTTTCATCAAATTTGACCAAATGAATAGGACACCATCCATGTACTAACATTCCCAAACTACCCATGTGGCTTGTTTTGCTTGATGACATCTGCAACCTAGAGTTTAACAAAACAGTTGCGGAAAGTTGAGCCAGCTGCGGAAAGTTGAGCCAGCTGCGGAAAGTTAAGCCAGCTGCGGAAAGTTGAATCAGCTGCGGAAAGTGGTTGGATTCCGCAGCTAATGAAAACAGAGTGTAGAAAATACTGTGAAATGGAGTGGCTGTGTGCATGGAAAAGGGAAAAAAATATGGAGGATGTAACTGAATTTAACTCAAGTTTATGCCCTCAACAGTCCTCCCATCCTTCCTTCTGTTCTTTACAACTCATTTGAATTAGCAAAATGGTCAGGGTTTATGAAGAAGACCAGCAACTGTAAGTGGATATCAGAGAACAGGTACATGGAATGAGGCGGAATAGAGAACAAAATGCGGTGAAGTTTTATGTGAGCATGGTGGAAATGAAGCCGTGAGGTCAATAGAACGGTAGGGGAAGAAAGTGCATCCGACAAAGTTTTAAAATTGGGTGGTTGTAGAATGGACACAATCACGTTTATAAAACAACTATCCATTTTGTCCTTAGTTATTAGAAAATTGGTAGTAATCCTAGACAAGATTCTGAATACCATAATCATTAATTAAAAATAGAGTGATGTTGTGAAGAGTCGTACCCAACTAGATCACGTAATGGAAAGCCGTCTTGGATTGGAACCGCTATTTAACGGGTTTTAATGAATTGCAACGGGTGGCATATGGGCAGAGGACGTGGTGACAAAGGGTGGAAGATGTGGTAGAGGTGAAGTAGGTGCCAGCATAGAACCAAATTGGAATTCCCCTTCTTTAGGCACGCCGAATTCAATCACACATCAAACTATCAGTTAATTAACTCAAATGCCATTTTTCTTCACGCGGCAGCAAAAAAGAGGCTCCAAAGAACCGAGGATTTCTCCAGACCGCAACAAATTTCTTCAAACGGTTTCTGGGTTATCTAATTGACCCAGCTAGCAAAAAAAACCCATGTTTTCTTTTCTTCAAATTCTTCTTCGTTTGGCCAAATCGTGCTCTCAAAGTTTGACGTTTTTTTCTTTGTTTACATTTTTCTGAGTTAATGTTTTCACTGTTCTGCCTTTTATGAATTTGCATTCGGCCTTTAGATAAATCTCAGAGGGGGAATTTTTTTTTTCAGATGCAGTCAATAACAAATGAATCAGTCAGGGGAGGAGATGCTAAAAAAATAAATTCTTTGCAAGCCTTCCAATCACAGAATTTGTATGGTATACGCCTGACTGCAACAATCTACTTCTTTTTATGGTGTTTCCGAAATGCCTTTTAAATCTTAAGGACATCGATTACTTCAAAAGTTTCTTCTTTGGTTAGACGATTGCCAGCTGATTCCAATGTCTTTACTCTTAATTTAAATGAGTTTTCTTGAAATGCAACTTGAATCTTGTTGCTGCCTCAGTAGTAATGCGAACAGCAGCAAGATAATCTCTCATACAGTGTTCATCTTCTCTTAGATTCTCAAAAATTTCAAACTCATTAAAATTAATCGTTTTCCTTGGCTAATTGTTAATATATTCTACAAGATATCCAGTTAATCCTTCATATCCTTTCTTTGAAAGCCATATCAACAAGAGTCCAACCAAATCCCAAAAACACAGAGTTTTTATTTTAACACAGCAGTCCATGCAATTCGATCTATTCTTTTTTAAATGTTCTTGCAGGTTTGTTTCAGGTCAAAGCTTGAATAGGGAGGCAGATTTTCTTGTTGAAGCCATAGTAAAAGCTAGGATTCAAGATAGCCATAGATTGTTTTTTTTTTTTTTTCTTTTTTTTTTTTCTCTGAAATTGTAAAATTTTATAAAAAGGATTCATGATTTTCAATTTCAGGCAGCAAATAATTCAAGAAAAACATGCTAAAAACAGGACTTTGACTAAGGTCCTAGGCTGGTTTTTCATCGATCTGAGCTAGGTGACTAGGATAGGATCCATGTCGGGACGATTCTGGAGATGCCCATGTGGTCGATTTCTCCATTGGACGCTTGTAACCTGCTAAACCTTGAAACAGCTGCGGAATTCTCAACTGGCTGCGAAATCAGGGCACTTTCCGCAGCTAAGTTGCAAAACCTTATTAGAACAGGATACAGTGTTTTGAAGACCACTACAAACCATAACCAAACAATTTTGGACAATTTGAACCTATCAAAGTAGTTGAGTTTCATTTTTTCATTTTTTTCATTTTTTTTTTATTGAATCAATTGAAATGATGAAGTTTATTTTGTCTCCTTTTTTTTTTTCTTTTCTTTTTTACATAACAATTTTTTTCTGATCCTCCAGATCACACAAAGTGCAAGAGGAGAGCATACTCAAGAATTATTTTTTTTTTTTTTTTTATTTTTACATAGCAATCCTTTTTCTGATCCTCCAGATCACACAAAGTGCAGGAGGAGAGCATACTCAAGAATTGTTAATTTTTTTTTAGATGTAAGAAATAAGGTCTCCTAATTACACTTCCCTGACAACGGCGCCAAAATGTCTAGTCAATTTAACGTCTTAAATTTCTCTACATAAATTATCAATCCGGGTATTGTAAACTGATGAAGTGTGGTGCACCATATGTGCTTAGTTAACCTTTTTCTTACTTCGTTGTTTTATAGATTTTATATTGTTTTGGGGTTTTATTTTTGTTGGTTTCCTAAAGTGTCTAATGCAAATGGAAATCCTATTCTAAGGTCTTAAGAATAATTTTAAAGGACAAGTATGGATAGAGATTTCAAGACAAGGCCTATGTCCCTAATGGTAACTTCGAAAACTTAGCACTTCAAAATATCTTAAAACATGTTATTCATGGAATTAGTACTTAAAAAAAAGTGTAAATATGCAGCTACTTCAATCAAAATAAAATGCAATAACCAATCAATGAGCTAGTGACTATGAGACCCAGTATCCTTGCTGCTGTATAAAAAGAAAGTAAAAAATGAACTTAAAGCAACTCAAAGACTGAAAGCAAACCAACTAATTCATCACACTACTTCAACTCTTCTGATCCTTTACCCTTCAGCTCAATCTACCTTATGGGAAGCAATAATGAATAAATTAAGCAATATGATATCTAAATTGCAAGAAATTAAATTGCATAAAGGAAACCAATCACACTACTTCAACTCTTCTGATCCTTTACCCTTCAGCTCAATCTACCTTATGGGAAGCAATCATGAACAAGTTAAGCAATATGATATCTAAATTGCAAGAAATTAAATTGCATAAACGAAACTAATCACACTACTTCAACTCTTCTGATCCTTTACCCCTCAGCTCAATCTACCTTATGGGAAGCAATCATGAACAAGTTAAGCAATATGATATCTAAATTGCAAGAAATTAAATTGCATAAAGGAAACTAATCACACTACTTCAACTCTTCTGATCCTTTACCCTTCAGCTCAATCTACCTTATGGGAAGCAATCATGAACAAGTTAAGCAATATGATATCTAAATTACAGGAAAGTAAATGAGCAAAAAAAAACTGATTGAAATAACAATGCTGGAATTAGAACTCAAAAAAAATAAATCAGCAGAAGGACAAGATGATTCCGTCATGTCATTAGTCATTAAAAAGCTATGTGCATTACTAACTTACAATCAACCGGTTGAACACACTTGCATGAATTAAAATTGCATGAATGAAAAATCTAATCTACCAACTTGAAAGCAATCAAATGACACAATGAAATCAAAGCAAAATTTACAAAATGAAATCTACTCTACCTTACATTCTAATATGCTCCATGACATCTACTTCACATCTCCTTCCATGTTGAGAACATCAAAGCTTTATTCAAATTCTCCAAAATTACAAAGTACAACAAAGCTCTCCAAAGCTTTCAAAAGCCATCAAGGAAGAACTACAAACTCCAAGCTAAGAACTCACAAGCTAAAAGACTAACAAGCTAAGCTCCAAGCTCTAAGCTAAAGAGGACTAACAAATGAAGGAGAGAGATCTCCTATTTATACAAAAAGATGAGAGCCATCTCATTAATGAGAATCCATGAATCTCTCCCTCTACCTCTAGAGTCCTAATCAAAATAGGAAGTGATAAGACACATGTCTTCTTAGAGTTACAATACAATTAGGAGATGTGACACATATCCTCATGATCCTATGATTCTTTCCACTCAAATTCGAATTTGGCCTTGGGGTGCCACATAAGGGTCTTCTAGAAGTCTCCTTTCAACCTACACATGTCAACAATCTCAACCCATTTTTTAGGTATAAGCATATGCACATTATTTTCTAATTTTTAACCACAAATTCACTTAAAAGGCTTAGAATTAATAAAGATTGGAAAAACATAAATGTGACCCAATGATAATGAAAGTGGGATGAATGTGGTGACATAGTAGTGAAATGGAAGTGATATAATGGACATAATAGTGAAAGTGTAATGGAAATGAATGACATTTTCAAGACTCAACAGGCACTATGCCTGCGATTGTACAAACTTGACAAGGACTTCATGTTTGTAATGTAATTAGATTGATCATGAGGTAGAAGGCTACCCTACATTGATAGTGAGGCTACGTGAAAAATGGGTACTCCAACCTCCTCCAACTCAAAATTTGCAGATGATGAGGTATGATCTACACGAAAAAGACCCGAAAGTAAACATAGTGGTTAGAAGAAATATGACCACTGGCGATGATAAAGGTAAGCAGTCAGAAGCAAGTATGTGGGTTCACAAGGCTCCTACAAAGGAACTTGAATTTGATTTAGAATGTGCAAAGGAGACATTCATGGAAACTAAGAAGAGCTTCATGGAGGCCTCCACTTCAAGTAGTAAGGATAAACTAGAACTAGGGATGGATCCTTCAATGCTCACTACCTTTCTAGAGACATGCATGAAACTACTATGTGACAGCAAGGTAGTAAAAGGACTATAGGAACTTATCACTAGGTGCGTGGGGTCAGGAGAACCACGCGTGGTTTGAAAACTTGGAAAGCATGCATTACGCACAGGAAGGGAAATGAGGTTGATTGCACAAATCAGCAAATATGAAATGGATCAAGAAATCCTAGATCTCAGATCGGACGTGAATGTATTGCTGAAACAAACATGGGAATGCATGGGTAGACCTGTGCTACAATGGTCTCCTATTTAGTTGCGAATGGCGAACCAACAGAAGATCTTTCCCATGGGAAGATTGCAAGGGGAAATGGTGGATATTGAAGGTGCGAGCACGCAGGTGGACTTTGAAGTGATAGAGATTGTTGATGACAACAATCCTTGTTGAAAATGCAACAAGATGATGGATCTTAGTGAAAAGAAGTCGCCTTCACTAAGTGGGCCCGCAGGCTATTTTTGGTGCAAAGTCTTTTTTTAGACATATGGATCATGGTCTATGAGTTGTAGGATGCTATTTATGGATGATTGGTCATGTTGGTAAAAATAGATGGACCTCTATTTTTAGACATATGGGCGGAGTCTATTTTTAGACTGCCAGTCAAAAAATAGAACAGTCGAATATTATTAGCTCTTAATAATATTTGGACTATAAACATTATCTTATCCTCTTGCAGCACTTCAGTTCAAGCTACGGATGTGGCACATGCAACTTCTAGAAAAAAATATGCTTTTCCTATGGGTTAGTTGAGCTATTGCATGATGGACTTCAGTTAGAACTCAAGTGATTGAGTTTGGTGGAGTTGATTGAGGAGTTGATGGAGTTGTGTTCAGTTCGACTTAGTTGAACTAGTTTTATTTAGTCTAACTGCCAAATACACTAGTGATGAGTGATGTGAATTAATTATTAATTAATTAACTAATTATTAACTCATAAATCAACTAAAGAATACATCAATTAACTC
Source organism: Pinus tabuliformis (assembly GCA_031772625.1). Taxonomy (NCBI): domain Eukaryota; kingdom Viridiplantae; phylum Streptophyta; class Pinopsida; order Pinales; family Pinaceae; genus Pinus; species Pinus tabuliformis. The sequence continues at coordinate 219,180,314 of CM062805.1, forward strand.
AGTGCATGGACAGTTCAATGGAGACAAGTGTTAGAGGTGGGTGAAAGGGTGAGACTACTATCAGTTGTGATTATAGCTGTGCATGAGATTTTCACAATCATTGATTGAGATTGCCAATGAGGATTACGCAGTACAAGCCAAGGGAATTCAAACTTGGATCAGATCTATTCTCAACTTGGATTGTGCAGTAGAGGCAAGAAAACAGTGGAGGAGAATTGAACCCGTGACTTGTTCATATCTGAGCTAGTTTGTGTGTAGCATGTGGAGATAGTACTTAGTACTTGTGTGGAGTATTGTACTATGTATTGTTACATGTTCTCTATCATTATAATATATAGATAGTTGGGGGTTTTCAGCTGTATGCTTTCCCCATTACATACTGTGTTGATATGTGTGATTGATGTTTCAATGTGCGCATGCAATTGTTTTTTGATTCCGCAAATTGATGATCAATGGTAGAGGAGGTTATGTATTATGCATGCATTCTGAAAATAGTGTATAATCAGGATAATCTCTGTGAAAAAGTGTTATATTATTCAAATTTCTACATGGTATCAGAGCGAAGTTGATCATCATATCTATTATTCAGAAAGTGATTACATTTTATTTCTTCAAGAAGAGTCTGTAATCGGGCCAGGTAGCCTCTGGATTAAACCTTCTTTTGGAAGGTGAGATATCCGGTAAATGACCATAGATTCAATCTCTATACAAGAAATACTTTTTTCTCACGAATTTTAGATCAGAAGCGGTTGAGTTTTGAGCTAGTGGAATTCGAATATGAAGCAGTGTTTTCTTGGTGTCGAAGTTGAAATGTCTTTCAACGGATTGTGATTGGAGTATGCCCTTGAAGGTAGCTCGAATTATATTGCATGGAAAGACAGGATGGAGGCAGTGTTATATGACAATGGGTTGAAGGAGTTCATAGAGGATGAGGTCCCAAAGCCTACTGATGCTGCTCAAGTTGAGGCTTGGAAAAAGAAGACAGCAAAGTGTCGAAGGATTCTGTTTGAGGCTGTGAAGGATCACATTGTATCCAGCCTGCATGGAAAGGCTTCTCCATACTTGATGTGGAAAGAGTTGATAGATTTATTCCAAATCAAGAGTGACCAGAGGAAGTTGGCGCTCAAGGAAAAACTCAGAAACATTAAGTGTGAGAAAGGAGACAGTATGCCCAAGTATCTCACGAAGTTCACCCAATGCCAGGATGAGCTGGGAAGTGTGGGGGTGACTGTCGATGATGAGGACTTGGTGAGCTTGGCTCTCCTTGGTCTTCCAAAGAGTTGGCATTCCTATCAGGACTCTGTCAATGGTCGGGAGAAATTGCTAGGATGGGAGAGACTTTGGTCTGATCTTGTGCAAGAAGAGATCAGGCGGAATACCAGGGACGGATCTTCATCAAAGGCATCTGATGAAGAAAATTGCGCTTTTGCTGCCAAAGAAAAGAAGGGGAAGAACAAGAAAGCTTCTCATTCCAGTGCAAAAGGAAAGAAGCAGGACATGTCCAAGGTGAAGTGCTTTCACTGTCACCAGCACAGACATTATGCCACAAATTGTCTACAGAAGAAAAAAAATAAGCAAGCCGCTGGATCTACAGTGGGAGAGGCCATAGCCTCACAATTTGAGCTGGATTTTTCACTGATCGCATGCTTAGTATCAAGTGTGATGGGATTGGTATGGTTCTTGGACAGTGGTGCGTCTTTTCACATGACATGAGATTGAGAATTTTTTTCTGATCTGGATGAGAAAGATCTTGGAATGCACATCGAGATGGGCGATGATGGTAGATACAGTGCGACCGGTATCAATACCATTTCCTTTAAGAGGGAGTCTAGTAAACCCTTCGTATTGAAGGAAGTGATGCATGTTCCAGGATTGAAGAAGAATCTTATCTCTGTGGCGATTTTAGAAGATAAGGGATATGATGTTGTCTTCAGCGAGGGAAAGGCTTTCCTGCGTAGTAAGACAACTGGAGAAACCTGGAAGATAGGGGTTCGAGTCAAGAACCTTTATCAATTGCATGTAGATGGCTACGCAACAATGGCATGCAAGGTAGAAGGATTGGTGAGCCGGGATGATGGCAAGCTGTGGCACTGGAGATTGGGCCACCTTCACCATGGAGCCTTGAAGATACTGCAGTAGATTTCTACTAGGCTTCCTAAAGGCACTCTTGCGCAATCAGATCAATGCAAGGGGTGTACTTTGGGAAAATTTGTGAAAGCCACCTTTCACGAGAAGGATAGTCGCACCATGACGATCCTTGAGAGAATTCACACAGACGTGTATGGACCTTTCTCAGTAGATTCGATAGCAAAGCACAAGTACTATGTGATATTTGTTGATGATTTCTCTCGAAAGTGATGGATCTTCTTCATGCAGAAGAAGAGAAAGACATACTCAAAGTTTTGTGAGTTCAAAGCACTGGTCGAGAAGGAATCGGGGAAGAAGGTGAAGGCTCTTAGGAGCAACAATGGTGGTGAATTCATATCTGGCAAGTTCAAGGAATTCTACAGTGCAGAAGGGATTCGAAGAGAGCTCATAGCTCCCCATAACCCACAGCGGAATGGGGTTGCTGAGCGGAAGAACAGAATGATTGTGGGTGCTGCACGGGCGATGTTGCATGAACAGGGCCTACCCCTTCACTTGTGAGTGGAGGCATGCAATACTGCAGTATATGTGCAGAACCGTTGTCTTCACAAGATACTTGGCATGAGTACACCCGAGGAGGATTATTCTTGTAAGAGGCCTGATATTTCCCATTTGAGGATTTTTGGTTCTCCTCTTTACATGCATGTGACGAAGGATGCCAGGAAGAAGCTGGAGCTGACCGCAGAGGTTTGGATATTTGTGGGGTACACTGATACGCCCCACAACTATCGTGTGTATTTGACAGACAGTCGCAAGATTGTTGTGCGACGGGATATCAAATTTCAGGAGGAGAAAGCCATGAAGTGTTCACTTGAGAGGGAGCCACACTTGAATGTAGATGAGGAGCTATTAGTTCCTAAGGATGAGCTTCAGGATGTGGATCAGTCACAAGATGAAGTTCATGGAGTGGAAGAAACTACTCATGTAGCGCCAACCATCAGAGGGCGAAAGAACACTACAGAAGCTGAGTAACTGGCTCAAGATGCAGAGAAGGTTGTAGGACCACCTACATCACAGTGCAGACAGAAACAGTCACCTGATCAGTACACTAGATACATGGCTCTTGTGAGAAAATGTGTCGTGACTGAGCCATCCTCTTTCGAGGAAGCTGTGGAGGATCCCGCATGGGTAGATGCCATGGTGGAAGAGTATGATTCGATTGTCAGAAACAGTGCATGGGAGATTGTCCCAAGACCAGAGGGGAAATCAGTGGTGGGTTTGAGATGGATCTACAAAGTGATGCAGGCAGCTGACAGGAGTGTGGAGAAGTACAAGGCAAGATTTGTTGCTCGAGGCTTCTCATAGATAGAGGGGATCGATTATGAGGAGACCTTTGCACCTGTCGCAAGGTATTCTTCCATACGGATGATTCTTGCTCTCTCAGCACAGATGAGGTGGCACATCCATCAGATGGATGTGAAGACTGTGTTCCTAAATGAAGTCATTGAGGAGGAGGTGTACATAGAGAAGCCCGAAGGTTTCGAGATCTTCAGCAGCGAGTCGCATGTGTGCAGGCTCAAGAGAGCGCTGTATGGGTTGAAACAAGCACCTCATGCTTGGTACACATGGATAGAAAGTTATTTCACTGGACTTGGATTCTCCTAGAGTGAGGCGGATCCTAACCTATAACAGATTGTGGTGGAGGGTAAGTTGCTTATCATTGTACTTTATGTAGATGATTTGATTTTGACGGGAGATGAGCTGTTGATACTTTCATGCAAGGAGGATCTTGCTAGAGAGTTTAAGATGAAGGACTTGGGCCTCCTTCATTATTTCCTGGGATTGGAAATTTGGCAGCGCAGCGATGGAATATTTGTTTCTCAGGGTAAGTATGCCTGGGAGATACTGGAGAAGTTCAACATGCATGGCTGCAAGCTTGTTGATACTCCTCTTCTTGGAGGTTGGAGGAAGGAGGATGCTACTTCAGCGGAGGTAGTGGATGCCACTATTTATAGACAGTTGGTGGGGTCGCTTATGTATCTGGTCAATACACGACCCGATATATGCTATGTTGTTAACCAGCTTTCACAAGCTATGGTTAAGCCAACCAAGCTCTTTTGGAAGGCAGGCAAGCATGTATTGTGTTATCTCAGAGGCACATCGTGATATGGATTGTGGTACAGATAGGAGGATGAGGTGAAGCTATGTGGCTTCACGGATGCAGATTGGGCAGGGAGCCCAACGAATAGAAAGAGCACATCTGGAGGGATCTTTAGTATTGGGTCGACAGTAGTTTCTTGGTATAGCAGGAAGCAGAGATCCGTGGCACTCAGCTCAGCAGAGGCCGAGTATATGGCAGTAAGTTTGGCTGCATGTGAGGCTATATGGATGAGGAAGATCCTGGTCGGGTTGTTCGAGTCGTACTTGGAGCCTACTGTGATTTATTGTGATCACCAGAGTTGCATTAAACTCTCAGCTAATCCAGTATTTCATGATAGATCCAAGCACATCGACATCAGGTACCATCATATCAGAGATTGTGTGCAGCGGAGAATCATGTTACTTTCATACATTCCCACGGAGGATCAGGATGTTGATATCTTGACAAAGGCACTCACCAAGAGAAAATTCGAATACCACAGAGGTAGGATAAGGGTTGCAGATAATCCATATCTTGTTGAGAGGGAGTGTTGAAAATGCAACAAGATGATGGAGCTTAGTGAAAAGAAGTCGCCTTCACTCAGTGGGCCCACAGGCTATTTTTGGCGCAAAGTCTTTTTTTAGACTATGTCTATTTTTAGACATATGGATCATGGTCTATGAGTTGTAGGATGCTATTTAAGGATGATTGGTCATTGTTGGTAAAAATAGATGGACCTCTATTTTTATACATATGGGTGGAGTCTATTTTTAGACTGCCAGTCAAAAGATAAAACAGACGAATATTATTAGCTCTTAATAATATTTGGACTATAAACATTATCTTATCCTCTTGCAGCACTTCAGTTCAAGCTACGGATGTGGCACATGCAATTTCCAGAAGGAAATACGCTTTTCCTATGGGTTAGTTGAGCTATTGCATGATGGACTTCAGTTAGAACTCAAGTGATTGAGTTTGGTGGAGTTGATTGAGGAGTTGATGGAGTTGTGTTCAGTTTGACTTAGTTGAACTAGTTGTATTTGGTCTAACTTCCAAATACACTAGTGATGAGTGATGTGAATTAATTATTACTTAATTCACTAATTATTAACTCATAAACCAACTAAATAATACATCATTTAACTCAGTGCGTGGACAATTCAGTGGAGACAAGTGTTAGAGGTGGGTGAAAGGGTGAGACTACTATTAGTTGTGACTATAACTGTGGATGCGATTTGCATAATCATTGATTGAGATTGCCAACGAGGATTGCGTAGTACAAGCCAAGGGAATTCGAACTTGGATCAGATCTATTCTCAACTTGGATTTCACAGTAGAGGCAAGCAAACAGTGGAGGAGATTTGAACCCGTGACTTGTTCAGATCTGAGCTAGTTTGTGTGTAGCATGTGGAGATAGTACTGAGTACTTGTGAGGAGTATTGTTACATGTTCTCTATCATTATAATATATAGATAGTTGGGGGTTTTCAGCTGTATGCTTTCCCCATTACATACTGTATTGATATGTGTGATTGATGTTTCAATGTGCGCATGTGATTTTTTTTGATTCCGCAAATTGTTGATAAATGGTAGAGGAGGTTATGTATTATGCATGCATTCTGCAAATAGTGTATAATCAGGATAATCTTTGTGAATAAGTGTTATATTATTCAAATTTCTACAATCCCTATCCCACACTACTAGGAATATACTGGGCCTCCGATATGAACAGAGTCATAAATCTGAAGAAGTGAAAAATGAATTTTGAGAAAAAGTCACTAGGTGTAGTAGTACAGCTAGATCCAGCCGAAGGAGAATGATACACTGAACCGGTGTGTGACGATGATATTGATGACGATTTTGATTGCATATACAAGAGAACCATGCGAGAATAGGATTGGGTAAACCTAATTGCAGATGGTAGGATTTCGTGGGAGCGCAAAAGCTCCTGCACTTCAGATTCAGACGAAGAAATAGAGTGCTGGCAGAATTGGTTGCACGAAGTAAAAACGCTTAATTGCAAGATGATGGTTAGATCACTGCACTGCGTGATAATAGAGGTAAGGTATCTACATATCTATGATGGGCTGAGAGTGGTGGATGAATGCCTGAACAAATTTGAAAGTGTAGTACCAGAACAACAACGATTCGATGCTCTGAAATGGGCACTGCGCGCAACACCCGCAAGGTGGTGGGGTACACATCAGAGAAGTTTTGAGGAATAGTGTGGATGCAAGAGGATGATTTGCATATGATTTTGAAAACCCTAGCTAAGGATGACAACCAGTTACCAGGGGCAGAACAACTTTCCCGCCCACCTTTCCTGATGGGTACAAACATATGACATGCAGCGCGCACAAGCAAACACCACTCCCAGAATAGAGAATCTGAACAAAAAACAGCAGAAGGAAAGGTGAAGCACACCTAGGACTATCCACAGAGAAACATTCGATACGGTGTGCAAAGTGGTGAACAAGGTTCACCAAGTGAGACGCACTGACTGGGAACTGTGCGTACCAACATTTTGATGGGCCTATAGGACCATGTGCAAAACCTTGACTGTGAAAAAAATTCTAAGGTTGAGGAACAGGGTAGGGTCCATAATTTATTAGGGGCATGCAACAATGAATCCACACATAATAGCACCTCCATGTGTGATAGTGTACGAAGCCCAAGATGAAGAAATCACACAGCTATGCAAAGTAGCACATAGTTACAAAACAAGATGACGGCTACCAGGGGAGGTTTGGGCCTTGAAGAAGGAACCACCGGCAAGGCTGTGCCAACCCATACGGTACACGATGTCCCCGAAGGTACTGCGAGTGTGCCAAAAATCCTGAAATCACCTGGGATGCCGAGACCGAAAAAAGATAAGCAGGCAATGGGACCAGTCCGCATGTCCCCAAGGAATTTGCGGTTCAGTAAGCTATCAATGAAGGAAAAAGGTAAGGTTGTCACCATTGAGACAAATGAAGAGGAGGAGGACTTATAGGCTTTAATTGCCGAGGTAGAGGAAGAAGACGACATGGAGGTGGACATCCAACCAATGTACTTTGCAAAAAAAATTCCCGAGTATGTCCCTCCGTGAAAAGGGAAAGCTAAGGTACTAAAGGATCTGGATGCAGCGAAGAGTGCACTCCAAACCCTGCTCCTCCCTGATGGAATTACCTTTGAGGGTCCACTCCTAGGATGTGTGCCTACCCTGAAATTTGAAGATTGGGACCTCATGGATAGCGAGAAGTTCCCGCACTTAGAGACAACGAACCCGACGAAACATAATACAGAGGGGCTAGTGATCACATTAGAACTGCAAAAATGGTTGCGCAGTGTGGAGAAGGTTGGGTTGCTTCATCTGCTGTGGATACCATAATTTCACCACATGCCCATCACCATTTTCGTCATCAGGCAGCTACTTTGCATGGTGCATGATGGGTACTTATGGCTGGAGGATCATATTCCCATCACAGAAAATCTCATCCATATAATTTCTCAGCTTCCCTGTAAGGGAAAGGACCCCGTGACGATAGGAGGAAAAAGCAGCTATTTGGCTCTCGCAGAAGCCATGAAGAAAAAATATAAGCTCGAGAAGAAAAAGAGGGGTTACGCTATCACCAGTATCAAGGATAAAGGGGTGTGCATAGCCACCAAACTCCTGGCCAGTAATGTAATGAGAAAATACCGTGGCAATGAAGTACTAGCACTGGTAGTTGCGTTGGCCGAACAGTGTGTGGAAGGGGTCCAGTTCAACTGGGTCGAGTTCCTCTGCAAAGAATTTTTTCTCAACTACTAGGAGGCTTAGGAATAAGGTAAGACCTTCCACTATCTATGGTTGATCTTATCCATATTGTTGGTAGTAGGGGAAATGTTGGAGGGTAGCTAGTTCTCGAGCATCAACCAAGAATTACTAAAGGCCACGAAGTACGCTTCGCTCTGGGTCACCAACGACGTGCAATGGATTCGTGATAACAAGATTTTCTGGGTGCTCATGGATGCAAGCATCTGAATGTGGATTAATAAGAGGCTGCGCCTGTCTCCCATGGTGCATGTTGTGGAGTTAAATCCCCTCTATGGATAGAGGCGATCCCTACTAGTCCAAATAGGGTCTAGCAACAATCAAACAACGCTAACACGCAGGTTCCTAATTGCAAATGAAATACCAATGATGAAGGCCTACCTGGATTCCAACACTAGTACTTGTAGAAGAGTTGATGCTCCCGTTCCTTTGCCCCGGCTAGTCACAATCCTCACGATCCTCGTGCACAGACACCTGCACATGCAAAGAACGATACAAACACGAGCATAAAATCCAGTAGATGCAACTATATATCAGTCAGAAAGGATATAACTCAAACACCATCATAAAGACAATAAGAGTGGAACCATAATGATAGTGGTCTATTATTGATAAACAAAGAAGAATACAACCATAGTTCTGACGTCAAATCCTTCTCAAGAGGGTCCAGCCAGCAAGTCCCTCGAGCGTTCACCCTTGAAGGTAGATCTCCCAAGACAAAAAACTCTCTCTCACACAAGTTTACACAAGATCAAAACACTTCACAACCTTCCTTAAGCTCTCTAACAATCCCACACTTGTCACACCAGCTACCTATCAAGCTCACACACTATTAGTAACACTCCAAACACTATGAATTCCAAACTAGAAGCTCATGGCAATGGTGGAGGCTTAAATAGGAGGAGTCTCCATGAATGGTGGGAGGATGAGCTTATCTCCAAGGAAGGTGGCTCAAATGACGAAACAGACATGCCAGAGAAGTGAGGGCGACATATACAAGGCCAACAACCAGGTCTGGAGTCATCTGGAAGGCCGGCTGTTAGAACAAACTCGCCTAGACTGGATCATCGGGGGTGCCTAACTGCACTGGAGCGCTGACATCACTACTGAATAACCAAAAAAGTCATGTCAGCGCGGTAAAATATAATCAACAGTCGCGCTGTCTCATGAAATTCGACCAATGCGGGAATCACGTGTACTTCCGCTGGCAGCGCGTTCGGTCTGTTTTGGAGCGCTCATCAGTGCATTTATTTTTACAACAGTCACGATGATAGCAAAAACTTTGGCAAAGTGGGTCATTTGGCAACGTTAGAGAGCATGAGCATGGATGATTTGGACTCATGACACAGTAGGAAGACTGGTAGGAAGACAGTGACAAATTACTGTGTAACAGATGCCCCCTAAAGCATGAAGCCCGAGAGAGTGGGAGGGGTGAAATGCTTTATGAAACCGACTGAACTGGAACACCACCAGGAAGAACTTGCACGAAATTACAACTGATAGCTCTGATAATCAATTACATGTAGTCTAGGCATGGGTGCAACCATCCAAAAGACATACGAAAGAGGTCTGTGGTATGGACGCAGCCACCCAGCTAATGAGACTGTGATGATAGTAAAGGTATGGTCACAGCCATCCATGAAGACTCAGGTATGGGCACAGCCATCCAGCAATGAGTCATGTAATGATCATAATAATCCACAAAATTGCAACCTGGATCTCAACAGAAAAAATCCAGGGTCTTGCGCTCCATCTTAACCCGAACAAAGTACAAGTTCAAGCATGTGAATATAGGAGTTGAAGTCGAACATGCCAGAACATCGTCTGATTACCAGTCAATGATGAAAACTGTTAACAGACGCGAGAGGTACCACCAATAATGACAATGGTCCTCAAGGTACTGTAGGTACAATCTACGGCGTGTGAATTAGTGAGCTGGTGTCGAGCACCTGCAGAATCATTCGATCAGAGGCCAATGATGAAAACCTCACGTCGAACACGAAGAACCTACCATTGAGGCATGCAGGCTCCAAGGCACCTGAAGGGAGTCTCTAGGTCAACTTCCTGGATAATGAGCTGAAGTCGACAGGAAGTGACCTTGATCGAAGGTGGGCCATAATGTTTCCCACATCATTGACACGAGACAGAGAAGGATAAGATATTTTGCATGAGGTATCAGAGGGAGGTTGAGTATTCTTGCAGAGGTCAACTTCTCTTGAACATATCGGCGACACAACAGTGGACTTGGCAGTATTTGACATTAAATGATCAGGGGTCATGGCGACAAGGCAATGAGCAGATGAGAGGTCAAACAGGATAACCCAAACCCATGGAGGCCAGTGTAAAAACAAGATGAGAGGTTCCCACCCAGACACGAATGCGGACAAGTTCCATGTTCAAGAGCGACATACTGCCGACATGACAATGATTGTGGTTCCATTTTCCCCACCATTTCTGGCGAGTACCTCGGTTATTTTTTGATGACAAGCTTGACGGGGATAGCATATGCTTGAAAGGCGTCATTTCGACAGAATCTAATGTCATTAAGTTTTAACGAGTCTGACAAAGGAAGATCTCAACATCTTTTCCTATTTAGAGAGTCTGAAAAGACAGCAGAAAAGTGAACTCCAGGGGGGTCCTTTTCCGTAAAGTTGTGTCTCTCGAGCCCGAAAAAGTATAAAACGATGCTCGAAAGAACTGCTCGACCAGTATGATCGAGGAGTACTTTTCGTAAGTAGTGACTTCGACCCAAAAAAGTAGAAAAGTGTTCAGAAGCACGTCGTTTTGTAGCCAATAATGAGTTCGAAACGACAAAAACCCGACGATCTTTTTAAGTTTAAACGGTCGAAAGAAGAGCTTAAAGGCGACCACCTCTCGCTTGTTTAAACGAGTCGAGAGGGAGGCTCGGCTATCTTTTCTTATTTCACGTCGAAAAAGAGCTTAAAGATGAAGTTTCGGGACCAAGTGCGTATAGAACTGTCGTAATTCCACCAACTGAGATCCTGCACAAGGAACACCGCACGCGTAAACCGGTTCGAGATAATATAGACAATATGCATAAAAACATAGTAAAACTATATCAGAACCAAGCATATGGTAAAAACCATCATAAAAAACCCATATTTATGAAAAATAATATTTAATTTTTCAAAATTTACCATAAATAGGGGGTAAACAAAATTTTTACCATTGTTACCATTTGGAGCCTTGGAGAGCGACTTGGAGCTGTGAGGTTGACGAGCAAAATTCCACCTCGTATGTGCATAATCCATCCCAAAGTCAGTTCCAAGTAGGTTCATCTTGCCTTATGCTCCATTTTGAAGTCTTTTTGCTGCATTTTAACGGTGGGAAATGGTTGTTTGAGTGGATTTTTTGAAACGCATTCCGCTCTCGGTCAGCGCGGATTTCCCTATCGGGTCCGCGCTGATCGAAAAAAACTTCCACAGGCCACTCCCAGATCAGCGCGGAAGAGTGATGTACTTCCACGCTGACCCGAAAAAAATATCAAAGGCACCCATTATCAGCGCGACTGTTTTAAAAACAGTCGCGCTGAAGCCGCAACAAGTTTTTTGATAAAATTAACATGTGAAACTTTATGAGCGGAGCCCTAATGAAATTTTTTGATCATGCAGGGTATAATGGCATTCGTTTGGCAGGAACATGCTCATGATAACGAGGACATAGTGGATTTTTCCAATGTTAGGTGCCGAAATGCATTGCGAGGGTGTGGGTTGCTTAAATTTTTCTTAACTCCACGCCTGCGAGCACAACCTGACCTTCTGGAACTCTTGATCAGAGCTTGGAATCCCACTGATGGGAAGTTTGTTATCCGAGGCCGAGACGTCGAGTTTGATTACACAGACATCTATTTTTTGATCGGGTTGTCACGTCGAGGTGAGATGCCTATTCTGGAGGGGCAGCGACCCTGTGGTGATACTCTAGACATGTTGATGGCTCAGGTGTGCCCATGGGCACGTAAGTTGCGGAGCGGGAAGATAGCAATTCCTACGGTGGAGGACATCATCCTTCGAACTATGCTCTTCATGGTGACTCGGGTAGTGGGCTCCCAAGCCCAACATGAGGCCTCGAAGACCCATCTTCGACTGGCTCTCAAATTCTTGAATCCTACCATATTTAACTAGGCAGGGGCAGTAGCAGAAAACATGAAGAGAAAACTGACCAAATGTCGTCGTGGTGAGTCAAAGTAGTTTGGCTATGGATCGATCTTACTCCTGCTCATGTTGGAGCGGGTGCCGGCATTGCAACTGTAGGATATGGTCGTGGACCCACCTAGAGGCCCTCGTGAGACGAAGGCCACACAATGGGGCCATGTCATGCCACGAGGAGGTGGCGGTCGACCAGTGGCATGGGGTATACTTCCGAGAGTGGCTAGAGCGGCAGACTATTTTTGTGGAGGACTGGCTGTATGCCAGCCTAGACTTCCGTGGAGACCCAGACATGCCGCTGCTTGCTGGAGAGTAGTGGGATGACGGTGGTAAGACACTTGATCTCATTTTTTGATTTTTTATTTTTGTGATGTTTTTTTATTTTTTCATGTACATGTCCTAACGATGAACGCTATGGTATGCAGATGTAGGACTGGCGAGACCCCTCGGCCTAGCCCTAGAGGCACGGAGGGATGCACAGCGCATTGGGGCTCTAGCCCTGGCTCCTCTGGGAGATGATACAATGGAGACCATGATACGGAACCTCGAGGGCTTGCTGTCAGGGATTCCAGATTACCAGGGGATAGAGGAGGTCCCCATAGCGTCTCAGATCCATACAGTGGGAGTAGAACCTAGGATGCACCGCCTTTTGAGGTGGGTGGCACGAGCGGCTGTGGATTATAGGGAGCACAACCCGCCACAGTAGATATCTAGGTCTTTATTTCCTACTGGTGATTTTTTGAGAGACATGTGTCTTAATTGTACAGAGAACACAGGCCCTATTTAGACATGTACACTTATTTTTGAGCGCCTTGGTGCACCACACGATATATATATATATATATATATATATATATATATATATATATATACATATTCCTATGGTTTATTATTGTGCTTTTATGTGCTTTCTTGTATGATGTTTCGATTATATGTTACGCAAATGTCTATCTAATACATGATTAGCCAATGCATCAGATAATGTGTTTAATTGTCGTGGAATATGCTGATAAGTAATGAAATCAAAATTCCTTTCTAACAATTTAACACGTAAATACAACCTTAAAATGTGACAGTCTCTTACGGAATATCGCCCATTGAGCTGATGGACGACAAGTTGAGAGTCCAGGTTAACAACCAATGCATGAATATTGAGATTAATTGCCTCGGCCAATAATTCAATCACAGCACTATATTCAGTGACATTGTTTATAGTACAGCCTAAACACACACCTTGAATATCTATCAACTCACCGTGAGGATCGTAGATCACCCACGCCGTAGAAGACAAATTGCGAGTGCCGTGGCAAGCACCGTCAGCGAAACCAACATAAGGTGCACCAGACATCTGCACAAGAAGCAAAAGACACAATAAGCAACAATCACGCCTTCACACCAAGCCAAAAACCCGAAAACACACACACACAACACACTTGCTAAAACACACGCATGTACAAACCGAAGTGCATGGAATCATGCATAGTACTTTTTCAAGTACAGCCCGTTGCAGGGCTTATCGAGAGGATTACCTTCGTAGTCAACTAGCTCATATGCCCCTTTTTGCAAAACTCTCTTTACAATATAAGGGCCTAGCCACATGGGCTCGAGTTTGCCTACCCCCAGCTTGGCATTTTCTTGGTCGTATAGCAGGACTAAATCTCCCTCAACAAAGGAACAAGGATGGATGGTATGGTCGAAGTGAGTTTTAACTCTATTCTTTTGTTCTTCGATAGTTAGAGAGGCTAGGCGACAGGTCTCGTCCAACCGTTCTAGGTAAAGAAGACATTCCTCTACCGGAGTAGTGTTGGGAAGCAACTCGACGGCCAATTTTAACGAAGGGATTTCACATTCGATAGGAAGGGTAGCCTCCAGTCCGTAAACTAGTTGAAATGGAGTGAAACTAGTGGCATCCTTCACAGAGGTTCGGTAGGCCCACAAGGCGGGAAACAACATCAAATGCCAATTAGACTTATGCATGCCAACGGTACGTTGAAGCATCGTAACCAAAATCTTGTTAATGGCTTCAACCTGGCCATTGGACTGAGGATAGTATGTGGTCGAACTATCATGTCGTAAGCCTAGTTGGGTTGTCAGTTCGGTCATCATGTGATTACGGAAATGCTTCCCGTGATCCGTGATGATGGCGTGAGGAACTCCGAACCGTGAAATAACATGGTTGAACAAAAACTGCGCCACTATGTGACTGTCTTCAGTTAATATGGGCATCGCCTCGGCACATTTTGTAAAGTAATCGATGACAATGATAATAAACCCATGCCCCCGGCCGAGCGAGGGTTACAGGTTGTATAATCAATGCCCCATTTTTCAAAAGGGCCAATGGTGACAATAGGGTGCAGCGGAGCTAGTGGCGCATGCATCTTCCGTTGGTATATCTAGCACGCATGACACGAACGGATGGCAAGAATGCAATCCTTAGAAATGGAAGGCCAGAAATAACCGGCGCGGAGGATTTTTTGAGTCGTGGCATATCTAGACATGTGGCCACCACAGGCGCCAGAGTGGCAATCACTCAGGACTCGCTCAGCTTCCTCGAGAGTTAAACATCGGCGGAGGACGGAGTCAATGCCGAGACGGTACAAGGTGTCCCCGATAATATGGTAGGGTTGAGACTGATGATGGATCCGTCACCGAGCATCCTTGGATACAGCGGGACAGAAAGAGGACATCTGCAAATATACAATAATATCCCCGTACCAGGGATCGAGGGTGCTGATCAGAAATAGAGTTTCATCCGGGATATGGTCCTCTGAGTGAGAGGGTGCAAAAGGAGATGGCAAAGAGCAAAGTAACTCAGCAAAGACCAGGGACTTCTTAGACTTGGCAGCAGTGAATTCCAAGTCAAACTCTTGGAGGATGACGATCCACTTTGAGTATTTTCCCCCCAGCAACTGACGTGACAAAATGTACGTCATCGGGTTGCAATCAGAAATCACGGTCGTGGTGCGCAACAAGATATAATGCCGGAAACATTGGACGGCACAAACGGCGGCCAATGCCAACTTCTCGACATAAGCGTATCGAGTTTTTGTGTCTAAAAGGTTGAGGCTGAGGTAATATATGACATGCTCAGTGTCATCATCGTCTTCTTGCACGAGAACCATGCCAATAGTGGAATCGGCGGCGGCCAGATACAGATTATAATCGCAGTGGTAGTTCGGAGGTCGCAATAATGGAGCGGAGACAAGGAGACCCTTGAGACGCTCGAAAGACTCTTGAGTGATAGCATCCTAATGAAAAGGGGTATCTCGCTTCAATAACTGTGTAAAGCCTTTAGCCACCTTGGCATAGTTCAAAACGAATCGTCTTAGGAAATTTGCTTTGCCATGCAAGCTCTACAACTGCTGCAAAGAAGCAGGGGGAGGAAGATTCAGAATAGCTTCGACTTTAAGGGGATCTAGACGAATGCCCTCTCAGGAGACGATAAACCCGAGTAGTCTGCCTGATTCAATGAAGAAGACACACTTATGAAGATTAAACCTGATGCGGTAGTGTCGACTGCGGAGAAATATTTCACGAAGATGGGAAGGGTGGTCCTGGCATTTGACTGAATGAGCTGGTAGATCATCCAGGTACGGTTGTACAATGTGACAGATGTCATGAAAAGCATAGGACATTGCACGTTGGAAGGTAGCACCGGTGTTCTTCAAACCGAAAGGGAGATTTTTGTAAGAAAAAGTGCCCCAAGGACAGATAAAGGCAGTCTTATGCTGATCAGCGGGCGCAATATTGATCTGGTTATACCCAGAAAAACCGTCCATAAATGAATAGATTTCACTCCCTGCACACTCATCAATGAGCTGATCGATGAAGGGTGTGGGGAAGTTATCCTTAGGACAGGCCCGGTTGATGTCACAGTAATCAACACAGACTCGAATGGTACCCTGCTTTTTGTTCATAGGGACAATATTAGAAACCCAATCCGTAAGTGGAATGGGGTAAATGAAACCAGCCTTGAGAAGCTTTTCAACTTCTACTTTAATCGCTGTAGCCTTTCGGGGGTGCACGGGGCATAGACGTTGACGAATAGGCTTAGCACCCGGATACGTAGGTATCTCATGCACCACTATGCTAGGGTCAATGTTGGGCATTTCTTCATAGGACCAAGCGAAGACATCACGAAATTCGCGAAAAAGATCGGTGTAGAGCTGAATTTCCTCCGGAGTACAAGTGACTCCAATGTGAATATGCTCGACAATCCCTGGTTTGGCAGAGATGTCGATGGGTTGGGTCTGCGTAATGTTTCCCATGTTGCCTTCAGAGGACACTTGATAAACTTGAATAGGTGTTTGAAGGGGCTGAAATGGGAGACAAGAAGAAAATTGTTCGAGACAGGTGATCATTTCCTGATGGGCAGGGAGAAATGAGGAACGGTGGTGATGGTTAGACCAAGGAGGTTCCTCGAGCGACATGGCCTCGATAATGGCTTCATCGGAAGGAAATATTTCCTTTAACGGATCCGAAGTAGCATCATCTCCAAGCCAAGGGGAATGAACATACGAGTCGGGAACCTCGCTCGGAGGAGCAGGTTCGGGAGGGGGAGCCGATGCAACCACGATTTCAATGTAGTTGAGCTCGGTAGGACTCAACGGCATCATATCGCCCCAAGATTCTATCTGATTAGCGGGAGGAAGGACCCACGGATCAGAGCGCACAAAAATCATATTAATAGGAGCAAGATTAGGAGGTGGGAGGGAAATGACACCCATCAGGGCAGGATCTTTAAAGAGTCCGGCTCCCACACTCTCACATGATTTGGAGGTATGCTCCATGAAAGGCACGTTGCCTTCAGAAGAGGAGGCGAAGAAGGAGAGCTAGTCCAAGGTGACAATCTTCCCCTGATGAGGGAAACGAATGACACAGAAAAGAGAGGAAGCCACGGCTTGCATGGTGTATGTCCAGCTACATGCGAGGAGGAGGTTGTAGGTAAGATTAGCATCGACAACTTCGACTTCCACTTCGACCGTCTTCCCTTCCAAAGAGATGGGCAACTATTGGAGGATACCATAAGGACGAGACTCTCTTCCGTCAAAGGCTTCCAATGTTGTAGGAGACTGGCTCAGCGTCAGAGAACCAATAGCTTTCCAACAGGCAACAGACATGATGCAAGTCGAATCACCTTCATCAATGACTGTATGATGAATCGTTTTAGTATTGATGATGACCTGTATGAGGAAAGCGATTTGGTGAGGCAGTCTCGGCATATGGCCTTCGAGGTCAAAAGAAATCAGATCCGAGTCAGCCGGGTCTATGCCACCGATGGTTGATAGCAAGGACTTCCTCTGGGAGGGGCAGCTCTAGAGCACTTCTAAGGCGGACATAGCAGGTGGAGGCTGAGATAAGTCCTCAACAATGTTGTAGTGTTGGGCAGCACGAGCATTAGGGTTGTAAGAAGACTTTCGGAGTACACCTTTTGGAGGGGGTCGGATGGGCGTCTCAGTGCTAGGTCTCTCGATATGGAGTGGACCAGAACTGGACAAAGGAGTGCTGGAGGGGACCTTAGGCTCTTTCCTGGCATGCAATGGATATTCTTTTGCCTGAGTACTAAAGTGGATGGGAATCGTCCCAGCCATAAATACTTGAGAGCCAAATGAAGAAGAGGGTTGTGATGGATCTGCCACCATTTGAGTTTGCTGTGAGGGGAAAGGTTCTTTAAGCACAGCAGGAGTCCCGGGAGCACCTTTCAACAATCGACTAACTTCGGACTACCTGGGGCAGTCTTTAGTATAGTGATCCTCGTCACAGATAAGACAAGGATACTTAGGTTTACGTTTGGCTCCTTCCTCGGGTGGAGGTTTAGGGGAGTCCTGTCTAGGCTGCTCAGATTTATTCTTAGATTTCCCCTTCTTCTTTCCTTTCGAGGATTTATCCACCGTGGTGGACTGGACGGGGTTAACCTCGGAAGTATTTCTAGAATTAGATTGACCCTGAGAAGTGTTTTTGTTTGAAGCATTCGGTTTTTGCTTCCCAGGGTTCACAGATGATTTCTTTGAAGATGCATTTACAGAGCCAATAACACCATCAACAGATGGCTTTGGTGGAGCTTTGGATGTTCCGAGTCTCGGGGCATCTGGAAAATAATCATATAAGGTACCCGACTGAGAATAAACTAAGTCGAGGTACTGAGAACGCGCGATAGCTTTCTCTTCAGTT
The DNA here is from genome assembly GCA_031772625.1 of Pinus tabuliformis. Taxonomy (NCBI): domain Eukaryota; kingdom Viridiplantae; phylum Streptophyta; class Pinopsida; order Pinales; family Pinaceae; genus Pinus; species Pinus tabuliformis. Next base: position 219,198,668 of record CM062805.1, read on the forward strand.
ACACAAGCTCCCATAACAATGTCTCGTGCGATTGCAGGGACAAAGGAGGTTGTAAACCAATCAGTTAGGAGCTGATCAGGAATCTAGAACTTGATCAAATGATGACGCCGTCTCCATTCATGTATATGATCGGATATATGTGTGGCCATGTCCTGTTTGAGAGATGTAAGGAGATGCGTCCCTGTCTCATACCGAATTGGCAACTGAAAGTGAGTTAGAAATGCCATTGCCAACAAGTTGAAATCTTGAAAGGATCCGCGATTCAACTCAATGTACCACTTAGTAGCTGAGCCGGTGAGAGTCCTTTGGAAAATGCGGAGCCAGATGGGATCATCAAGCCACGAGTTTGATGAGCACCAAAGGTGATAGGTTATGACATGGGCTTAAGGGTCCTCTCCAGCTTTGCCATCGAATTTGGGGCAATCACCGAGTATCTTGGTTGGAACTGGTGGCCAATATGGATTATGAAGAATGGGATCATTAGTCAATTTGGACACGTCTAGTAGTTCCAATGTCGCTAAGAAAGGTAACTGAGGATTGAAGGACATCTGCGGCCTTGGATAAGAGGTAATACCAGAGTTCTAACACGGTGGAAGTTGCCCCCGTAGACTTTGTCTTGACGGGCTCAGCCCATAAGGGTTCTTCCCATAGGGATTCTGTCCATAGGGGTTTTATCCATAACTGGATGGTTGACTCTGGATCTTCCCCCCAGCACCCAATGGATTAGCAACTTGACCTGCAAGAGCAACATACTGTTGCTGATAATTCTGATAAGGGGTGACCTGCATTTGTTGGTAATTTTGATACGGGGCCAACTGAGTTTGCCCCTGAGGTTGCTGGTAACTATACGGTTGCTAAGCTCCATACTCAGCCTGGTGACCAGGCTGCGCTTGGTAAGAAGGTTGGGATTGCAACCCACCTTGCATCTGAAGACCAATTTGAATCTGGGGCCTAGAAGGATGTCCTTGCAAAGGTTAAGCTTGGACCATGTGGCCGGAAGGTTGTCCTAGTTGAGTTTGGGATGGACCCGTTTGCCCAGAAGGATGAGCTTGTTGGGTATTAGGTTCTCCTTGTACAACCGAGGGTTGTCCTTGCGGAACAGATGGCTGAGCAGACTGGACGACCGATTGACCCTGAGGTTGACCAACTTGTCCAGATGGATGACTAGGCTGGGCAGTGGGTTGGCCTTGCTGCACGTAAGGCTGACTGCCCTGCCCAGAAGGGTACCCCTGTTGGATTCTAGGTTGTCCTTGTTGCATATAAGGTTGTCTTGGTTGTCCAGATGGATAACTTTGCTGGACACCAGGTTGACCTTGTTGGATATAAGGTTGTCCCGGTTGCCCAGACGGGTAACCTTGCTGAATACCAGGTTGCCCCGGATTACCAGAAGGTTGAGTAAGATAAGTGAAAGATGGGCCACCAGTGGCTGAAGGTTGTCCCTGATAGGGTTGTCCTTGTGGGCCCCCAGGTTGCCCTGGGTAAGATTGGTCGTAATATTGCTACCCTTGGGGGGTTTGCACGTAAGACGGCTAACCTTGGTTAGGTGGTTCCTGAAGCTGTGCAGGCATTGCTTGGCCCCCATGGTAAGTGGTGGCTCCCCAAGCAACAGATAATGGTACTGAGACCTCAACAACAGGTTGAGTAGGCAAGGGTCTGGAAAGATAAAGGAACTGACCAGTGGAATCGTAGTAATAAAACGGACCTTGTGCACTCAGATCCTAGATAGCTTGCATATATTGATCATATGGCCCCCCTCCTGGAACGGGACCATAAGAGGGTGGTGCACTTTGTGCAAGATGAACAACTCTGGGTGTATGTGCCGGCTAGCCACTACTCACTTGGCCGTGAGACGGACCAGCACCAGTAGTCATAGTTGAAGATGTCGTAACGGCACTAACAACCGGTGTTGAATGTGCTACACAAACAGTCGGAACCGTTGGAACTAAAGTGACGGGTGTACTATGAACTTGTGAAACAAAAGATCCCGTAGTGGGAGTAATGCCGAGATCCCACATGGTACTTGAAGAGGGGATGCTAGTACCCACATTATCCCTCAATGACTTATAGCATGAGGATACCAGAGATGTGGCTGGGATAGGAGTTTCAATACTCAACAAAACAGGTGTCTCACTCACTCTAGGAGATGTATCATCCATGTCAGAGGTAGACATTGGGGTCGAAACACCAGGAGGGGTAAAAGGAATATCGTCTTCGTCAGGCTCCCAAATGGGGTTCCAGTGAATTTCGTAATCCTCGTCGTCTGGAGCACGAGAGTTAATCGGTTGGATACTCGGGATAACAGGGAGAGTATCACTCACAACTAGTACCTCAGGAGCAACAGAAGACGGAGACCCTTGATCACTTGGAATGGGAGACGGGATTGATGATTCAGCCAGGATGACAAACTTCAAAACAAAACCTAGGGAAACTAACGAGAAAGGACCCTACTCAAACTGACACAAACAAGATCTAACCGGGTAAATGTTAATCGCGGCCGAATAAATTTTAAGACGCAAGGACATAACTTGACCTTTTCATTTTTTAAGAGTCGAGAAAAGGACAAAACTATGACTCTAGTCACCTTCGAATGTTTAATGAGCCCGAAGTGACAAATGCTCAGATGAACCTTTTATTTTAGGGAGTCTGAAAAGGATCAAAAGTGACTACTCTGAAGAGCTAAGCAAAAAGGTTTACCAAACAAATCCGTAAAACTGCATATACACCTTGGCAGTCATATGAAAACCAAGGACTTCCCGTATGGCAGTCAATCTTCCCGAATGCTGTGTTCGGTGCGTTACGGCTTGTAAGGCGATAGACACGGCTTCCTATGGATAAAGGATGATAACCTAGTGGGGCCTCCCCATATACTCAATGGTACGTGGGAGCTCAAATGCGTGCTAGACCACTTGTTGCGTCACGGAAGGAGGAAGCACCCAACCTTAAGTGAAACAAAAGTGACTAGGTTTAACGACGCTGGAGCACGTCTCTAGCCTAGACCTCTAAATAGTGAGCTTTATGTTCCAATGCATTTTTAAGTTCATTCATTTCATTTTAAGGTTGATCTTGTATTAGGTTTCGATTTTCAGGCCTTACCGTATGAAATCTCTCAAAATTGCCTAAATTCAAACTATATGCCAAAATATGTCATTCATTCGATGAATGCTAATTACGAGAGGGTTAGAGGGCTTTCACACAAACGAAATGATCACAAAACAACAAATAGCTTCCCTAATGCAGCTAATGGAAATTCACAAACTTTTCTTCAAGATCACTAATCATTAATCAAAATGAAAAGCTTCTAGTTCTCATTAACTAATACAAAGCAAAATATATTTTTCTTTTTGTTGATGGCAAAGTGCATTAAAAAAACTTTGAGAAATAATAACAAACAAATGTGAAAAGAACCGGTTGACCCCAAACAACTGTGATCCGTGTCCGGGTAGTAAGAAGAAATCGAAATAATGTCAAGACTGGTTCAACAACAATCACTTAAACAACCAAGCAAAAGCAAGCAAAGAGGAAGGTTTCACCAAACCAATAACAAGCAGTAAACGAACCTTTGCAAAGGAGTAACCAAGCAAAGCTAATCCAACAAACTTGGAATGATAAAACTAGGTCACAAGACAAGAAGCAAGATTTGCTCAACAAGACTCACAAGAAAGTGCTTCAATCTTCTGACAATGAAAATCAAGTCATAAACCAAGTGAAAATAACAGGGGATAGCAAGACCAACAGGCTCAGGAGGCAGAATTGAAGATATTCAATTCTACAGGAATCAGCGCAGGTGGTACACAGCAACAATGCAATGCCGGCGCAGAAGTACACGCCTTACCCGCGATGGTCTGATTTTCAAAAACGTCGCGACTGTTTGGTGTATTAACGCGATGATCAGGAAGTCACAGGAAAGGCTGCGCGATGACAGTGCGACTGTTTTATTATAAATCGCAATGATGCTCAAAAACGGCCACAATCAAGCCAAAAACTCCCAAACCAAGGCAATCACTCTTTAAACAAACAAGTCACCTCCCAGACCGAACTAGGAAACCAAAAAACCAGAGAACTAATCCCCAAACTTTGAAAAGAGAGAAAAAATCAAACTCAAGGAAAAAATGAACAAAAAGGACAAAAGCCAGCTCCAAGCTGTTTAGTTCGTAAACCAAACCAGAGATTGACTGAAGCGGCGTTGATCTACTTCACTAATGTAGAGCAAAAGCGTTTTGAAGGCTATCTGGCTGTGCTTCAGGCTCCGTCTAAAGTTTACAAATCAAACAACAAGGTAAACTCCCTAGCCGAGTGGCCAAATTGTTGGGGAGGTAAATCCCCTCTACAGACAGAGGTGATCCCTACTAGTCCAAATAGGGTCTAGCAACAATCAAACAACGCTAACACGCAAGTTCCTAATTGCAAATGAAAGACCAATGATGAAGGCCTACCTGGATTCCAAGGCTAGTACTTGTAGAAGAGTTGATGCTCCCATTCCTTTGCCCTGGCTGGTCACAATCCTCACGATCCTCGTGCACAGACACCTGCACATGCAAAGGATGATACAAACACGAGCATAAAATCCAGTAGATGCAACTATATATCAGTCAGAAAGGATATAACTCAAACACCATCATAAAGACAATAAGAGTGGAACCATAATGATAGTGGTGTATTATTGATAAACAAAGAAGAATACAACCATAGTTCTAACGTCAAATCCTTCTCAAGAGGGTCTAGCCAGCAAGTCCCTCAAGCATTCACCCTTGAAGGTAGATCTCCCAAGACAAAAAACTCTCTCTCACACAAGTTTACACAAGATCAAAACACTTCACAGCCTTCCTTAAGATCTCTAACAATCCCACACTTGTCACACCAGCTACCTATCAAGCTCACACACTATCAGTAACACTCCAAACACTATGAATTCCAAACTAGCAGCTCATGGCAATGGTGGAGGCTTAAATAGGAGAAGGAGTCTCCATGAATGGTGGGAGGATGAGCTTATCTCTAAGGAAGGTGGCTCAAATGACGAAACAGACATGCCAGAGAAGGGAGGGCGACATATACAAGGCCAACAACCAGGTCTGGAGTCATTTGGAAGGCCGACTGTTAGAACAAACTCGCCCAGAATGGATCATCACGAGTGCCTAACTGCACTGGAGCACTGACATCGCTACAGAATAACCAAAAAAGTCATGTCAGCGCGATGAAATATAATCAACAGTCGCGCTGTCTCATGAAATTCGACCAGCGTGGGAATCATGTGTACTTCCACATTGGCAGTGCGTTCGGTCTGTTTTGGAGCGCTCATCAGCGTGTTTATTTTTTACAACAATCAATATGATAGAAAAAAATGTGGCAAAGTGGGTCATTTGGCAATGTTAGAGAGCATGAGCATGGATGATTTGGACTCATGACACAGTAGGAAGACTGGTAGGAAGATAGTGACAAATTACTGTGTAACATGCTCCATTACACCCTGTCGTTACCGTCGGCCTTTTTGCCAAATGGGAAATTGATTATATGACTTGTAACCCTCGCTCGACCAGGGGGCATGGGTATATCATCATTGTCGTTGATTATTTCACAAAATAGGCCAATGTGATGCCTACACTATCTGAAGATGGTCACACAGCGGCGCAATTTTTATTTAATCATGTTATCTCACGGTTCAAAGTCCCTTAGGCTATCATCATTGATCACGGAAAACATTTTCGTAATCATATGATAACTGAGTTAAAAACCCATCTAGGCTTGCGGCATGATAGCTCGACACCGTACTATCCTCATGCTAATCACCAAGTAGAAGCCTTCAACAAAGTTCTAGTTACGATGCTTCAATGCACCATTGGTATGCACAAGTACAACTGGCACTTGATGTTGTTCTCCGCCTTATGGGCCTATCAAACTTCTATGAAGGATGCCATTGGGTTCACCCCATTCCAATTGGTTTACAGGCTGGAGGCTACCCTTCCGATTGAGTGTGAGATCCCTTCTTTGAAATTAGCTGTCGAATTACTCCCCAACACTACTCTGGTAGAAGAACGTTTTCTCTACCTAGAGTGGTTGGACGAGACTCATCGACTAGCCTCTCTAGCTATTGAAGCGTAGAAGAAGAGAGTGAAAACTCACTTTGATCATACTGTCCATCCTCATTCTTTTGTTGAAGGAGATTTAGTCCTGCTCTATGATCAAGCAAATGATAAGCTAGGGGCAGGCAAATTCAAGCCCATGTGGCACAAGCCTTATATTGTTAAGCGAGTTTTTCAAAAAGGGGCCTATGAGCTGATTGATTATGAAGGGAACCCTTTAGATAAGCCCCAAAATGGGCTTTACTTGAAAAAATATTATGCATGAACTCCATGCACTCTGATTTGTACATAATTGTGTTTTCAATAGGTGTGTTGTGTGTGTGTTTTCATGTTTGGCTTGTTGTGTAGGCATAATTTCTGCTTATTGTGTCTTTTGCTTCTTGTGCAGATGTCTAGTACACCTTACATTGGTTTCGCTGATGGTGCCTGCCGCAGTACCCACAATCTTTCTTCTATGGCATGGGTGATCTACGATCCTCACAGTGAGTTAGTAGACCTTCAAGGTGTTTGTCTGGGTTGTACCACCAACAATGTCACTGAACATAGTGTTTTTATTGAGTTACTGACCGAGGCTATCAACCTCGGTATTCATAGGTTGGTCTTAAATTCGGATTCTCAACTTGTTGTCCACCAGCGTAATGGGCGTTATTCCATCAGAGACCATCAGATTTTAAGGTTGTATTTATGTGTTAAATTGTTAGAAAGAAATTTTGATTTTATCACACATCAACACATTCCGAGAAGATTAAACACATTAACTGATGCATTAGCAAACCATGTATTAGACAAACATTTGCGTAACATGTAATCAAAATAGCATATAGAAGCATTCAAAACACAATAATGAACCATAGGAATATGCATATATATATATATATATATATATATATATATATATATATATATATATATATATATATATATATATATATATATATATATATATAGATATATTGTGGCACACCAAGGCGCTCAAAAAATGAGTGTATATGTCCAGAGTCTATGTTCTCCATACATCCGAGACACGTCTCTCAAAAAATCAGCAAGAAATAAAACCTAGGCATTCACTGCGGTGGGTTATGCTCCCTATAGCACACCACTGCTCGTGCCACTCACCTCAACAGGTGGTGCACCCTGGGTATCACTCCCACTGTATGTATCTTGAATTCTATGGGGACCTCCTTGACCCCATGTAATCAGGGATCCCCGCCATCAGGCCCTCAAGATTTTGGGCCACTGTCTCCACCAGATCGCCTACTGGGGGAGCCAAGGCCAACTCTCTGATGCCCTGTGGGTCCCTCTGTGCCTCTGGAGCCAGTCCTACAAGCCTCACTGGTCCCACATCTGCAAATACCATAGAGTATGTCATTAGGACATATACATGAAAAAATTAAAAAAACATCATAAAAGATAAAATACAAAAATAATGTGATCAAGTGTTCTATCGCCATCATCCCACTGCTCGCCAGTGAGCAGCTACATGTCGGGGTCTCCATGAAATTCCATACCAGCATATGGCTAGTCCTTGCCGAAGATCGTCTGGTGATCTAGCCACTCACGGAATAGTGTCCCCCACGACACTGGTCATCTGCCACCTCCTCGTGGCATAACATGTGCCCACTGTGTGATCCTGGTCTCCCATGGTCTAGGAAAATCCAAGTCCATGTCCTACAAATGTAGTGCCGGCACCCGCTCCAACATGAGCGAGATCAAGATAGACCTATATCCAAATTGTTTCGTCTCCCCACAACGACATTTGGTAAGCTGTCTCTTCATGTTCGTCGTCACTGTTTCCACCCAGTTGAACATGGTCAGGTTGAGGCATTCAAGAGCCAACTAGAGTTGGGTCTTTGATGCTTCATGTTGGGGTTGGGAGCCCACTGCCCTCGTCACCATGAATAGAACTGCATGAAGAACCAAGTCTTCCACCGTCAGAATTGCCACCTTCCCGCTCTTTGACTTGCTTGCCCGTGGGCACATTCGTGCCATCAGCATCTCTAGAGATTCGCCCCCGAGTCACTGTCCCTCTAGAATTGGCCTCTCACCACGATGGGACAATCCGGTCAAGAAATAAATGTCCATGGCATCGAACTCAATGGCTCAGCCTCAGATTATAAATTTTCCATCTGTTAGATTGCAGACACGGATTATCAGCTCTAATAAATTGGGTTGGGCCCGAAGGTGCGGAGTGAGGAAGAATTTTAGCAACCCACACACATGTTATAGAAATTTTTGGGCATTGCAATCCCAATCATAAATGTCCATAAACCAAGGGCTCTTAAGTCCCTAAAAGTTTTGTTCCAACCTCTAAAAGAACAAGGTCAACTGATTACATCTTCTCCCAGAGGTTCTCCATGAAAAACTACTCAGAACTGGTCAAAATTAGACCATCTCAACTACTCCATGGCCAAAGTGCACTGCATCCCACCTAAATACACATGGGAGGTGCAATTCATCTTGAAAAGCCCTTCTATGGGGCGCGATGGGTGAGAGTGGACAAATGGCAGGGTCAATCTGCAAGGTGGGGGATCACGAAATCTTCCAGAAACTTCTCCTATGACACTTGCCTCTCTGCATTCGCCCAGGGATGAGTAAGAGATCATCAATCTCCAAGTGGAATCAAGAACTATCAGAGAGAGGACACTAATCAAATCTCAAAAGCTGACTCACCCCCCTTGCAAACATCTATATATGGATCCCTCATCCCAGAGATCCAGAGGCTGGAATTTTGTATCTTGTAAGGAAGTGTTGCTGGTTTTGGTGTAATATCATAGTGTTGGGTGATCTAAGATTTTCATGAGGTGAAGAAGGGCTTTCTTGCTAAGAGGATGATGATGGGTTAGAACAATTGGTTGTAATCCTCTTTGCTATTCTTGATTATTAATAAATCTATTCAATTTTTCCTCCACATTCTTGTATGATTGATGATATATGCATTTGTGTGGTCAATATATATCTGGTCCTATATTTCTTATGATAATAGATCTATGTTCTTGGATAGTGTTATGCTGCTTTGATTCTACAGGTGCTCTTTGAAGCTGGGTGGACGAGGAAGCGAGTGGCAAAGATCTATCAAAAGGGAGAGGAATCAAGCAAGGAACCAAGCACAAGACAGAGGTTGGTCTCCTTTATTCCCCTCTTATCTATTTCTCATAAAGGAAAACGAAAGTAGTTTTAGTTTGTTTGTTTCTAAGGTAGCTACCAGCCTTAGTGGGACTAGCAGCTTTGCATAGACACTAGATTTCCCGATAACAAAATGGTGATTCCACTGGGGAATGAATAGATTGTTTGTTTGTATACATTTGTTTGCTTTATAAACTTACAGACGGAGCTTGAAGTCAAGCCAGGTAGCGTTCGAACTGCATTTGCTATGCAAGTGCAAAGTAGATCAATGCTGCTTCAGTCTATCTTCGGGTTTTGTTTATGAACTAAACAATAGATTTAAAAGCTCTCTAATTGCCCTTGTGGTGGCTCTAGTAACCTCTTTAGATCTACCCCTGTGATTGATTTATTGATTACCACTTGCTCGGCATAAATCCCTGAACTGAGCTGCAAATTGTGACCCGGAACCCAGTTGAAGTCTCGTCCCTGGACCATCGCACTGTCTCTTCTTTGGATTCTGGATGCATCGCACTTCCCGAGTGTAGTAGGTGCGCTGCATCTCTTTTTCCCTATGTTACAAGTGTGCTGATTAGACAAGGCCTCTTCTGCTCTTAGATTTTGGTTTTTGTGTTCACTCTTTTCAGCTCTATTAAGGAGTTTTGATGTTTGTAGTCAGTACACCTCTGTTGAAACCCCCTTCCTTGCCATTATTCTGCCTCCATTGTGCAAAGAACTGTAAATGTTTTATGTATTTTGAGCCATTTTCAGTTATCTTTACAAAGAAGTAGCGTAATTGAACTGTCATTTCTTGATTTGAAAGTGTCACAAGTGTCGTTTTCAGTCATAGAAGAGAATCTGATTGTTCTTGATAGTCGATTACAATGTTACTCTTGTATTTGATTTGAATTAGTAGTTTTTAAAGTGTCAAAAGAAAGTTTTTTATTCCAAATCACAAAGTGTCATCATTGCCTTCATTTTGTCTTGAAAAGAAACTTGTTAGTAATGTCGCTTTGAAAAATAATTCAGATTTGCGCTTAGCTTTCTTTTTATCTTTCACACATTAAGAAGGCTGAAAATAAATACATGCATGTGCATTTGCATTTAGACTGTTTGTTAATTTGATTTAGGACAGTGCATATAATGTGTGCTCTCTGCTCTATGTTGAAAGAACATCATCTCTCTTTCCTTAGTAGCTAGGATTTTCATTGCAAAAAGAAGATTAAACGATTGTTTATCATCTTAGATTGCATTTTAGGAATTGTACATCTACATCACGCGGTGAACCTGAAAGGAAAATTTCTTAAGCAAGATCAACTGTAAAATAAATTTAATGAATCTAAAAACTCTTTGGAACCTAACGCACAACATTTAGAAGTCTAGGCTAGAGACATATTCCGGCGTTGTAAAGCCTGGTAACTGTTGTTTTCATTGTTGGTTGGGTGATTCCTCCACTTTGAGATGATAAGTGCCAGTACGTACTTGTGCTCCCACGTACCATCGAGTATATATTGGGAGACCATAGAGGCTTTATCCTTTATCCATAGGAAGTCGTGCCCGCCGCCCTATCGATCGCAATTCACTGAACACAACATTCGGGAAGATTGACTGTCGTACCGTAAAATGTATTCTGCAGTTTTGCGATTGGTTTGGTAATCCCTCTATCTAGATTTCTAGAGCAGTCTCTTTCGTTCCTTTTCAGACTCCTTAAAGGAAAAGGTCGATCTGAGCACTTGTCACTTCAGGCTCATTAAAAATCGAAGCCGACTAGAGTCATCTTTTGTTTTTTCTTGACTCTTAAAAATTGAAAAAAAAAGTTGTTTGAAAGTGTCTAAAATTTATTTTAATCGGAATAAATATCACCTTTTCTACGTTGGTCTTAGGTTGAGAAAAATGGAGTCCACCAACCAAGGAGTTCCCCTTGGGGGAAATCCTAGTCCTTTCTCCTCTTGGGGAGATGTTGGTGTGCCCCATATGGCCACATTGTTGCTTCTAGGATTGACAATCGGCTTACCCGTATGGCTTTTCTCAACCTCTGTTGTTCAGAACACCGTGATTCCTGAACAATCAAGTCAGCAACTAAACGATACTAGAGTTACCCCTCAACCCTCTACTTTTTCCAATTCTTCCTCTCCTTCTTCCTCTTCGCTTGATGAAGCTGGTAAAGCCAAAAATCAAGTAATTGAGAAGAAGAAGGAGCCAAAGGCAAAAAGGGGTGACCAGGCATTGTCTAGTGAAAATCCACACACTGCACCATCCAGGCCTAAATCGCCATGTGTCATTTGCAAAGGAGACCACTATCATCGAGATTGTCCTTGCATCCCTCGGATCTTAAGGGACCGGTCTCCTCGTTTGCACAATCTGGTGTAATCAACCTCTGATGGTCATGTTGAAAATACACCGTTGACTAGTGAAAGTGAAGCTCCTGGACAAAAAGGAAAATGTAAATTTCCTTATAAATTGTGTGAAGGTGATCACGCCGTCCACCATTGTCCCTTCCTAGACGAGGCTAAAAGAGTTTTGGACGACCGTCCGGTTTCACCGTTACGACTGCCTCCTGGATACAAGAAACTCTTGCCGAGTCCATCACTAGTTGAAAATCTGGCTGACACGCCATTATGGTCAGCTGAAGCATTTATCATTGAAGATAAACCATCTGAATCTACACCAGACGAAAGTCAAAAGGTTGAGGCGGCAGTTGACCTAGTCTTACCTTCAGAGGATACATCTTCAGATGATATAGTCACCGAGGAGAACAAGAATGACACCGTCCAAATTCTCTTCATAAGCACAGACTCCGATGAACATGGGGGAAATCTACCCATTCCTTTACCACAGGAAGGAAGTTCATCAAAGTCATATCCGGCCGTCTATTCGGTCCCACCTCCAAGCAACCTAGTTGTTTCCTTCGATTGGAATCTACTAGGCAGACCCCGCTTACCGACTAGTATACAATTTCGAATCATTGCTCAAATATACAGAATGGTCATGGCCGGTACCATCATAGATGAAGGGGCTTTTGTGAGTATCCTTTCCTCAACTGCTTGGAAAGCGCTTGGTTTGCCACTGCTTTTTCCTAAAATGAGAAATCTAATAGGCTTTGACAAAGGAACCAATCGACCGTTAGGGATCCTTCCCAATGTGCTGATAACATTGAGAAGGAAAACCGTTCACATGAACGTAATGGTAGTGCAAGGACCCATGGATTATAATCTACTCCTTGGACGTGACTATATTTATTACATGGGAGCCATTGTCTCCTCACTGTTTAGAGTAATGTGTTTTCCGCATGAAGGAAGAGTGGTCAAGCTCGTAGACCAGCTTTCATTCCCTGGTTCACACATACCAAATAGTCATATACCATCTCTGAATGGTCTTTTCACCCAAGGAATGTCTCATCAATCCCCAGTCCGTCCTCCTGATGAGCGCGAGTGATTCGAAGGATATGATTGAAACCCAGGGGGCATGCACCCTGGCCTGTTTCGACAGGAAAACCTTGGGTATAGGGTATGTTTCCACGAAGGATATATGACTGGTTGACATACCTGTCCATTTAGGAAAATGGGGTTAAACCAGAATAAGATATCTCTGTTAGAAGGTAGGCCTTTCCCGATAGAACAAATGTTTTGTCTGCAAATTGAAGGGTAACCTGGAAAAGGTAGGCCTTTCCCGATAAAACAAATGTTTTGTCCACAAACTGAGGGGTAACCTGGAAACTCTACTTCACTATACCTGGGGGCATCCAAACATTTTTGCATACAAGCGAAGAGCGACCATTTACTTTTTTAAATTTATAGGTCCTCTAATCCTTTAAACTCGTAGGAATGGTCGTTCCCTAACTTGCATAAAGAAAGGATGCGGGGCAAAGCTTTGAAAAAATGCCATTTTTTAAATGAGACATCCTTATTATACGAATGATCGAGAAATTTTAACGCGGAATTCAAGCTCGTTAAAAAATAAACATAAGCAATGAGCAAATGTTCCCCCAGAGTTTAAGCTCATTAAAAAATGAACCAATTTCTGGTAAATAACCATCGTGAATGTATTATCATCAGCCTTTGAAGCCTTGGTCGTGTTCTCATCAGCACCTCCACTCTGTATTGGCCGATCATTCACCTCCATTTGATTGTTTACCCTTTTTGAGAAACAACTGCGAAGAGTGATCCTGTTAGCCATCCTTGTGACACTGCCATGATCGGAAAATTCCAAACCTTACCTGGAATCAACTGCTACCCGAATTTATCACTCGTTCCTCAAAAACCAAGTCTTCTTTAAGCTCTTTTCAACTGACTCGTAAAATATGAAAATATTGTTGAGCAATTGGCCTCTCCAGCTCGTTAATGGGACCGGAAGTGCTATCCCTCCTTTAGATTTTAATCTTTTTGGACTTGAGGGATTATTACACAAAAAGATCGAGCGCTTGTTTTGTTCGGCTCATTAAAAGTACCGAAAATTCATCCCTTTTGTATTGTTTTATACATTTTTGGACTCAAGGGATTATATAACGAAAAAGGATTATTGGAGTTTTCTTTACGTCCCTTTTTTAGACTCTCTAAAATTGAAAAGGACCGAGTTATCCTTGTTGTTAAGCTCGTTAAAACCGAATAGCAACAAACTTGTCCATAAAGAAAAGAACGAGTTTCACTATCGCTAGGCTCGTTAAAACATAGCGATGGATTTGCCTGAAGGGAAAATTATAGAACAAGCATATGTTATCCTCCTCAAGCTTGACAAAAATAAAGAGGTACTGGTGAGCAATGACTGGGGAAAAATTGGGAAGAAAACTTGAAGAAACTTTATTGGTAGCAAGTTGCTCTTGAACATGACACTTTCACTCCGCATCCGAGTCGGGTTGGGTTGTTCCGTTCACTGGTCATATCACCATGGGTCCATCACACCATCCATATTTGGGGTTAACGCTACCAATCCATCATGTCAGTGTCGCTGATATGTTCAAGAGAAGTCACTCAGATAATTCACCTGTGTCTCACCCACTGCAATACATTTACGCTCCATTCTTTCATGACCGCCACCCTGAATCTTATATCATCAGATCGTTTTCACCTCCATTAAAATAATTTGCTCCATTTTGTGTCATTGATGTGGGATTCACTAAGGCCCTCCTATGATGGATCGCTTCTTGTCGACATCAGCTCATTATCCAAGAAGTCGATCTAGGAACAACCCTTTCAGTACTTTGAAACTTGCATGCCTAAATGGCAAGTTTCTCACTTCCGGCGACAGGTTTACCTCAATGGCCTGCAATCGAAAGAATTTGCGTGGTGTTCGACACCAAGTCCCTTATTCACACCACGTAAATTGTACTATAGTACCTTGAGGGTCATCATCATTATCAGTGATTCCTCTCGCGCCTCTTAACAGCTTACGTCATTGGCTGGTAATCAGGCGATGTCTTTCCATGTTTGACTCCAGAACATCTCTCACATGGATCGACTTGTACTTTGAGTGAAGATCGAACGAGATTGAAGACCCCGGATGTAGTTTCATCCATCTGGGCTACGATATATATTCAAGAAAATAAAGACATCAAATGTACATCATTACTGCATAGATAATCATCCATCCTAAGGGATGATGGCTCTACCAGAATCATCAGTCTACACTCAGACGATTATCTGTCTTATGTACATGAAAATGAATTTATAAAGCTGAGCATGGGAATGCCCGCCTCAGCTAGATCATGAAAATATTATGAAGATAATGTATTGTATTGTATCTTATTACAGGTCGCCTTCCAACTCGAAAAAACTTGATATCCTCATGATAAAGCATTTCACCCGACATCAACAGATTAACGACCTCATGCTTTAGGGGGCAACTGTTATAGACATTTTTGGGCACTGAAACCCCAATCATAAATGTCCATAAACCAAGGGCTCTTAAGTCCCTAAAAGTGTTGTTCCGACCTCTAAAAGAACAAGGTCAACTGATTAAATCTTCTCCTAGAAGTTCTCCATGAAAAACTACTCAAAACTCATCAAAACTGGACCATCTCACCTGCTCCATGGTCAAAGTGCGTTTCATCCCACCTAAATACACACGGGAGGTGCGATGCATCTTGAAAATCCCTTCTATGGGGTGCGATGGACGAGAGTCGACAAATGGCAGGGTCAATCTACAAGGTGGAGGATCATGGAATCTTCCAGAAACTTCTCCTGTGACACTTGCCACTCTGCATTCGCCCAGGTATGAGTAAGAGATCATCAATCTCCAAGTGGAATCAAGAACTATCATAGAGAGGACACTAATCAAATCTCAAAAGCTGACTCACCCCCCTTGCAAACATCTATATATGGATCCCTCATCCCAGAGATCCAGAGGCTGGAATTTTATATCTTGTAAGGAAGTGTTGCTGGTTTCTTGGTGTAATATCATAGTGTTGGGTGATTTAAGCTTTTCATGAGGTGAAGAAGGGATTTCTTGCTAAGAGGATGATGCTGGGTTAGAACAATTGGTTGTAATCCTCTTTGCTATTCTTGATTATTAATAAAGCTATTCAAGTTTTCCTCCACATTCTTGTATGATTGATGATATATGCATTTGTGTGGTCAATATATATCTAGTCTTATATTGCTTATGATAATAGATCTATGTTCTTGGATAGTGTTATGCTGCTTTGATTCTATAGGTGCTCTTTGAAGCTGGGTAGACGAGGAAGTGAGTGGCAAAGATCTATCAGAAGGGAGAGGAATCAAGCAAGGAACCAAGCGCAAGACAGAGGTTGGTCTCCTTTATTCCCATCTTATCTATTTCTCATAAAGGAAAACGAAAGTAGTTTTAGTTTGTTTGTTTCTAAGGTAGCTACCAGCCTTAGTGGGACTAGCAGCTCTGCATAGACACTAGATTTCCCGATAACAAGGCACGTAAAGCATTTCAGCACCCAACATCGGCAAAATCTTCCTCATCATTGACATCATGAGTTTGTTCCTACCAAACAAATGCCATGATGCCCTGCATGACAAGAAAAAATGAATTAGAACTCTCTCTGTAAATTTAAATTCATAATTTACTTAAAAAAATTATTTTACGTCGCCATCGTGACTGTTTTTAAAACAGTCGTGATGACACTCAGTTCATAGTTCATTTTCCTTGCAATCAGCACGAGAATACATTAGTTTCTCGTGATGATCCGAAAGTGATATGTATAAAATCCGCTCGGTCATTGCAGACACGCGCGGCTTTCCCGCGATGACCGAGAGGCAGACGCCGTTTCGAAAAACCATCTAAATTCATCTACCTAGCACCAAATTACATGAAGAAAACTACTAAAATGCAATGCACAGCGAAATGTACTTGCTTGGCAAAGGTTTGAAGACAAACCGTGGGCAGATGAGGCCGGAATCAGCTTAGGAACTTTGCTTAGGTTGGTGCTCCAACGCTCCAATGGTAAAATGGATAGTGCAAATGGTAAAAACAAATGAATTACCCCACCCCTTTTATAGTAATTTTTGAAAATTAAAAAATTATATTTACAAAATGTGGGTTTTTTCTCATTTTTATCACATGGTTAATTAAAATTTGGTTTTTTAACTCTCTCCATATAAATTGATCATTTTATCTCGAATGGGTTTTACGTTTGACGTGTCTTGTGCAAAACTAAAGGTAATGAGGTTATGTCATGCTTCGTGTACACTTGATCTGTAAAGTCTTCTTTAACACTCTTTTCTGACTTAAAAGACGAAAAGATAGCCGAGTTATCCGTTTTGACTCGTTAAACGAAATAAGAGGCGGTTTGCTTTAAGCTCTTTTCCGACCATGTAAACACGAAAAGATTGCCGAGCTTTTGTTGTTTCAAGCTCGTTATTGGTTATGAAATGGCGTGGTTTCGATCACTTTTCTACTTTTTTGGGTCAAGGTCACTAATCATGAAAAGTACTCCTTGATTGTAATGGTCAAGCGGTTCTTTCGAGTATCGTTTTATACTTTTTTTAGGCTCGAGAGACACAAATCTATGAAAAAGGACCCTCTTGGAGTTTTCTTTTCTGTGTCTTTTTAAAACTCTTTAAACATGAAAAAGACTCTGAGTTTTACCTATGTCAGACTTGTTAAAACATGACGACATTGGACTCATCACCATGATGAGACTTGAGCTTCTCCTCCCTAAGGCTCGTTAAACTATTACTAGGTTGGATTCGACCAAAGGTTGAACTTATATTACAAGCATCTGCTATCCCCTTCAAGATTTTTTTCAAAAATAATTGGGTTACTCACCAGCAATGGTGGGGGAAAATTCGGAAATCATCATAGCAGGTAGTTACTCTTGAACATCAACACTTTTGTTTCTTGTCAGGTTGGGACATCCATACATAGTCATTTGGCCTTCCACGGGTTTTGGGTTTTCATTTAGCCTCATCCCATCCGATCTATGTTGTCTCCATCAAGCCTCTGATCCCTTGGTACCTGAATGCTTCCACCCTTTGGAGTTGTGTCACTGACATGTTCAAGAGTATAATCCTTCTACAGTTTATGTCCTTTCCTCCTCTTATGATACTTTGTTTTGTCATCTACCACTTGTTCCTTATCTCATGTCGTTGATGGGGGAAACATTATGGCCCTCTTGCGATGGATCGTCTCCTATCGACATCAGCTCATTATCCAGGAGATTGATCTAGAGATCCCCTTTGGTACCTTAGAGCTTGCATGCCTCAATGGAAAGTTCTTCGGGCCTGATGGTCGACTTTCATCATTGGTCGTCGATTGGGTGATTCCTCAAGTGTTCGACTTCAACTCCTTCTTCACACTTTGTGGATTGTGCTAGACTATACCTTGAGAACCATTGGCATTATTGGCGGTTTTTCTTGCGCTTATTAACGGTTTCCATCATTGACCGATAATCAAGTGACTTTCTATCATGCTTGACCTCAGCACATCTATTCGCATACTAGAATTTGTACTATGATCAGTTGGGTTCAAGACCCTGAACTCGGATTGCACATGTTCGGGCTGCGTGGATTGGTTCGTGATTGCATGACTCATTGATGGATGGCTGCGACCATACCTGAGTCTTCATGGATGGCTACGACCATACCTTTATCATTATTATGGTCTTATTAGGTGGATGGCTACGTCCATACCATAGACCTAGTTCGTATGTCTTTTGGATGGCTGTGCCCATGCCTAGACTACATGTACTTCACTATCAGAGATATCAGTTGTACTTGCGTACAGGTTCTTCTAGACAGTGTTCCAGCTCAGTCAGTTTCGTAAAGCATTTCACCCCTCCCACTCTCTCGGGCTTCATACTTTAACGGGCATCTGTTACACAATAATTTGTCACTTCTTTCACCCCAGTCCTTCTACTATATCATGTGTCCCAGTGAAACATTCTCATACTGAACAAATTCTCTCTGATGTTGCCAAGTGACCCACTTTTCCTAAGTTTTCTGCCTCATCGCGACTCTAGGCTTAATATACACGATGAAAAGTGGTTGTAAATAGTTTGGTCACACTCCCAGCACAAAAGTACATCTGATTCCCACGACAGACCGATTTCATGCTCCAGTGCAAGGATACTTATTATCTTTAGCGATGATCTGACTGGCTACATTACTCACTAGCGATTTCAGCACTAAGGATCTGTTATACACTCGTGATGATCTAGATTGGGTGAATTCGTTCCAACAATCGGCCTTCTAGATGTCTCCAGACTTGGTTGTTGGCATAGGTTGTGTCACCCTTCCTCCTCTGGTATGGTAGTTCCGTCATTTGTGCTACCTTCCTTGGGGATAAGCTCACTCTTCCACCTTTCATGGGGACTCCTTCTCCTATTTAAACACTCACCATTTCTATGATCATCTAGTTGGTAAATTCTTGGATTGAGCTGTGTTGTTAGTGTTTTTGAGTTTGCTAGATAGCTGGTGTGAGTGTGACAAGTGTGGGATTGTTGATAGCTTGTGGGATGTTGTGAAGTGCCTTTAACTTTGTGTAAAGCTTATGAGTGAGAGAGAACTTTTCATATTTGGAGATCCATCTTCAAAGAGTGAATGCTTGAGAAATACACAGGTTGGACCCTCTGAGAAGGCTTGCAACGTCAAGACTTTGGTTGTAAGATTGCTCTTATTTCGTTATTAATACAATCAATGATATTTTTCTATGTCTTGTATATAATTTATTTGATAGCTCATGACTTCTTTACTTTGTGAGTAAATAGATCATTATTGTGTTCTGGTTACGTGCTTTGTTGTATTTCCTTTGCATTGTTTCAGGTTGATCACTCATTGTGGAGAAGGAAACGGAAGCTGGAGCAGCGCAATGGAACTCCATCGACCACCAGTTCAGGTAGGCCTCCAACTATGACTGTTTAAGGAAAACTATTGTTGATCTGTCCTTGTTGTGACTAGACCTACTCTAGGGCTAGAGGGGTTTCCTCTGTCCGCAGAGGGAACACTTTCCTGCATCACATTTATCTCAAAAGGAAAAATGATAGAAGCTATATTATATTGTTATTGTATGTATATGACATGCATGTTGTAGGTTCTAACATGCAGGAAATAAATGTGCTCAAAAGAAAATTGGTGAACTCATTTGCAATGGAGGATTTGGGTGCTGCAAAACAAAGCCTTGGTATGAGAATAACTAGAGAGAGGAAGAATTGGAAATTAACATTGTCTCAGAGTGAGTACATAGAAAACATGTTGAAAAGATGTAATATGTAGAATGCAAAACCAGTTAGTATACCTTTGGCTAGCCATTTCAAACTAAGTAAGGAGGTGTGTCCCAAGACTCATGAAGAAATCACTGATATGTCTAAAGTTCCATATGCATCAACAGTTGGAAGCTTAATGTATGCAATGGTCTGCACAAGGCCTGATATTGCACATGCAGTGGGAGTTGTGAGCAAGTACATGAACAATGTAGGAAAAGAGCATTGGATGGCAGTGAAGTGGATTCTTGGGTATTTGAGAGGTACCAAAAATCAAACATCTCTCTACATGGATATGTTGATGCAGATATAATGGGTGATAGAGATAACATGGGGAGAACCACAGGTTATGTGGTTACTGTAGGTGGAACAACTATCAGTTGGGTTTTAAAACTGCAAAGTGTTGTTGCACTCTCAACAAAAAAAGCAGAGTATGTTGCTGCTACAGAGTCTAGTAAAGAAATGATTTGGTTACAAAGTTTTCTAGATGAATTGGGTAATAAGTAGGATTTGGGAAAATTATACAGTGACAGCTAGAGTGCCATACATCTTGAAAATAACTATGCATTTCATTCCAAATCTAAACATATACAGCTCAAGTACCATTTTATATCGTTAGTGTTGGAAGATGGACAATTGAAGCTAGAAAAGGTACACACTAGTTAGAATTCTGCAGATATGCTAACAAAAGTTGTAACCAGGAAGAAACTAAGATTCTGCTCAGTTTCAATTAGTCTTCAAGTATGATGAATAAGATGAGAAATAACCAGGTCCAGAGTGGAGTCATTGTCCGACAAATGGAGCAGCGGTGGAGTTGTTATAATCAGTCTCCAAGTGGGATATTGTTGGGTGTGGAGCCTAATTATCTTCTTTATTTAGAGGTATCGCCACATTGGACCCCAGTTCGTAATGTGGCAGCAACGCCACCCGTAAAATGTATGGTTCCAGGGGGATCTAGAGGGGGCGATTGTGATTATTTGGAGCCCCCCACCCCCCCCCCCCTCCTGGCAGGGGATCGGGGGCAGCGCCCCCAAAGCTAAAAATAGATGTAAAATTTCCTTGTAAAATGTTGTGATTTCATAGTCAATATGGGCCATTCATTAGGCGAAGATCTGACGGTATAAGTTATGTTTAATTTAGGTTTTTTGCCCCAGAAGGTAACCCCTCACTATATATGACAGAATTGTATTGCGTCTATGTAGATCTGTATTCTGAGTGAGAAAGAGAGAGGAGATTGTGTGAGAGCGAAGAGGGAATTACAATGAATTTTTTGTAGGTTGTATCTCTTTAGTTTGCTAGATAATATAAAAGGAAGGACTGGTTATTTCTCCGTGGACATAACCCAAATTGGGTGAACCATGTATATTTGTGTCTCCCTTGTTTTATGTGTTTTATGTGTTTATATTTCTACAATATATTTTATGTGTTCCATTGCTCTGTAATATATAATTTTCTAACAGAAGTATTTATAACGCGTTGTGCAAGAGTTTCCAAATTAGTTCGTTACATGAAATCTGAGGTATGTAACCTGTCTTCTTATGATGGCTTAGGTGATGCAAATATTTTTATTGATGATTATGAGGAAGAGGTTCCAGAAAGTCAAATATTGTTAGCTTTGGATATATCCCTAAAAGCTACTCCTGCTAGATGGTGGGGTACACATAAGAAGAATATAGGAGGTTGGTAGGAATGTCGAAGGTTGATGTGGATAAGATTTAGTCAGATATACATAGAGATGGAGTTAAAATATGATGGTGAAACTAGTCCCGGGGAGCATATACGGTTATGTACTATAACATGGAAGGAGAATCCACAACAAGAATGGATACATGGTTCATTCATACATTGGGGACAATTCCTTAGAACTGGTGCCTAGAAACAAAGCTTTGACATGGTACTCTGAGATGGGAAGATATGGTTGATGGATTTATATTGACATTTAGCTTTGAAGATAATTTTCCGTATATAGATTCATCGCTTCAATAGTTAAGAATATGATGTTTGAGAATACAATTCCAAGGACATGTCAACAACCTGATTAGGTTGCACAGATAGAACATGCACTAGAATGTTATAACCTTACTCCAGAAGAAGAAGAAGATCCTTGCAACATTGACATAGAAGAATCAAAAGGACACCACAAAGTAAATGGACCTGAGATAGAGATACTAGATATAACAAATCCGGTGAAGATAAAGAAGGTAAATATAGGATCAGAAGAGGAACCCAAATTTGCAACTATAGGAGATTATTGGGATGAAGAGACAATCAAAAAGTTTGCAGAATTACTTCATGAATATTAGGAACTGTTTCCCACAAAGTTTTCAAAAATGAAGGGTATAGTAGGAGATTTAGGATTTATGAAGATCCCCCATAAGCCTGATGCAATGCCAGTCAAGCAAAGACCTTACAGATTGAATATGAAGTATAAGGAGAAAGTAAAGTTGAGCTGGATAAGATGATAGTAGTAGAAGTCATTGAACCTGTGGAAGAATCAAAGTGGGTAAGTCCTATGGTGGTACAAGAAAAGAAAAATCAAGGAGAAATCATGATCTTTGTTGATTTGAGGAAGTTAAATGATGCATGCTTACATGATCCTTTCCCTACCCATTTCATAGATGAAGTACTAGACAATGTAGGAGGCCAGGAAGTTTATTCATTTATCGATGGATTTTCAGGATATCCTCATATTAGAATTGCACCTGAAGATCGACATAAGACCACCTTTTCCACTGAATGGGGTTTTTATCAGCACATACTGATGCCTTTTGGAATGAAGAATTCCCCTGCTATATTTTCAAGAGTGGTGGTCGCAGCTTTCAAAGAATATATCCACAAGTTTTTTAAGGTATAATTTCATGATTGGACAATATTTGGGTTGTTAACCAAACATATTGGAAGTTTAAGGCTTATTCTTGATACATGTAGAAAATATTTGATCTCCTCGAACTAAAAAAAGTGCATATTTTGTGTACCTTTTAGTATATTGTTGGGACATATTGTTTGCAAGAAAGGATTGATGGTGGACCCTGTGAAAATTGCTATCATTGTGAACTTATCTTCACCGAAGACAGTAAAATAGATGTGCACTAAATTGGGATATACAGGATATTACATGAAGTTTATCAAACAATATGCATAGATTACCGCGCTTATGGAAAATTTGTTGAAGAAGGATATCACTTTTCAATGGGATGAAGAATGTCAAAAGATCCTTCACATATTGAAGGAAAAGATGGTAGGATCTCCTATATAGTATTCCCTGATTGGAATAAGTAATTTCATGTCCATGTGGATGATTCTTGTATAGATTTGGGAGTGGTACTAACACAAACTAGTGCAGGATAAATTGATCATTCTATTGCTTTTGCAAGTAGGAAACTATATAAAGCAGAGAATAATTACACAACTACAGAAAGGAAAGGATTGGCAATGGTATATGCTTTGCAAAATTTTAGACATTATTTGTTGGGATCACATTTCAAGATGTTTACAGATCATTTTGCATTGAAGTAATTGGTTAATAAGCCTGTTTTGGGAGAGGAGACTTATGGATGGTTATTGTTATTTCAGTCATATGACTTTGAAATTATTGTTAAGCCAGGAAGACTGAATGTGGGACCTGGCCATTTTTCAATATTGGAGACAAGTGAATAACCAACCAGTATAGAAGATAATATCATTGATGCACAACTATTTTCAATCAGAGCTGCAGATGACCATTTTGTAGACATTATTCAATTTTTGAACACAAGAATGGCTCCCTTAGAATATACTACAAAGCAGAAGAAATAATTAGTGGTAAAGGCAACTGATTTTTCATTGATATCAAGACACTTATATAAGATGGGACTAGATGAGATACTACACAGGTATGTTCTTGAACATGAAAGGAAAATCATTCTAATAGAGGCTCATGAGGGCGCAGCTGGTGGGCATTATGCAAGAAAAGCCACTGCACAGAATATTTTGAAGTATGATTATGGTGGCCTACACTACACAAAGATGCAAAGGAGTACTACTAGGCTTGTGATGTATGCCAAAAAATAGTAAAAGCTTCAAAAGGAAATGATATGCCACCGGTACCAAAAGTTACATTGCAGTCTTTTGATAAATGGGTTATTGATTTTCTTGGACCTATCAATCCACCTAGAAAAAGGACTAGTGTGAGGCACATAATTACTGCAACTGATTATTTGACAAGATGGGATGAAGCACAAATAGTAAGGGTCTGCAACGTAGAGACTAGTGTGAAGTTTATTTTTAAATACACATTGTCTAGCTTTGGGTGTTGTTGTGCTATTCAAAAACCCCCCATTTATTAATAGTAGTAGTTAATATTAAATTAATAAATGGGGACCCTTAAAAAAATCCATCCAAAAATAAATGTAGCATTTAGGCATTTCTTTTATTTTTGGAATAAAGCAAGATATCAATCAAACCCCTTTTTTTCAAAAGAACTACTAAATGTTTGACTTCCCGCATATCGCATGATTGAGCATCATAAAAAACCTTGCTAACCCACCAAATCAAGTAAAAAATGATGAAAATAGGATCCTATGCTTTATACATCATATTTTTTGATATAAATTAGGTCCTAAAGCTTTTCCCTTCAAAAGTCAAGTCTTGCATCACATATCTCTATTTATGAAGAACCCGCCTTAAAAGGTTATCTCAAAACAATCGAAATGTGAAATTGTGATGGCATCAAAAATACATCACGAACAAATGTTTAGGTCTGCCACTCACTAAAAAGGTCTTTACATAGGAAAAACCTAAGAAGTAGCTATGTTTTGAGACAATAAACAAGCGGCTTGCATCTCGCATCTCGTAAAAATGCAAGAGAGGGTAAGAAAAGCGAAAAGGTATAATGTGATATTGCGATTTGTGATATTGCTTCACAAATCACAAAATCACCATTATCAAAATTCAAAGGCTCGCCACCCTAGAAGCTTTCTTCCCAGTTTACGATGCAGACATTTATGAGCATTAAAGCTAAGGGATAATGAAGCATTAGTGTGCATTTAGTAAGAGTTAACTGCATTTATGTGTGAAAAACCATTTAACATGATATGATATCTTCTTATGTGCATTCGAATAAAACTCCTTTTATCACCTTTACAAGTTATCCATAGTATTTCATTTCACATTCATTATCATCTTTGTGCATCTGATAGCTGTTGTTCCTCACTTTCAGGGAAAATCCACAGAGCAAATTGTTGGGAGCAATGGTGAATAAAGGTAAGGCAGTTGCCTCTAATAAGTCATAAATGACTCCTCTATTTATCGATACTACATGCAATAGAGAGGGAGGAACCTATACATGGGAGGCCATGTAAAATATACTGGAGGAAGAGAAACCAAGGATGTTGGAAACGAAGGTTACAGTTGACGGACGTGATTACTCAAACGCTTCCATGTTTGAGACAAGATGCTCATTTTTGCATCGCATAGCTGTGCACTCGAGGATAATACCTTATATAGACATGGTTAAATGGGTTATGATGAAGCTAACATCTTAGACAAAGAATTCAAGACAAGAAGCCAAGAGGTTATGGGATATTTTACGCCAGACAACTTCTGGCTTATGTACCACCTACCAGAGCCACAAGTCATCTACAACATGTAATTCATTGAGAAGTTTGCCAAAGAGAACGAGGACCCAACAGACTACACCCAGACTTGGTCGAATAATGAGGTCAAAATCAAGAAAGACAAGAATGGTATGTACTCTACTATGTCTATTTTCCCCCCCCTCATAGTTTTGTAGCAGCCATACTATGTAGACTATTTGGCAAACCTGACAGTACTAAATTCTCCCCAGAATGGTTGCCATTAATAGATGCAACTGTAAATGCAACTATAATGAATTGGGAAAACATTTTGTCTGAGAATTTAGCAAGAAAAATAATGGAGTATAGGAGGAAAATAAGTGTTGCTTTGAGGGTTTGCCCTCCATTTTTTATGAATGCTTATGTAATGGATGCAATTTATTTTGGTTCGAAATTCCCTATCATGGGATGAAAGTGGACTATCGAAAATCCACTTCCCATTCACATTTACCATAAGGACATGGGGATCTAACTTTCAGCCACAAATTTTCAAAATTTGTCATGGAGTTATGCTCCCTATCCACAAACGGCTTTATAACCAAGATGCCCCCAAGTTTTCACAAGAATCCGAGGTAGATATCCTCCCAGTGGCCAGATGGTTTGGGGAGGAGAAATTTACGTATATCAGGGTATTTGGTAGCATTACCTCTCCCCATGTCCTCCCATACTATGCTTCGGAAAAATTGATGGCTAGAGAGATAGCCTATTAAAAAACTAGTGAGGGAGGGATAAGAAAAACGTTAAAGGAAGAAAAAAAGGCCATTTGGCCTACATTCCCTTTACAGTGTGGATAATTTGCATTGCACAACCTGGGGCATGCATTCAAAGAAGCATAGATTATGTTATCTCTGTAATTACCTAAATTCCCTAGAAGGCAATATGAACCATTCGGCACTGTCAAAGACTTTACCACCCCGGTAAAAATAAAAGTATTAAGTAATGAGGAAGATGTATTCGACGACATATTTTTGTAAAAGAACACCTTCATAGAGATGAAGCATATGGCACAATTACTTTTTGACCATGAAGATCTTGAAACCTTTTACGAGTACAGGTGAAGGCTAATGAAGGTCCCATTGGACCAACTATTGATTGAATCAATAAGGAAGCAGACTCCCAGTGTAATTATAGAAGGCGACTCCAAAGAAAATTGTAAAATTGATTCTAGATTAGAATCCTAAGATAAATATACTAGGGATTCAGATAAGTCATCACAAAATGGGAAAAGCAGAAGCATGGAGTCGGAAAAAGATATAACCCAATCTACAGAGAAGACAATTGAGCAAACTTCAGCTAGCAAATAGGATGAAATCCATGCCACCTCCACACAGCCAATAAAACCCTTGGTGATTGATTTAGAGGAAGAATGGGACAACTTTAATAAAAGGCTCTCTATAGAGGAACAAATGCCAGAGTTGCAAATTCCACAACAGAAAACAACTTAGGAAATTACAGCAAAGGTGATTGTAAATACTCTAGAGGTAGAGCACATCCCTGTTACCACCACCTCTGAAATTTTTTTGAGAATAGAGGAGATTCCTCTTCTAGATGTGTTTTATAGCCCACAACATAAATTTTTTAAAAGACAAAGGAAGAAAAGGAAGTTGGATTCTACAGCTGTTACTACCTCTGGTAACGAACCCATGGATGTTGTCTAGAAAGACTCACCCATCGACCCATCCACCAACCTTACTAGACTGTCACAGTTTGCAGGTGCCTATGCTACAGCGACCATCGAGAAAGCAACAAAGGTGCAAATGTTGCTTAATGAAAAAGAAGACAAAATTATGTCGCTTGAAAAACAACTACAACAAGCAAAATCTGATGAGCATGCAGAGATACAGTTGGCTAAGCTACAACAAGAGTTCGAGCAAATGCAAATAAAACATCAAACCAGCTTAATAGAGAAGGAAGCGCAAATACAAGGAATAACTGATCTACATAAAGATGATCCAAAAATTGATCAGTTTATTACTGAAGCGCTTGGCCTTAACTCCCAGTTGATGCACCAAAAAGAACTATTATGCCAAAAGATTTCACAAAGGAATTGTTATTGTGAAGCAAGCAACAAATTGACAAGTCAAGTCGTGGAAATGAGACTTGAATATGATTAAATCTTGAAAAAGGTCTTTGACTTCATCACCTGGAAGAATTAAGAAGATGGGATAAAAGCCGACTTGCCTAAACTAGAGGAGTCGCATAAAGAAATATTATTTGCAAACTGGGATTCTCAGCTTAGAGAGGCAGAAAAGGCAACAACAGATGCGACAACAACAACAAACCGTGTTATCGAAAATATTAATGAAAATTTACATAGCGCCAACCTTGTGGCATAATCCATTCCGAGATTTCTTCCTAATGTAAAACAGCTTGAACAATAGGGGAAACAGGCAAAAGAAAAAAAAAAGCAGAAGCAATTAGGCAAATGACCAGGTTAAACTGGGAAGCATATTGGCGACATTTAGTGAAACCTCATAGCTTGTGGATGACCCTGCGATGCCTAACCACTTCTATAGAGAAAATGTTGCCAACACTAACTAACACCGTGTTCACTGGGTAGTTTAAAGATGAAATCGAACAACTGACACAACTCAAACCTATGATGGACATTTGCGATCTAAAGGATCAAATGCAGAATATTTAGTCACCAAGTTCAATTCTATTTTTGTTTTTATTTTTCATAATTTAAGGAAGTTAGTCTAAACCTCCTCGAATATTTTTGTAATAATCTATTTTTAGTTTTATAGTTTAGTATTTAAACCCCTATCATGCATTTAGAGAGGGGTCCAGAAATTTTATCAGAAACAATCTTCAAAACATGCACTTCTGTCCCTTTGAGGAAGTTCTGGTGAAATTAATGGAACATGATTTATTTTTATATGATCTAACATCTTCTACTGAAATTTCACTTTTGTACTCTTAGACGGTGTTGAATGGATTGAAAGTAGATCAATATTGTCGAAGCACATGAGTAAGACGTATTATAAATGGTACTTTTATCTCGTAATTCTTTTTACTTATGTATCAAGCAATAATTTCTTTCAAGTTGTTTATGTATGGAATTTTGAATCTTGGTTAGCATTTTTGCACTTCTATATGATGATGATCTATATTTTATGCTGAATACATGAATAATTTCTTATGCGATATATCTTTCACAATCGTTTTGGCTAACTTTTTATACAAAATGATTATTGTTAAACAAATTAATTTCTCATTGCAATTGAATGATCTTTATTATCAATTGCTTTTGGACATTATTGTAGATAACATACTTAAATTTATTCTCAGGTATAGTTTAAATTAGGATAAAATGCATGTGATTATTAGTTTAAGATTAGATTACTTTTAGCTTAAACATTACTCCAAAATATTACATATCACCCCATTAGCATAATCATAAAATAGATTGGGAAACTGGTCCCATTATCCCCAGTCCGAGCCACTACTCCAAATGGAAAAGACATTGCCAACGAAGATCTGGACCAGGTGGTTTTCCCCCATCTTGAAGCAATGATTTGGAGGCTTCAATAGGTGTCTAAAGACCATGATGAGTGACCACGGCTCACATTTCCTAAATAAGACTATTGAAGAATTGACTAAGGAATTTCAAGTTTATCACTAAAGGAGTACTCCTTATCACCCTTGGGCCAATGGAATTGTAGAACCTAATACAATATTGGAGAATGCACTGACTAAGGTATGTAATGTGAACATAGATGACAGGGAAATTAGGATTCCATCAGTATTGGACTTATAAGACTACATGCAAGAAGTTGATAGGTCAGCCACCCTTCAGGTTGGTTTATGGACAAGGAGTTGTGATTCCCATGGAATACATTGTCCCTAGCCTAAGGATTGTAACTTTTACAAATATGGTAGACCATGAAATAACAGAGGAAAGAATGTCACAGTTGATTTCTTTGGAAGAAGACAAATTTATAGCAGGCTTCCATCAGAAAGTACCGAAAGAAGAGAAAAGGCCTAGCATGATAGGCATATTAAGGAAAAGAAGTTTCAGGTAGGAGACCTTGTTCTCCTCTATGAAATTAAGTTTGTTCCCAGGAAAATTCAAAATGCATTGGTTAGACCCATATGTTATAAGTATATTATTGATTGAGGCATAGTTTAGTTAGCGAATTTAAATGGATAATTTATTCAGAGAAAAGTAAATGGTAGTAGGTTGAAGTTGTATAGGGACAACCCTACCCCTACAACTTCGCTTTGAGGAAGAAAGGAGAAAATTCTTAGTGCCACATGCAGTTGAAAGTGGGCACTGGACTATAAAATACGTTAGAGAGAGCTTCGATGTAGAAAGTACTTCACTACACTCTAGAGTATGTCAAAGTTTACAGGAGCTATGACATAAGACGATATGTGTGCTACAATGTGGAATGCGTCAAAGTTTGCCAAAAAAACAAAAATATGACCGTTAAAAGGGAAAAATACACATAAAGTTTCATTTATGAGGACAGATTGGAAAAATCTAAGGATAGATATGGAATTGATGATAAAATTTCAATGTAATCTGGAAAAAAATCAAATCTAATTATGGTGTTTGAATTTCAGGAATTTTATAAATAGCGACCTCCCACCCATATTAAGAAATTTGATGAATCGAGAGATTGAATGTTGATAGTGCAACGGAGTTACAAAGATTTTCACAGTGTATGTCATCTGAGCGTTCTTGGGAAAAAATTTGCAAAATTTTCATGACAAAGGATTATCTGGAATCATGGAAGCCATTGGTATGCCCGTAGCATCAGTCGCAATAATATCACCACAGAAACAACAATGATCCTCGAGGAAGAAACCCACCAAGGAAGAGAGATCCAAAAAGAAGCAAGATAAGAAACCTACTAAACCTCAACAACAGCCCGAGCCAGTCAAAGATAGTGAAGAAGAAATGAAAGAAGTGTAGAAGGAAGTAGGAAGTGCAATATTTATATCACCTGTACCACCATACATCCCACTGAGGAAACCAAACACTAAACTTGTAAAATAATAAAAAGATGTGAAGTATGGCACATTTACAAATTTGTTGCCAGAAGAAGTAACCTTTTTAGGAGAAGTTTTGGGAAAAATTATGTAGCTCAAGTTCGCGGATTATGACTTTAAAAATAGGAGGAAGTACCCTCAATTCACAATAGAAAATTATTTGAATAAATTACACTACCTAGACAACGGAATGACGAGGTTAGAGCCACAACAATGGGAAAATGGGTTGGCGCAATCAGGTGTACTAAATATGTTGAACATACTACACTTCAGTAGAAGTGTGGGGAGCACAACGTGTGTGAGGCAGTTTCTCGTGCTAGTGCAGGATGGAAATTTATGGATGGGGAACAAGATCCCTATAGACCCAATGTTGATCTGGAGGATCACACGATTACCATACCAAGGGAAGAATCCCGCAAAGGAGTTTCTTAGAAAGGATCAGGACCACGCTATAGTGAAATGCATGAAGATAAAATTTGGCCTGGTCAAAGGAAAGAGAGGTTATGGTATAAATTCGATCAACGACCAAGCAATTTGCTTCGAAGTGCACATATTGGTTGGGACAATTATGAGGAAATTATGTGCGAATGAAGTTCATATGTCAGTGGTTTCACTATCCATGCAATGTGCAATGACGTTCAGTATAACTCGGCTGGATACTTGCGCAAGGAGTTCCTGGATGACCATCGTGAGGTCCAGGAGAAAGGTATAACTTTCCATTATTCTTGGTTGATTTTGATTATTGCTATGTTGGTGTGGAGAGAACTGAAGGAGTCACAGTTCCCTCAAGTCCCTTCAGATGTCTGTGAATCCACACGATATGCTTTGTTGTGGTTTACCACCAAGGCGTCGCGCACACAAGAAAACCAAATATATTTTTTTTTTGTATCACATGGATTTGCACATGTTAGTAAACCAACATTCCCGACTTTCACCGAGCTTATACAAGCATTATAGCTCTATGGATAAGTTCAATGAATATTTTCACAAGGTATACATACAGATGCGTAGGGATACAAAGAAGAAATGGCATGCTCTACCATAAATGGTAATAGAAGATTATATGTTAGCACTTGTATATAAATGGCCTGCATAATGGATGACTCCACGGGAGGAAGTTGGAGACATTGCGATAAAAGAAGAATAGGTGGACACTTAACAACATGGTGAAGCCAGTGGAAAAGATAGGGAGTAGGATGAACATGAATTCGAGGAAGAGAAGCAACATGATAAGGGTCAGCAGGATCCTCTTGGAGGAGATGAGCAGACCAAGGAGATAGAAATGGTAGAAACAAAAAAAACTACCACGGAGAAGAGGAAGGCCCAGGGTGAGGCCTCCACATAGATAAAAAAGAAGCAGAAAGAGAATAAGACAAACAGTATCACACCAATGGTCCTTACTGATGGGGACCTGAAGTAGATTGAAGATAAGATTCAGGAGGCAAAAGCTAAATCCTGGAATAAAGTAGAAGATAGCTACCACACACTTCTCATAGGTGTGTAGGAGAGGATCGCAAATCTAAATTTTTTGCCACTAATAGTTATAAATCCCGCACAGATAGAGGAAAGGGTTGGAGCAGAAAGGCAGATAGAGCCAATGCTTGCACCGAGGTTGGCACAGATACCTGCAGGAGCCTTACAGTTTGAATCTTCCAAACTATAGCAGCAAGATAAAGAATGGAATCATGTTAACATGAACATCGTAGAAGTGTCATTGCCAATGTTACACAAGCTGCACGTAGAATTTATAGAGGAGTTGAAGTTGCGGGAAAAAAATACATCACAACTGAATATACAGGTATAAAAAGAGTAGGTTGCATTGTGGCAGAATCTCGAGCAGGTGATCCAAGAAAGGGATCGAGTAGCACAGTAGTACTAGAAGCTCAAAGAGGAAGTGGAAGAAACGTGAAGAGAAATTCCAGACCTTGATGTTAAAGAAGAAGAGCTAGCAGAAGACAAGGTTGCGAAGTGTGGCCTTGCAGGGAAGGGGTATAAGGACAAAATTGTCGCAATAGAATTTAAGTATGAAACACAAATTAGTGAGCTACAAAGGAAGGTGCAGCCAATTACGCCACATGAAGTGAGACATCAGAGGGAGACTGGACTGAAGAATGTAATGGACAACATCTTTGTATCATTGGCAGACTGTAGGAAATTGTTAGATGAAAGTTTGAAAATTTGGACTTCACTGCAAGAATATCCAAATGTACAAAAACTGCAGGAAGAAGTGTAGTAGAAGCAACAAAAATTAGAAGAGATTTAGGCATATGGGAAAACCTTGTTAATCTCACAGAGGCTCGTGAAGATCAATGAGAGTAAGACCCTCCATAAGAACATTGAGGAACTGAAGAAGGAGGAGCAGGTTTTGGTAGAGAGGACTCAACCTTGGCAGGATGAGGCCCTCCAGTTATTGCAGGCAATGGATGAGTAGCTTCAGGAGCTTCGACAAAGGGAAACAACGTTAGTGTAGAAGGCTATAGAACCTGTGACAAAGGCACTATTGGTGCAATCACACATTGAGGATAAGAAGTTTATAGAAACTCTACAGTAGTTCAACCAGGCCTACAACAACATCAAAAAAGAATTAAAGGCAAAGCAACTGAGTGACTCGGGATAGTTCACATGTGAGTGTTGGGGGCTTGTTGGGAACAACCCAACTTGGCCAAGATTTTGGTGAAGACTCTTCATTTTGTGGAGCAGAGTGTGAAGTAAAGGGTGCAATGATGTGAGAAGTGGATCGTGTAGTGGAGAAGTGGAGCGCCAAAGTGGACTGAGTAGTAGATATACCACGTGGTATATGGGTTTAGGGGTGGGTCGAAGCCCCTCCTTTTTTGTTAAAAGAATGTATATTGTAAATGGTGAATGGTTTTCGGACCATAGTAGCTTGTATTAGGGGATCCCATAGTATATGGACCATGGTATTGTGATGATATATCCCTCGATGTAATAGTATATATAGGGATGAATAATAAAGAGGAGAATCATGAATCTTGAATAATGTCATGTATTGAATGGTTGCATCTTTGTGAGTTGTGGTTTAGGCAAGAAGGTGAGGCTCTGCAACTGAGTGCACAGGCCAAGAACTGTTTGTTGTAAAAATTGTCTATTATAAGCAACAATTCTTGTGGACGTAGTCCCACATTGGGATGAACCATAGTAAAATTGTGTTTTCATGTGTTTATTTGGTTATTATATGTTTTAGCGTCACAGTTTATTACAACTTCACTTTATTCCAGTGTAGTGAAGTTTTATGGATGTACATGATATGTTTAAATGGTGAATGAAATGTGGTGGAGTAATTTATGAATGTTAAGTATAAAAAAGCACAATAATACCACATCCATGCATCCATCAAGGTTGCATAAACCTAGTTCTACATCGTCCCATAGTCACTTCGATTAAGATTGTGATCTGCTTATAGGTCATTGCTAAAAGGGCCAATGATTGAGCATTTTTTTGGTTCACAGTAAAAGATCAAACCTGAGTCAGCCAAACCTAAGAATCAAATTGTATCATCATACCAGATGATGAATCTGATTCGAGAGGGAACATAAACATATGTAGTGCAGTTTCATCAGATTTAAATGTTGGCTACAAGATTGGTTAGCAATGAAACACCTGAAGTTCAAGAACTACCACCTGAAGTTCAAAAACTGATCCAAAAACACAAAAAGGTGTTCCAAGATCTTCCTATGAAGATGCCACCTGAAAGAGAAATCGAGCACATAATTGAAGTCAAATCAAGGTAAAACCTTGTCAAAATCAAATTGTATAGGTGTCCACACCAACAAAAACTTGAAATCGAAAGATTAGTCCAAGATCGTTTAAAGCGTGGAATCATCACAAAAAGTAGAAGCCCATATGTTGCTCTAGTGGTTTTAGTCCAAAACAAGGATGGGTCCTTTAGCCTCTATGTATATTATCGAGGATTGAATAAGGTAACGATTAAGAATAAATTTTCGATCCCCTTTATAGGTTAAATTCTATATGAACTTCATGGAGTCCAACACTTTTCAAAATTGGACTTGATATCGGGATACTACCATATCAGAATAAGGTAAGAGGACATAGCGAAGACTGCTTTTCGAACACATGAAGGTTGTTATGAATTTAAGGTAATGGCCTTCAGATTAACTAATGCTCTAGCAACCTTCCAAGCCAACATGAATGAGGTATTTCTTCTGTATTTAAGGAATTTTTTGTTAGTGTTCTTTGACGATATTCTAATCTATAGCAAAACATGGAAGGAGCATCTACAACACCTGGAACAAGTTCTCACTATATTAAAGAACATCAGTTCTATGCAAAGTTGTCCAAGTGCATCTTCGGGAAAGAAGAAATAGATTACCTCAGACACATAATATCCAAAGAAGGAGTAAAATTAGACCCTAAGTTAACATCTCCAAGTTAAGAGGATTCTTAGGGTTGATTGGGTACTAGCGAAAGTTGATTAAAAACTATGAACAAAACTTATAAAATATAACTCATTTCAATGGGATGATGAAGTAGAAAAATGTTTTGAATAATTGAATGGAATTATTTATAATGCACCTATATTGGCAACTCAAAACCTTTTCAAAATCGTTTGTAATTGAATGTGACACTTCATATTTTGGCATAGGAGCAGTATTAATGTAGGATGGTCAATCAATCGTGTTTGAAAGCAGGAATATCAACAATAAATAATGTCTCAAGTCCACATATAATAAGGAAATTCTCTTCATTATGAACGCATTAACCAAGTGGAGACAACATCTCTTGGGAAGTAAGTTCTTAATACAAACAAACCATAATAGTCTTCGACACCTCCTCTAGTAGAAAACACTATCTAATGAAAAACAAAAGTGGATTGAAAAAATTGTCGCCTTCGACATGGATATATTACATAATAAAGGGAAAGACAACATATTGTCTGATGCTCTGTCTAGGAAAGAAGAAGAATCATCATTACTTTCAATTTCAATTGTTATCCTAGAATGGCTTCATGAAATTTGAAGTGAGTATGAAAAATATCTAGAAACAAGTTATATAATCAATAACCCTCCTCATAATTCAAGATTTGGATGGAAAAATGATATTATGTGGTAGAAAGGGAGAATTTACGTAAGTCAAAATTCTTAATTTAAAGCTAAAGTTCTTAAAGAGTGCCATGAATCACTGTCATCCGAACATGTAGGTTTCTTTAAAATTCACACAGTCTTTTTTCTGGAAAGGAATGAGTAATGACATTCAAAAATATGTAGCAGAATGTGATCAGTACCAAAGTAATAAAAGTGAAAGTCTTAAGACCCTTGGCCTACTCCATCCCTTAAATATTCCTAATCAAAAGTGGGAAGACGTACCAATGGATTTTATTGAGGGATTACCCATGTCAGATGTTGGGCATGGAATCCCCCCACGGCATGTTTTGGGGCTCAAAGCCCAAGTTTTGAGTACTATTGTTGTAAATACTCCATGAATTATGGGCGCGGAGCACAAATTGTATATTAGAGTCACAGGGTTACCCGTCCTAAGTTTTAAAGGTAGTGTAGGCCTAGCCATGGTCCGCGGACCATGGGATTATATAAATAGAGTGAGGCTCTAAGTTATAAAGTAGTGAAGGAATGGAGTCTAGAAGATAGCAAACGTAGAGTAAAAGTCTAAGTGTTTTTGGGTCGTAGTAGTAGGAAGAGGCTCTGCAGCTGAGTGCGCAGAGGCCTAGTAGAGTTCGCAGCTAAGTGTGCAGACCCCTCCAGCTGAGTGCGCAGGGTAGAGTTGGGTCTGTAACCAGGGAAAGAGATAATAAAGAGAAGTTTGATTCCAAATCTTGTGTATTTTTTTTGAGTTATTATATGGTTTATATCTTTTGCAATTATACTGTTTTATTTATCGCGCGCGCTTATATGAATGATGAACACTGTTAAGTATAACTAAACATGTACAGATAAGCTACGTGATCAACTAATATCAGGTAATAACGCAGATCGAGCCCCGAGTAGGGCTGTGCAAAGGCAGCATTGTAGGTTGCAAGGTACTGATAGGTGCAGGTAGTGATGTGCGCATAGGGTCAAACCGCGAACCACCAAAAATCATCAGACATCCCTAGGGTGCAGAAACCTAGTTCTAGCACCCTTCGCATACTACTTCGGGTGAGACCTTAGTTCGCGCTCTAAGGGTTGTTGCCGAAAGGACCAGTAGTACCGAGATTTGTT
Source organism: Pinus tabuliformis (assembly GCA_031772625.1). Lineage (NCBI taxonomy): Eukaryota > Viridiplantae > Streptophyta > Pinopsida > Pinales > Pinaceae > Pinus > Pinus tabuliformis. The sequence goes on from CM062805.1 coordinate 219,235,308, forward strand.
TGGCTAAATCATCTTCGAACCTGGGTCAGGCCCCTACAAGCCAACAAATGGTTTCGTTGCCGGGACTGGGATCTACATAAGGGATGTTTGATGTCGTGTCACTGAAATCCAACAAAGAAAGAAATTGAAGGGTGGTTAGACAAGAAGATTCACGAGTTTTTTGCGCAGGAAAATAGGAATCTGGAAGTATCTAAGGAATAGTGGTTGAAGCGCTACTTATATACGGAAATCCATGAAATTGTCTTTACATCCTTTCCTTCTAAGCTGTATGAGTGGATCGCAAAGCTAGCAAATAGTCAGGGAAGGTGTAGGTTCAACAAAACAATCATGTGGACTCCAGAATTAGTGCACAAACTAGAAGCATCAGAAGATAAGATTGCACGAGTTGTGGACCATTGGCTCAATCGAATTATAGGAGGATTTATCACTGAGTTCACAGTAGATATGACTGTCAGCTACAACGAGGCAGAATGACGCTTCCTTAAAGGACCACGAGGTAAGTATATTAAATCTTTGAACACTTGGATTAAGATGATATTGTGTGAAAAGTGGGTTATGCGAATAAATTAATGTTTGGGACTACCCGAAGTGGGAAGATCTACAGAAATGAAAGTAGTGAAGAATTAGACACTAGTCCCTTAATTTCACCCTTGCAGGAAAATGAGGAAGAGCTTGTGAAAGTTTCTTTGAGAAGCGCGGTCAGTCTGATAAGGAAACGAATTCTACACTTACCACCTCCACCTACACTACCGCTTATCTCACCATCTTCACCTCCATCTCCACCCACCCCACCTCCGCCACCACCACAGTTTCGTATTGCGAGTGCAATCAAACTACCGGTATTCAGAGGAGTAGGGAATGAAGATCCAAACCAATTCTTGTTCGTGGTAAGGGCAGTATGGGAAGCACAAGGGGTTGTACATGACAATATAAAGAAGGCTACGCTAGTAAGCATGTTACAGGATCATGCATTACATGGTACATTAAGCATTCTAATGACCATCCAAATGTAGGAATCGAAGAAATCCAGGCCACCATGAACAGGGAATTTAGCAGGCCAAAGTCAGAGACACAATCAATTATCGGGTTTAAGGAGATTGCGATGCTCCCGGGCGAGACCCCATGGGATCTAGACCAGAGACTGAAGAGTATGATTCGCAAAGCCAACATGACTTTGACAGATGAAAAACACCGCACATGGTTTGTAGCATCATTAACACCGCATTTACAAACCACGCTATCACAACAAAACTTTCCACCCAGGCCGAAGCTTTGGAGATGGAAATGAGATTGCATGAGACCCCTATACAAGATCCTGATCTGGGAGTCCAATAAATCCTTGCACAACTACAAAATTTGTGTCTAGAAATGAAGAATTTGAAACAATATAGTACACCTTGGCCAGAAGCGCGTGAGGAGGTATGGTGCGTAAAATGCAAAGGCCAGGGGCATGACAAGGACCATTGTCCAGTCTCCACGAATTACTTGGCAAGAGGAGGGTCGATGCCATTAAGACCAAAGGCACAAGCAGGACTGAGTGCGGCACCTGCACTATGGTGCACTATTTGTCAGATAGGAGGAAAACACACTATGAATAATTGTCATCTATTGTAGAAGTGTACGCAGACGTCCCTACAATTTTTTTGTAATTTCTGTAGGTTAGTAGGCCATGATGAATGCACCTGCAGAAGCTACGAACTAATGATGGATTGGACTCCTGCCTATAGGGTACAGACCGAAACACGAGCCCTCGATCCAAATGAAGGAATGGCACGCGCTGGATTTCAGGGGCGCGGATGAGGTCGAGGTGGAATGGGACCAGGAAGGGGTCACAGACAACTAATTTGTTACAAATGTGGAGGGCCAGGACACTATTCCCATGATTGTATGAATCCGACGAGAACATCATGTTTGTACTGTACTCAGTTTGATCATGAGGTAGAAGACTGCCCTGCATTAATAGCGAGGCTACGCGAAAAAGGGGTACTCCAGCCTCCCCCGACTCAGAATTGCAAATGATGAGGTCTGAGCCATGTGAAGAGGACCCGAATGTAAACATAGTGCTCAGAAGCAGTATCATAACAGGAGATGACAAAGGTAAGTAGTTGGAAGAAAGTGTGTGGGTTTGCAAGGCTCTTGCAAAGGAACCTGGATTTGATTTAGAAGGAGACATTCATGGAAGCGAAGAAGAGCATCACGGAGGCCTCCACTTCAGGTAGTAAGGATCAACTAGATCCAAAGATGGATCCTTCAATGCTCACTACCTTTCTGGAGACATGCATGAAATTGATATGCGACAGCAAGGCTGTAAAAGGACTACAGGAACTTATCACTAGGTGCATGGGGTTAGGAGAACCGCGCATGGTCCATAAACTTGGAAAGCATGCATTGCACATAGGAAGGGAAATGAGATTGACTGCACAAATTGGAGACTATGAAATGGATCAGGTAATTCTAGATCTAGGATCGGATGCAAATGTACTACAGAAAAAAACATGGGAATGCATGGGCAGACCCACACTATAATGGTCTCCTATCCAATTACGAATGGCAAACCAGTAGAATATCTTACCCATGGGAATTTTGCAAGGAGTAACGGTGGATATTGAAGGTGCGAGCATGCTGGTGAATTTTGAAGTGATAGAGATTGTCAATGACAACAATCCCTATCCTATGCTACTAGGAATGACTAGGCCACTGATATGAATGGAGTAATAAATCCAAAGAAGTGCAAAATGATTTTTGAGAAAACATCACTACAAATAGTGGTGCCTTTAGACCTTGTGGAAGGAGCGTGCTACACAGAGCTAGTGCGCGACGATGAGCTGGACTGTATCTACAAAATAATTGCTCAGGAACAGGATTGGGTGAATCCTACAGTGGATGGCCAAACTTTGTGGGAGCGTGAAACTTCCTGCACATCAGATTTAGACGAGGAAACAGAATGATGGTAGAACTGGTTACACGAGGTAACCACGCTTAATTGCAACATGATGGTTAGATCATTGCGCTACATGAAACCAGAGGTAATGGATTTACCTATGTATGACAGGTTGACAGCGGTGGATGAATTCCTGAACAAATTTGAAAGCACAGTGGCAGAACAATAGTGGTTCGATGCTCTGAAATCGGCACTACATGCGACGCCTGCAAGGTGGTAGGGTACACATCAGAGAAGTTTTGAGGACTGGTGCGGATGCAGAAGGATGATGTGCCTACGATTTGGGAAACCATAGATGTGGCTAGAAAACAAATATGATGGACGGGATGATCCACGTACACACCTCATGAAATGGACCAAGGTCTACAGGGAAGAGCCATAGCCTGAATGGGAACATTTGTTCTATAATACCCTGGATGTCATACCCATGAATTGGTATACTAAGATGGAGTTCTTCCATGGTATCAGCAAATGGGATATCTTGCACAAGGGATTTCTGTTAACTTTCACATTTGAAGATCATTGGTGGGATACCATTTACGATGCGCTACAGGTAGTAAAAGCAGCTATCTTCAAAATACCCCAGGAGCTAATGGAGGTACTTCAGCCAAAATGGACGACACAACTGAGTTGCGTGCTAGAGTTGTTATCACTCAGATTTTCCTTGAATTTTTTGGGAAGAGGAAAGGGGTCCGAGGTAACCACAAACACACTTTTAGGTACATAATCTAGCCAATCTGTACCCAAAAAGGGCTCTCTCTTTAAATTTTAGCTTTGTTTTGAAGGATATTAGGCTAGTTATGAAAGTTTAGGAGTTTTGATTGTGTTTGGTGGTGAAATTCAATAGCAGAGGGGTAGGACTAAGTAGTTTAGGCCATTGGGCTAATGGAGTCAAAGAAGATGGCTTAACTAGATTTGGTTTCTTAACAAAGGATGGTTTCACAGGGCAAGGTAGCTAAACAGGGAACAAATAGAGACTTAAAATAGATGGAATGGACTCAAAAAGGATGATGGGAAATTAAGAATCCTTCAACATATTTTAAAGAGGGAACTTGAATGATTACCAATAAAGAGCAATTAAGAATTCTTTACTAAATAATCAAAGTGAATAAACTAGGAAACAAGAGCAATTAAGAATTCACTGTTTATGCTAGTTTAGAGGAAAACATTAAGAACAAAAACGATTGAAAACAGATTGCACTCAAGCACTTTCTAAATTATTCTTTTTCATTTATCATTTAGATATGAAACACAGTTGATATAATAAATAAGAAAACTTTAAAACATGACATATTGAAGACTTATTAATCCGGTGTCTGACTCATGAATCCTGTGAAAAGTCCTTTGCATCAATTCTTCATCCAGCTAGCCATACAAAATTTTGTTCAACAACACTTTATTCCAAGATAATCAGTATTACAACAATGTCTAAGAATCCACCCCAAATAATTCAAATGGAGAAGTATTTATATTAATTGTAAATTGAAATATATTGAAAAAATATCAAGATTAGTTTCACAAATATCTCCAATTGTTTACATTAATAGAACTTAAATAAAGGACATTCAAAACTAATGAATCTATTTGGCACTATTTATATGGATTAATGGTGAAAAGGAAGAGAAATTCGAATTTGATAGCAACTCTTAATTGATGATGAAGCATCTCAGTCACTAACTGCATCCTTCCTTTGTGCATTCTGCCCCAAAAATTCTGCAAACATAGGGTCCAATGATACGATTTTATATCTCAATCCGTGATAGCTATGTAAAACATGAAAGAGGTTTTTGTATATAGGAATATTTTTGAGATAAACCTCTCTCAGTTTCCCAAAATGCAGCTCCCACTATTCACAATATTCTCTGTAAAACGATGTCAAAAACAGGACTTTGCACAAACTGAAAAATAGGCTGTGAATACATGCACTTATCTCCCTCTTGGTAATACCTGTGTAAAAAGTGAGAGAGGTTTTTTGAGATGAGATTTTTGAGAACAAAATCCTCCTCCTGTTTCTCAAAATAATTCTTGGATTGGCCACAATAGTTTCTGCAAAACTATGACTTAAACAGGAAATTTCTAAAGAATGTACTATTTCTGCTCTGATTTCATCTTTTAACTTTAAATTCCTTTCAACTGTTTTTCACTTTTACCTTGGATAAACTTCATTGTATCTGGTGAAATTTTTCTCATCTTTGTTTAACCCTTAATGTCTTCCTATTTACTTTTACTATTTATTGTTTAGTTTTTACTTTTACCGCTCTATTTTTTCATGTGTCTTCACTTTGACATGAATTTGTATGCTATGCTTTGTAACTATCTTCTTTGTTGTTTATCTTCATGCAAGCTGATTTACTTAACTTGGTATTCAATTTGATACTCTTTAATCCTAATACATTTTGACTGTTCTTTACTGTGTCCTTTTGCCTTCAATGTGTAGTTTAGGTTTTTATTGTCTATTTCAACAGTAAATCATTTAATTTCATGTTTCCTCTGCTTGTGTTTCAACTGTATGTTTTATCTTCCATCTCTGTTTGAATAGATTTGATAACAATCTTAGAGTAAACAGGTCCTATGACTAGTATTAAGACTTCTTATCCAAGGCTATGGTCTTCTTATCACCTGTAAAACAAAAAAAATTGTTAAGAAAGCATTGGTTTGGAGGGGTGGTCGAAAAGGTTTCATTTGAGCTTGAGAGGTTTGTGGAGTGAGTCCAGAATGCTTTTCAGGAAGTAAACCGTGCTCAAATTTATTAACAGAGGCTTCAGGTGGTGCAGATGGATTACATAGGGTTTTATTGCACAATCAGGTGAAAACAAGCAAAACTGGGGTTTTTGTGTCTAAATGGGTAAATGGTTGGCATTGGCGAGTGAATGAAAATGACAATTGGCAGCAACTATATGATGATACATTTGGTTATTTAGTAGAAGGCGGTACGCGGTTTCATATCGCATAGTTTTTGGGGAAAGGCGGTAATCGACCTCAAGTCAGCGATTCCATAGAACATTCGACGCGTGGCAGAGATGCTATGAGAAAACTGCTTTGTGATTGAGCGCTAACCTGCGGTCACAAAGGGTCGCGCGATATTTATAATAGCCGTCAGATCTTGAGGACCTAATCAGATGATTGATGCAGGATGCGATATGCAAAGTTTTAACAAAGGGGGGCCCGATACATTAAGTGTTAATTTAATCATAACGGGAGCAGCGGGATGGGCTGGTAAGGTTATTAATTAACCATGAGGGCTAATTAATCCCGTTTTATGAGGAGGGGAATTAAGGTTCTTAATGAATTATGGATTAACTCATTAATCCTATTTTAAATGCTGATTACGGTTGTATTTGACCGGGGGGCGGGATATATAACATTTTGGGAATACTTAATAAAATTATATAATACAGGAAAGTGTAAATATTATAAGGTATTTATACAATATAAGTTAAAATTTAATATGACAATGAAATAAAAAAAGCGCCAAGTATAAAAACATTTGACATGTGTAGTTAAACTTAGCCTTAGGGTGAAAAGGGGTTTATATGAGAAATATTTGCAATTTTCCTAAGTAAAATAGGATTTTACTTAGGAAAAGAATTATGAAAGTGAGTGAGTGATCTTATGAATAGTTTTAAGTACTTTAGGCTTTATAAATTATTGGGTCAAGGGTTCGGTCCCTCCAGAAGTCATAGAAATGCTTTTGAGCCCCTCTACTTTTGCAAATGCCTTGGTACTTAGGGGAAATTAGTGAGAATTTAGGGAAAATTGAAGGGGGCAGTTAAGTATTTGACCTTGCCTTGCTTGAAATTCTTTCAGTGTAATGTTTGCCTTGTACGTGTGATGAAAATTAAAATTAACACATTTTAGAGTCATTATTCATCACATGTAATTCTGCAACATCATCTACCTACCCTATCTACTTTAACCTAACATTTTTTCTTCTTTATTTGGGTGAACTTAGATTGGAAAACCCTTATCAAACTTTCTTTTCTTTTACATGTAGATATCTATCTAAATCTAGCCTTATTACATCCAAGGGCTCAGATTAAATTGTTGAGCTCCTTTTATTCACTCTACCTATCTATTTATCTTCCAGGATTAAATGGTTTGGTCAGATTTTATTCTCTACTTCTAACACATAAAATTCAAATATGAACTAGCCAAGCTTAAGCTGTTTGACTGTTCATGAATTGTGGCACAAGTTAACAAGCTGCACACAATTTTTTATTGTACATAAAAGTAAATAGTAGTGGCATTTAGACTTGCACACTTTCCTTGGTCTTTCTTTTTGTTGGAGTTCATTTTCTTCAATTTTTTTTTACCATCTTTTATTCTTTTTACCCTTTGATTTTTCTTTTAGGGTATATCCTCTTTACATTTTTAAATTTTTTTTATTTTTTACAAATATGGAAAACCTTTGCAACAAGTAAAGGTATGAACATATTACATAGCTCATCAAGTCAATATTGATATATGACACCTATTGGTATAGGAGCATAACACTAGTGTTGGGCCATGAATACGACTACTTTGTAACACTTATTTCATCCATTTTTACTCTTCTCTATTATATCATCTATTATAATTTATCATTTAAATCCATTTTATAAATGATTTATGCTCTTATGGATGAATATTATTTATTCTCCTTTATTTCTAATAAATTGATGATTATGCGTGATTTTATCAATGATAGTTTTAATAAATCAGTTGTAACATTATTCACCATTTTTAGCCTCCAAGATAATTTCCAGATTGAAGACTTGATCATTAAAAGTGCCAACTCAAAAATTCGCTGGAATAAGAAGTGACGGTTTTGCAGTTGAGATTCTGAGTAAATGAAGCAGAATATGGAAAATCTGGAACATGGGTTTTTTCCAGAACGGACCCAATTAACTTTATTGAAGAGTGGTTTGCCAAAATTTGGCTTGTACTGAGAGAAACATAGGGTTCTTTGAGCATGATTTTCTCAGATTTGTTGTTGCGGCCGTCCTCCAAATCTCAGCTGCAAAGCTAAATTCGTCTTGCTCTTGTTGAAAGCTGGATGGAAATATATCTTCTTGTTTATCAATTGGTTGGAAACAATCTAATTTTGTAATAGAAATCATGTTGTACTTATCTTGATTGTAACTGCTCTATGATCTCTCTTTATTTAAATCACAACAGAGATCAGAGAGGGGATGATTTTTGGGGATGGAAAAATGATGGGAAAATGATGAAGAATGATGGCGGATTATTCATGATAGGATAGGGATTGTTGCATGCTGTAATTCTTAAGCTTTTGTTGTTGTAATGATTCCACAATTGGCTGATTAATACATGATTTGGGAGTTGCTGTTCGTTCTTTTCATTCTGAAGTAACCCAGCAGCATCCGCTGGCGGCTAAGGGCCCAGCCTCTGGTGGAGTATGCTGCTGCTACTGTATATTATATTCTTTTGTTTTATGCGTGGTTTGCTTATCAGTTTTACTTGGTAATCTGGTATGTTCTATTATTTTACATCACAGCTCTGTCACGTAATCTCATTTTCTGAGATAGAAATATCATATTGTTTTTGCAAACGCATTGTTGTTTCTTTAAGTGCCGATATAAATGGTTTTTACAGGATACCGTTGCTATTCAATTATGGAATTTCTGTGTTGTAACATTTGACCATTGGTATTATTGAATTCATCTTAGAAATCATATTTCCTTACAATTGTTGAATCTATGAACGTTGTTGTTCCATTCTAAAAGACAATCGTATTATTTATAACTAAGACTGACAAGTGGATTGCCAAGATCAGATTGCTATTGAGGTGTGCCATGTGTTAAGTTGTTATGCATTTGTATTTGACTTTCCATCGTTGTTTCATATTCATTATTAGTTAATGGTGTTCTTTTTCTGCGTGTTGTTTGATTTCAATTACTGGTCTATTTCAAGATTGTTGATTTGTTGTTTCATTTACTTGCCATTTCTTAAGGACAGACTCAGGCTGTAGTGAGTGTCAGCTTCTACTATTTGGCTCCCAGACCTCTAATCTTCTCCCATCAGTTATGAAAGGGATAGGTTATTGCCACCAAACCCTTGGCTGATGTGCTGTTCTATTTCATTGTTATTTCCTTTACTTGCCATTTCATTTATATTCATCAAGGATGATCTCAGGCTGTAGTGAGCCCCAGCATCTGCTACCTAGCTCCCAGACCTCGGATTTGTTCTCATCAGTTATGAAAAGGATGGGTTATTGCTACCGAACCTTCGACTGATGCAATGCTTGGTGTGATTTAGCCTTTTGAAGTAGTTAAGTTGTAGACATGCACCCATTTACTTTATTGTTCATTTCTATTGATTAATTGCGCTAGTTTTCTTTTAAAGAGTTTTCCTAGTTTACTTTCAATGGCAGCTTTAGTTCAAGTTCGATTTCCTTTTGATTGCTTTAAAGCAGGACTGTCAACTGTAGAGAACATTGGTTATTGCTTCCTCGTTCCCAGATTGATTGTCTTGTTCCGGTTTGATTTCAATTGCATCAATAACTAGAGGAATGAGTTATTGCTACTGTATCCTCAATTAATGTTTGCTGAGTGAATAATTGGATTTCAGAGCATTTGAGTTTATGTTATTGTTAGATTTCTTTTTCAAGCATTCATTTACTTTTGGGTTTTAAGCACTATACTGCAAAACATTACTCTTGAGTAAATAGCCGCCTCAGACTGAGTACACTCTTGAAATAAAAAGTCGTCCCTGGGTTGATAATTAATGTGAAGGTAATTAGGAGTTCAAAAGACACCTTTTTATCGCTCCACAACTAGCTCCACTTGGGGATGGCTTTTCTTGGTGGAAAGTCAAGAACAGCAGGTCAGATGGCCTCTGAATGATTTTGTCTGCACAATGGAATCTTCTTCTGCTTGTTTCTTTATTTGTATGTATGACAGCAATGCTTCTAGAGCTTAGGGCCTTCTCTTCGGGCTTCAACTTCACAATCTTACCATCCAATCAACACCAAACCTTTATTCTTGCTTCTTGAATCCCACTTGAGCACCTTGTAACTTAGGTAGGAATCTTCAGTCTTGGTCTTTTTATCAAAATCCTTTTTAACCTTTTCCTGCACAACTTGAGATCTGGCCTGAAACTAAAAGGTGTTGCAACCTTCTAACCAAATTAGTAAATTATCAAGATCTTAGGGCCTTTTGATTGGATTCAAATCTTTAAGGATTTATTTCATAATCTAATTAAATCCTACCTACTCTATATTGTTTGAGAATCATGCTAATTTAAATAATGCAAAAATGCCAATGAAGCCAATCAAGCAACTGCAGAAACAAATGAACAGCTTGACTAATTGACAATAAAATCAGAAGCATAATTTGATCATGTACCCACATAATCAAAATTGTGATATATAAAGGCCACTGCTGATGTATTTGGTCCTCATAGAGAAAACATGTTAAAGAATTTGAGTTGAGAAGAACCTCCATATAGTCTGCTATAAGATCAACAAAAGAAAAAAGTATGATAGTTTCTTCTAGGCCTTCAATGTCTAATTGATCAATTGTATCCTCAATACTAAACCCTGCAACTACTTCTTCAGTCTTGCTCTTGAAAGCATAATCATCCTCAATCTGCAAATCAAAAGGTAGTACAATTTCCTTTTCATTTGGAGAAGGAATATTTTGTAAGAATTCTTTAGGATCTTGGAAATTATATGATTGAATTTGAGAATGCAAAAGTTTAATTTCATTTTCATATTTTTCAACAACTAAATTAAGAAAACAAATTTTAGTTTCATGAGAGTATTTTCTTATTTTGGCAATTATAAACACAACTCTTAAAAAAATTTCATCAAGCTGACATTTTGATAACTCATCCCTAAATTCATTTAAAATTTCATCAAATGAAAGATTTTCCACAAACCCGGTCATCCTATCTCACTATTAATGCTTTAGAATATGGATTATTTGGTTGTGGAATTTCTTTGAAATTTGAAGCTCTGGATATTTGAACAATGGAGTCATGACTGTTTGAGGCTTCTTGATTGGAAAATGATCATCAAAAGAGTTAGAAGAATGATGCTCAAATGTGCAAGGATATTTTATATTTACAATTTTAAAAAGAGAATAATTAAAAAATTAATCTAAAATCTTCTCTAAAATACAATATACATTGGAAAACTCTATCAATTTAGAAAGAACATAATGTCTTGGATAACAATCCAAGTTAAAAGCCTGATCTTTTCGTATTTTTCTTTCAGGTTCATTCCTCCAGTGGAGTCTTAGTAGTGAAATTGGTTTTGGAGTTTCCAGGTGGATGATTTTAACCTCTGTGTGTCTGATCCTTGTCCACCATCATAGATCAGATCTAAACCTGTAAAACAATTTTGAAGAAAAAGTTAGTTCTCCAGGAAGCTAAATTTTGAGTATTTTATGATTATTTTGCTTTTTTATGAATTTTCAAAACAACTTCTATGATTTCTTTAAGAGGCTTTAAATATGAGATTCAAACTTTCTTAAAGATTTATTTGACATGAGGAACTAGTCGAATGTTTGGAAACCAGATGTTCAGTCCATAAACTAGACCGAGTTAGACTGAAGCAACATTCATCTAATATGCAATTGCAAAGCAGGAGTAGTTCAAAGGCTACATGCCTAACTTTAGGCTCCATCTGTAGTTTATAATGTAAACAATAGTAACAAACAAACTATTTTTTCCCCAGTGGATTTGCCACTATGTTATCACTTAGATTTTAATTGAAGTTGTTAGGAAGAGGAAAGGGGTCCGAGGTAACCACAAACCGACTTTTAGGTACAGAATCTAGCCAATCTGTACCTAGAGAGGGCTCTCTCTTTAAGTTTTAGCTTTTTTTGAAGGATATTAGGCTAGTTATGAAAGTTTAGGATTTTTTATTGTGTTTGGTGGTGAAATTCAATAGCAGAGGGGTAGGACTAAGTAGTTTAGGCCATTGGGCTAATGGATTCAAAGAAGATGGCTTAACTAGATTTGGTTTCTTAACAAGGGATGGTTTCACAGGGCAAGGTAGCTAAACAGGGAACAAATAGTGACTTAAAATAGATGGAATGGACTCAAAAGGGATGAAGGGAAATTAAGAATCCTTCAACATATTTGAAAGAGGGAACTTGAATGATTACCAACAAAGAGCAATTAAGAATTCTTTACTTAATAATCAAAGTGAGTAAACTAGGAAACAAGAGAAATTAAGAATTCACTGTTTATGCTAGTTTAGAGGAAAACATTAAGAACAAAAACGATTGAAAATAGATTGCACTAAAGCATTTTATGAATTATTATTTTTCGTTTATCATTCAAATATGAAACACGGTTGATATAATAAACAAGAAAACTTTAAAACATGAGATATAGAAGACTTATTGATCCGGTGTCTGACTCATGAATCCTGTGAAAAGTCCTTTGCATCAATTCTTCATCCGGCTAGCCATACAAAATTTTGTCCAACAACACTTTATTCCAAGATAATCAGTATTACAGTAATGTCTAAGAATCCACCCCAAATACTTCAAATGGAGAAGTATTTATACTAATTGTAAGCTGAAATATCTTGAAAAAATATCAAGATTAGTTTCACAAATATCTCCAACTATTTACATTAATAGAACTTAAATAAAGGACATTCAAAACTAATGAATCTATTTGGCACTATTTCTATGGATTAATGGTAACAAATAAGAGAAAGTCAAATTTGATAACAACTCTTAATTGATGATGAAGCATCCCAATCACTAACTGCATTCTTCCTATGTGCATTCTGCCCCAAAAATTCTGCAAACTTAGGGTCCGATGATATGCTTTTATATCTCAATCCGTGATACATATGTAAAAATTGAAAGATTTTTTTTGTAGATAGGAATGTTTTTGAGATAAACCTCTCTCATTTTCCCAAAATTCAGCTCCAGTTGTTCAAAATATTCTCTGCAAAAAGATGTCAAAAATAGCACTTTGCACAAACTGAAAAATAGGCTGTGAAGACATGCACTTATCTCCCTCTTTGTAATACCTGTGTAAAAATTGAGAGAGGTTTTTAAAGACGAGCCTTTTGAGAACAACAACCTCCTCCCGTTTCTTGAAATACTTCTTGGATTGGCCACAATATTTTCTACAAAACTATGACTTATACAGGAAATTTCTAAAGAATGTACTATTTCTGCTCTGATTTCATCTTTTAACTTTAAATTCCTTTCAACTATTTTTCACTTTTACTTTGTATAAACTTCATTGTAGCTGGTGAAATTGTTTTCTTCTTTGTTTAACCCTTAATGTCTTCCTATTTACTTTTACTATTTACTGTTTATTGTTTACTTTTTACTTTTACCGCTCTATTTTTTCATCTGTCTTCACTTTGACATGAATTTGTATGCTATGATTTGTAACTATCTTCTTTGTTGTTTATCTTCATGCTAGCTGATTTACTTAACTTAGCCTTCAATCTGATACTCTTTAATCTTGATACACTTTGACTGTTCTTTACTGTGTCCTTTTGACTTCAATGTGTAGTTTAGGTTTTTACTGTCTATTTCAACAGTAAATCATTTAATTTCATGTTTCCTCTGCTTGTGTTTCAACTGTATGTTTTATCTTCAACAGTAAATCATTTAATTTCATGTTTCCTCTGCTTGTGTTTCAACTGTATGTTTTATCTTCCATATCTGTTTGAATAGATTTGATAACAATATTGGAGCAAATAGGTATTATGACTAGTATTAAGACTGCTTATCCAAGGCTATGGTCTTCTGATCACTTGTAAAACAAAACAAATTGTTAAGAAAGCATTGGTTTGCAGGGGAGGTCAAAAAGGTTTCATTTGAGCTTGAGAGGTCTGTGGAGTGAGTCCAGAATGATTTTCTAGAAGTAAACCATGCTCGAATCGATTAACAGAGGCTTCAGGTGGTGCAGATGGGTTACATAGGGTTTTACTGCACAATCAGGTGAAAACGAGCAAAACTGGGGTTTTTGTGTTTAAACGGGTAAATGGTTGGTATTGGTGGGTGAATGAAATTGACAATTGATGACATCTAAATGATGAGACATTTTTTCGTTTAGTATAAGGTGGTAAGTGGTTTCATATTGCACCACTTTTGGGGAAAGGTGGTAATTGACCTTGATTCAGCGATTCCATAGAACATTCGACGCGTGGCGGAGGTGCTATGAGAAAACCGCTTTGTGATCACGCGCTAACACGTGGTCACAAAGGGTTGTGAGATATTGATAATAGCCATTAGTTCTTGAGGATTTGATTGGACGATTGATGCAAGATGCGATATGCAGAGTTTTAACAAAGGTGGGCCCGATACATTAAGAGTTAATTTAATCATATCGGGAGCAGTGGGATTGGCTGGTAAGGTTATTAATTAACCGTGAGGGCTAATTAATCCCGTTTTGTGTGGTGGGGGATTAAGGTTCTTAATGAATTACAAATTAACTCATTAATCCTATTTTAGACGCTGATTATGGTTGTATTCGACTGGGGGGTTGGATATATGACATTTTGGGAATATTTAATAAAATTATATAATACGGGAAAGGGTAAATATTATAAGGGATTTATACAATATAAGTTAAAAGTTAATATGACAATGAAATGAAAAAAGTGCCAAGTATAAAAACATTTGACATGTGTAGTTAAACTTAGGCTTAGGGTGAAAAAGGGTTTATATGAGAAATATTTGCAATTTTCCTAAGTAAAATAGGATTTTACTTAGGAAAAGAATTATGAAGGTGAATGAGTGATCTTATGAATAGTTTTAAGTACTTTAGGCTTTATAAATTATTAGGCCGAGGGTCCAGTCCCTCCAAAAGTCAGAGAAATGCTCTGAGTCCCTCTAATTTAGCAAATTCCTTGGTACTTAGGGGAAACTAGTGAGAATTTAGGGAAAAACGAAGGAGGCAGTTAAGTATTTGACCTTGCCTTGCTTGAAATGCTTTCAGTGTAATTTTTTATTTGTACGTGTAATGAAAATTAAAATTAACACATTTTAGAGTCATTATTGATCACATGTAATTTTGCAACATCATCTACCTACCCTACCTACTTTAACCTAACATTTTTTCTTCTTTATTTGGGTGCACTTAGATTGGCAAACCCTTATCAAACTTTCTTTTCTTTTACATGTAGATATCTATCTAAGTCTAGCTTTCTTATATCCAAGGGCTCAGATTAAATTGTTGAGCTCCTTTTTTTCACTCTACCTTTCTATTTATCTACCAAGATTAAACAGTTTGGTCAGATTTTACTCTCTATTTCTAAAACATAAAATTCAAATATGAACTAGCCAAGCTTAAGCTGTTTGACTGTTCATGAATTGTGTCACAAGTTAACAAGCTACACACAATTGTTTATTGTACATAAAAGTAAATAGTAGTGGCATTTAGACTTGCACACTTTCCTTGGTCTTTCTTTTTGTTGGGGTTCATTTTCTTCGATTTTTTTTACCATCTTTTATTCTTTTTACCCTTTGATTTTTATTTTAGGGTATACCCTCTTTACATTTTTTAAACTTATTGTTTTTTTACAAATATGGAAAACCTTTGCAACAAGTAAAGATATGAACATATTACATAGCTCATTAAGTCAATCATGATATATGACACCTATTGGTATAGGAGCATAACAGGAGTGTTACAATGTAAATGTTGAGGAGGATGATGAGGACCCATGAAATATTAACATTCCAAAAACAGAAGGTTGTTGTGAGGTTCGAGGACCATCGATTGAGGATCCCGACATCATCACGCCACTAAAAACAAAGTAGGTAAGCATTAGAATGGAGGCGGAGCCAAAGTACACCACGCTATTGGGATGATGCCATGGTGGATAAGGTCGCTAAGTCACTCCGCGAACACCAAGACTTGTTCCCAACCAAAATTACAGACCTAAAAGGGATTGTTGGTGATTTAGGGATGATGAAGAACACACTGAAACCAGACGCGAAGCTGGTTAAGCAGCGGCCTTACTGCTTGAATCTGAAATATAAGGAAAAGGTCCATGAAGAATTAGACAAAATGCTCAGTCAGAATTATTGAGCCAGTGGAAGAATCCGACCGGGTGAGTCTTATGGTAGTACAAGAGAAAAAGCAGAAGGGCGAAATAAGAATATGCGTGGACCTCAGGAAGCTGAACGACGCTTGTATACACGATCAATTCTCGACACTGTTCACAGATGAAGTACTGGAGAATGTTGGCGGTCAGGAAGCATACTCATTCACGGATGGGTTCTTAGGGTACCATCGGATCAAGATTGCACGAAACACAGGAGAAAAACAACCTTCGCAATAAAATGGGGCTTCTTTCAATACACTGTTATGCTATTTGGACTGAAGAACGCCCCAGCTATCTTCTCGCCCATCATTGTGGCTGCGTTCAAAGAATACATCCACAAGTTCTTGGAGTTCCATCTAGATGATTGGACTGTCTTTGGATTAGTCAAGCACCACATAGCAAGCTTACACTTGATGTTGGATACTTTCCACCGACACCAGATTGCATTGAACCTTAAGAAGTGCAAATTCCTCGTTCCCTTTGGAAACTTGCTAGGACATGTGGTCTGCAAACAAGGACTGATGGTGGACCTTGCGAAGATTGTCATTATTTAAAATTTGGAAGCACCGCGAAGTGTTAAAGAACTGTGCGCTACCTTGGGACACATCGGATACTATAGGAAGTTCATCAAAAGTTATGCCCAAATAACAACACCAATGGAGAAGCTATTGAAAAAGGATGTTACATATTGTTGGAATGATGATTGCATGAATATTTTGGATGTACTGAAGGGGAAACTAGCTTCCGCTACAATCCTAGTCTTCCCAAAATGGGATGTGGAGTTTCATGTACATGTTGACGCGTCATGTATTGCGCTGGGAGCAGTACTCACACAAGAGGGTGCGGAGGGTGTGGATCACCAGATCACATTTGTAAGTCGGAGATTGTCCAAAGCCGAAAAGAACTATTCCACCACCGAGTGTGAGGGGTTAGCAATGGTGTATGCACTCCAAAAATACAGACACTATTTACTTGGAGGACATTTCAAGATGTATACCGACCATTCCACTCTGAAATACCTGGTCAATAAGCTTGTGTTGGGGGGGGGACCACATATGCAGGTGGCTCTTATTGTTCCAGGAATATGATTTTGAGGTCATAGTCAATCCGGGATGCCTGAACGCAGGACTAGATCACTTGCCGCGAATTGAGACGGGCAAGGAACCCACTAATTTGGAGAAGGGACTACTTGATGCACAGCTTTTTGTGGTGCGTGTCATGGACAAGCACTTCGAAGATATAATCCATTTTTTGACAACAGGGACTACGCTGAAGGAATAATACATCCAACAAAATAAGGAATTTGTGGTGCACACAACGGATTTTTCTGTCATCGCGGGGCACCTATACAAAATGGGAAATGATGAGATATTGCGAAGATGCATACCTGAATTCGAATGAAGCCAGATCCTCGCGAAAGCACATGTGGGTGATGCAGGAGGACACTATGTAGGACGCGTGACTGCATAGAAGATTCTTCATGCATGGTTATGGTGCCCAACCCTGCATCAGGATTCAAAAGCACACTGTAAGGCCTGCGATATCTGTCAAAGGACTGGAAAACCATCGCCGAGGGATGAGATGCCGTTAAATCAACAAATGACACTACAACCATTTGAAAAATGGGAAATCAACTTTGTGGCACCAATCAAACCTCAGGGAAAGATGGGTGCATGCTACATCATCACCATGACGAAGTACCTGACACAATGGGTGGAAGCGTAACTGGTCAAAGACTACACGGCCACTACAGCTGGGAAGTTTTTGTTCGAAAACTTGTTGACCCAATTTGGCTGTCCAAAAATATTAATGAGTGATTGCGGAACACATTTCCTGAATGAAACCATCAGCATGCTCACAAAAGAGTTCCAGGTGTATCATAAAAAAAGTACACTGTACCACCCACAAGATAATGGGACAGTAGAGGCATTTAATAAAATACTAGAGACTCTGCTGACTAAAGTGTGCAACGTGCATTCAAACGATTGGGACCTGTGTGTAACTTCTGTGCTATGGGCTTATAGGACAACGTGGAAGAAATTGATGGGACAAACACCTTTCCAGTTAGTTTATGGCATGGAAGTTGTCATGCCAATGGACTATATCGTACCTTGTCTGCGAATAACAACGCTTGCAGGGATGACGAATAGCGAAGCTCTGGAGGAAAGGTTAGCACAATTAGAACAACTCGAGGAATAACTGTTTTTCGCTGGATTTCATCAGCAGGTACAAAAGCAGCGTGAAAAATCCTAGCACAATCACCATATCAAGTTGCACACCTTCAAGGTAGACGACTTAGAGCTGTTGTATGACAGTAAGTTTGAAAAAATTATGGGAAAATTCATAATGCACTGGCTAGGACCATACGTGGTTAAGGAGGTCACAGACAGAGGTGTGGTCTAGCTAGTAAAACTAAATGGAGAACCCTTCCCAGGCAAAGTAAAGGGCAGCCACTTGAAGCCCTACACGGGTGGGCCAGCTACCTGACTAACTGGCCAAAGCACAGTCTCCACGACTCGAGGAGCCGGACAAGGGTGCGGGACTATAAACATATGCAACGGATGCCGGTATAGATATAAGGACACAATTCAGACATAAAGGAATGAATGTAGCAAGTACAACAAGCAACAACTCAGTGCGCGGCAGACATCAGCGCTGTATGGGAATAGTTGGAGGGACTCCATGCCAAGATCACTGCACTGACAGAGTGACTCGAGGGCAAGTCACAATGTTTGTGTTGGGGGCCTATTGGGCATGGAATCCCCCCACAACAGGTTTTGGGGCTCAAAGCCGAAGTTTTGAGTACTATTGTTGTAACGACTCCACAAATTACGGGTGCGGAGTGGAAATTGTATGTTAGAGTCATAGGGTTGTCCGCACTAAGTTTTGAAGGTAGTGTCAGCCTACCCATGGTCTGCAGACCATGGGATTGTATAAATAGAGCAAGGCTCTAAGTTATAAAGTAGCGAAGGAATGGAGTCTAGAAGATAGCGAGTGTAGAGTAAAAGTCTAAGTGTTTTTGGGTCATAGTAGTAGGAAGAGGCTCTACAGCTGAATGCATAGAGGCCTAGTAGAGTCTGCAGCTGAGTGCGCAGACCCCTCCAACTGAGTGCGTAGGGTAGAGTCAGGTCTGTAACCAGGGAAAGAGATAATAAAGAGAAGTCTGATTCCAAATCTTGTGTATCTGTTTTGAGTTATTATATGGTTGATATCTTTTGCAATTATACCCTTTTATTTATCGCACGCACTTATATGAATGATGAACATTGTTAAGTATAACTAAACACGTACATATAAGCTAAGTGATCAAATAATATCAGGTAATAACGCGGATTGAGCCCCGAGTAGGTCTGCGCAAAGGCAGCATTGCAGGCTGTGAGGTACAGATAGGTGCACGTAGCGACGTGCGCGCAGGGTCAAACGTCGAACCACCAAAAATCATCAGACATCCCTAGGGTGCAGAAACCTAGTTCTAGAACCCTCCCATACTACTTCGGGTGAGACCTCAGTCTGCGCTCCACGGGCTGTTGCCAAAAGGGCTAGTAGTACTAGGATTTGTTTGGCTAGATCATCTTCAAACTTGGGTGAGGCCCCTACAAGCCAACATTAGACATAAAGGAAAAAATTCTCATAGTAGTTGATAGACTAGCAAAATATGCACACTTTATAGGGATGAAGAAATAAGATTCAACCAAAGAGATCACTAAGATGTTTTATAAAAAATGTCTACAAATTACATGGTTTTCCCAAACTCATGGTTAGCGATAGAGATGTCAATTTAAAAGGAATTGTTGTAAGGAACTCTTCAAACATTTTGGGACATAACTCAACATGAGTTCAACATATCATCCTCAAACAGATGGACAAACTGAGACTATCAATACATTCTTAGAAGCTTACCTTTGTTGTTTTGCAACATATAAGAAAAAGAAGTTGGCTAAGTGGTTACACCTCGCTGAGTGGTGGTACAATTCAACGTATCACAAATCCACAAAAATGATCCAATTTCATGATTTATATGACTATGAACCTCTGAAAGGGAAGGACTCAGACTTCAATGGAACTAGAGTTTCGACAGCTAAAGTCCAGTTGGAAGAGACCCAGAAAATCCTTCAATAATTCAAATAATACATAAATATTGCAAGGAATCAAACAAAACAACAAGATGACCAACAAAGATCGAAAAGAGAATTTGAAGTTGGAGAGTGGGTATATGTTAAAATTCAACCTTACAAATAAGTATCCCTAAATCAAAAGGGTAAAAAAAAGTTGGCAACAAAATTTTATGGACCATACCAGATCAAAAAAATATCAACCAAGTAGCATATAGCTTAAGCCTTCCTAATAATATTCTAGTTCACAATGTGTTTCATGTATCTTGTCTTAAAAAGGAATTGGGAAAACACCAATCAACACAAGCTACCCTACCAATGTTAGATTATCAAGGAAAGTTCATTCTAGAACCAGAGGGGATCATCACTACTAGGTAGAAAAAGTTATGTTCATGAGTAATTAAAGAATACCTTATCAAGTGGAATAATCTACCAGAAGAGGAAGCCTCATGGGAGATAAAATCATTTTTCTAAAAATACCCGTCGTTACGTATGCTTTGAGGATAAAGCATATTTTTAAGAGGGAGGCAATGCTATGTAAAAATTATTTAGTGTAATTAGATGAAAGGGCACGATCATAAGAGGTACCCATGGAGGTATATAAGCTAGGTACCTTCATTTTAAAAACCACCATTCAAGTAATTAATAAAATGTATATTTTTATCATTTCTGAGTTTGTATGCTCCACTCGCTTTGTCTGTCTCTACCTGTTGATGGTGCTATACATGCCAACATTCAGGGTATCACCCTAGTATGATGTCCCAACTAGACATCACACCATTTGGTGTGGGAGTCCCATCCAGTATGATGGCTCAGTTGCCATTGTCTTAAGGATTTGCCTCAACTCTTGCTTATTAACACAGGAGAGTGGTCTATTTTGCCTTTGAGAAGTGAGGTTCGCGTGCCTGGTGAATTCTAGTGTACTTGTGTCAATAGTTCTTTCATTGTAAGGGGAGAGGGTGAGAGTGAGTCCCAAGTTGGTTGGGATGAAGTCCCAACTTAGCTAGGAACACACAACACAACAAGACATGCACAACTTCCAGAGGAGCAGTCCACACAAATGTGTAGTCACAACACACAAGGGAAGATAACACGTACAACACTCAATGGATGAGTCCAAATGAGTGCAATGGTTGTTACAACAAGCTTAATGTGAAAGGTTTTTTTGATGTCTGGGGAGATAGCCACCACAGGAAAGACAATGTTAACATCACATACAACACATTTCCATTAAAATATTATGCATTACAACAAGTGAAATAGTTCAAGTGTTCAACAGAGGTTAAAGCAACATGCATTACAAGTGTTCAAGGTTAGTCTTACAACAGTTACAATACATGTGTGAAAACGTGCTAGCTTGTTAGTAGGCTTCTAAATTAAGTAAAAGTTCCAAGACACATCGTTACACCATACATCACTAACCCTGTGAGTATGGCATGGGAGCCACTACTTACTCCTCAAAGAAAATATTATAGAATCTCTTGGTTATGTGGGAGGAGTTGTGGTGAAAATTCCCTTCTTGTACAAATGAGGGGGTTATTTATAGCCAAGGATGAAACTGACCCTTGTGGTTGTTCGACTACCCTCATGACTGTTTGAATTCCATGACTTTTCGACTTTGCATGACACTTATGAAAATAAGTGTGTCTCTTAGAATTCCATGTTACATTACATTGATTGACAACACAACCCATAGTAGAGATGTGGGCGACATGACTCATGACATCACTCGACATGATAGTGCTGGTACATTCGTGTTGCTACTGGAGTGCATGTCGAGCTACAGTGCTGGTAGGTGATGGATGTCCTCATGGTGTAGCACAGCTTCACCTCCACTTGACAAAGTGTGCAGAGTATTCGATGGTCTTTGGTTCGCTTGATGATTCTTTGGCACGTTTTTCCTTTCTTGCATGTTGGAAGGCTTGACAAGTTCATATGTTCGCAAAAGGTGCATGTTCGTTTGTTTGTATGTCCGTGAGCACATCTTTCATTTTTTCTTGTCTGTCTGTTCGTGGACACATCTTTTCATGATCATCCTTTGGCGAGCACATCTCTTTGCATGCATCATTCGTTAGTCCATTGGTGAACCTGTCCTTTTGCATGTGCTCCGTTCGTTCATCCCTTTCATTGTCGCACCATGTTTTTTAGTGTACATGTGCCTTCAGTCACTCATGACGAAACGAAATCAAATCGAAAAACCTCCTAGTCTACCATGACATATGATCATTTCAGATGCACATAACTGGGAGAGGCAACAAGGTTGCGAAGGGGGATGATAGCTCCACGTGCTACTGATGAAAAATGAACAAGTGTCATTGAGTAATGAATATGGGCAATCCAAGTCGATAGTGATTGTCTGTGAGGTCTAGATCGATTGGAAGGAAAATTTGCGAAAATTTTGGGAGGGACAGTCCTCACTGCAGGAGGGCAAGGTAGGAAAAATCTGTGCAGTTTCTAGAATGAGTGGGCAATAGGGAATGTAAGGAAAAATTTCTACAATTTTCTGGAGGAACAGGTCGGGATGCAAGGAGGATCAATAGGTAATAACTGTGCAATTTTTGGGAGGAACTGGCCAGGAGCCTGGCAGTCAAAACTATGCAATTACCAGAGGGAACTGGCAGTTGGCTATTGGGTCACTGGCAGCAGAAACTGTGCAATTACCAAGGGGAATAGGTAGTCAGCTTCTGGGTGCTTGGCAGTAGAAACTACACAATTCCTGGAGGGAACTGGCAGTCTACTGCTAGGAGTTGCTGTTGAGGAAAACTGCACTGAGGTTGATAGGCTAATTTGCTCATCATCTCTGGCAGTTTCTAAGCTGAGAAAACTATTGTCTAGTAGAAGGCCTACTCATGAAAACTATGCAATTTCCTGGATGAGCAGTCGGTCGTCTATCAGGAGGACCGACTGGGAAAACTATGCAATTTTATAAGGGAGACAGGGATGGGAACTTGGTGTCTGTCTCGCTTGAGTGTGCAATTTCCTTAGTCAATAGAGTGGGCAAGGTTAGTAGCCTCTGCGTAATTTTTGAGGGGATTTATTCTTAGGGTGGTTGTCGGGTCTGAATGTTCAGGTGGTTAACATGAAAGTTGATTGGATTGTTTGCAATCAATGCAACTTGGAAATACTTGCTTGGTGCTTCTACGATGTTTTGGGTGATAGTCAATCGAGTCTATGGTGGGGTGATGGTCCGCCTGTTAGAGGGGAGTCTAGTAATCAGAACTTTAGCAAAAATGACTAAGTGTGTAGGTGATCATGCAAACCACACTCACATGACTCGACGACAAAATGACTCAAAACATCCAGACACACATGTTCAACATGACTGACCAACGATGCAAGTGACACATGCGACACTCGTGATTGATCATTCATCGACCATGATGACACTTGTGCAACAGTGCATGTGACTCCATGCGTGAGTGAGACAGACTCTTTCATAGTGAACACAACAAGTACACACGAACCGAAGACCTTGAGCATAAACAAAACATGGTCACAAACATGATTTAAACATGAAAATGCAAAAACTTGGGTGGAATGAATAAGCAAGGTGGATGAAAAGACTCCCATGAGCTCACGGAGTGAACTTGAGGGTGCACAGTCATCAAGTGAAACTCCCAAGGGAGACTCCACAAATTAGTTGTAGGCCAAAATTTTGAGGGTGGTTGTAGTCGCTTTAACACTTGGCGACACACTGGTAGAGCCCCAACTTTTTTGTTTTGTTTCATTGCTAGCACAGGGCCTTGGTCTTTCGGTGAGTATTGAATTGATGCATGGGTTACTTTGGCTTCCCCACTTACCCCATGGACATACATGGTTCACCCTTTTCCAACTAAATCAAACACAATTAAAAGTTAATCTTAAACCTCAGTGTTTTGAATCCAGGAAGGGTAGTTTAGATCGCTAGTTGAAGATTTTCAGAGTATAAGTTTTCATCTATGGTGTTCCTCTGCTACTGGCAAGCTTGGACAGTACCCCGGTGGAGTCACGTAGGAACACACACATTGCTCCACTTCCATCGAGCTTGGTCAGTACCCCGATGGAGTTGCATGCTTCACCTCTCTGCGTAGGAAGCCTTTCTCTTCTTTTGCCTTTGTATTTTTCAAGAGGACTTTTCATAAGCACTTATTTATTTTTGGGGCAGAAGAGGGATCCCAACTTATTGAGAGAAGAAGAGGTTGTTCCTTCAGAGAATCATGTAATACCTCTGACATATGTTTGCTAGTTTGGATTTTCCCCTTCTATGTTTCTACTAGTTGGATGAGCTTGAACACACAGAGTAGAAGGTCGAGTACAAGCATGGGTCTTCCCAATGTGGGCACAAGTTCATGGTTGGATTGAAAATTCCCTTTTAGATGGCTCGTATTTTCTGTCAAGACTTCATTGGCCAAAGGTTATAACCAAGAAAAGAGAAGACAAACACAAGACTATCCAAGTGTTGCAGTGTCACAAGTCTCTTCAAATTTGAACCACATATTCTATTCTAAAGCCAGAATGTAGTAGTTGGTAGCACTTATTTCCAGAAACAAAAACAATAATATGCCAAGAAAACAAAACAAACGTAAACATAAATAGTAAGCAGAATCAAACAAAGTAAAAACAAAGATAATAAGCAAAACAAACAAGATGAAAAAAACAAGCAGAAAGTAGACTTTGTACATGGCACGGGGACGGCCCGGCCTACTAAAAGTAATGCTTGAGATATTGGTCATTGACAGGAAGGTTGTCACTCCTCCCATCAAGTGATTGCAAATGATACGTATGTGGGCTAAGCTTCTTGTGGACCAATGTAAGTCCATTGAGCTCTTCTACCGGAACCTGGTGGAATTTGAAAAAACCTTTAAGTGAAAACACCACTGCTTTAGGTACTGCGTACAACATAGGCTCGGATGATGGCAAGGGATAGTTGTTTTTATCTCAGGAATGGTTCAAGTTCCTAAAATCAATGCATAAGCAGATTTTCCTAGATCTCTTATGTGAAAAATTTAAATTAGAAATACAAGTATGATAACGAAATTTGCAAGTAATCCAAACATCCAATAATTTAGTCAATTGTTTCTGTATAAGGAGTCCAAAAGAAATATGTGTTTTACGTGAATTTTGCTGTGATGGTTTGGCTTTGCCTTTACCTGGAATCCTGTGTTGGGTTATTCATGTGTCGTATTTACTCAGGTCGTCATCTACCCTTGTGGACACATCCTCGTACTCTTTGGTCACGCGATCAAAAGATGACCACTGTTGCGGTGCGCACTTAGTACCAAGACTGACCATCTTTGAATTGTGATTGGTCCCTAGGTTGATTTGTTCATTCGTAATGGTGGGCTTGTGGCTTCTACTATTTCTTAGTCCTTGACCAAAGTTATGCAAATCATATAGCTTGTTGATAGAACCCAACCCCTCGAGGATGGGGTTTCCTTTCTTACCTTCAACTACAGTTTTCATAGATTGCTAGCACTTACCTTCATCAATTGTTATGTTCTTGAAAGTACCAACATTGTTCATAGAGTGTAGTGCTACTTTGAGTGTGACCATGTTGAGGCTGAGGGTTCTTGGTAATCCCAGCACAAGTGCTTCATGTTCAGTGATGTTGTTTGTGCATTCAAACCTCAAGAAACTTGAAGTCATGCATTTTTTGTTGTTTTGGGTGACTGAGCTGTCCCTGGTCCTTAAGCCATCATATGTTTTTGATTCTTCAAATCCATGGCCCATAGCCTTTCTATACACGGACCGTTTGACATGCTTGTACTATTTCTACTACCACTACTATTGGTACAATCAACTATACATAATTACCATCAGTTGTGCAAGGAAGGAGTCCCAACTGTGTGTCTCATGAGGTTGGAGCTGACTATGTAGGATAACACTCCAATGTTGTTTCCAGAAGGCAGTTTCCAAACATGAGTTCTGCGAAGGCCAATAGTTTGTTCTTGCTGTTAAGGGAAGTGACATTGTGTTTCATATGCCTCTCAGATGACACTCGGATTTGGTTACATTTTCCCTTGTACGGAAGCAACATGTGAGACTAGTCTGTAGCAAAATATCCATCTAGCTTGCTGGACCAGTCTCTACTGAGTAATAAACCATATACTTCCGGTATGTCCACAACAACTATATTGATGCATTAGTGGACTCGACTATCATGAGATAGTCATATGATCACATCTCACAGTTCACCAATGGCTGGTACTGATTTCCAATCAAGTTGGATGATTCGAGTGGATGTCTCTCTCCATTGAGCATTGATATTCCTAGCGATGGAGAGTGACATGACATTGGCAATCACACCAGAATCAACCAAGCTATTGTGAACATTGTAGTTAAAAACTTCAAATTAAAGTAGGAATGGGGGGCAACCTCAGTTTGCTTCTTCCATATGGAGTGTATTGAGCACAGTGGAAAGTGATCGGGAGGTGTGCTTTCTCCCTTGCCGGTAGAGGTTGCGTTGTCCACCACTGTTTGTCCCAATGCATGCAGCAGGATATCTCGCTGACTCTATATTTTGGCTAACTCAAACAAATTGATGTTCACTCGAGTTTTCTTCATGTCATAAACAATGTTATAGTACATATGTGGTAGACTCACCGAGGTGTCCTGGATGGAATGGATGTTCTTGTTTTTCAGGTGGAGTGTTTTGCAACTTGTTGCTCATGGATGTAGGCTTATTAGCTGTTGTCTTTCTGGAATCTCTTTATGTTTTATGCTTTGGGGCAGCTGGTGGATCGACATTTTTCATTAGTAGTCTCACCTTTTCTTGTATTTCCCCAAGTGTAGGGGGATCCCCTTTACTCCTAAGATTGTAACGATCATTTTTCTTCTGGGGCTGCTTCTCGGTGTTCGTCTTCGACATTACTTGCGAGCACTGATATGCATTCACCACATGCCCAGAACTTGATGTTTCATCAGGTGCAACCTCTTTGTTATCGTTACTGTCTTCTCAATGCTCCTTCATATTTCATTCCACATTGAGTGTATGACTGCAGACACAACTTACGACTCGCTTCCAATCTGAACAAGAGTTCTCGGGGTGATGTTCTTTGTGGAAGGAACATAACTTAGGATCTATGCACTATTCAATTTGGAACACAGGCTTCTGTGCATTGTTTGAAGTGAATTGGTTGCTACTTGATGAGTTGCTTGATGAGCTATTTTGTTGTCTCTGTCTGGGCATATGGTTGGTTGCAAATGTGTTCATTTTCCGTCGCTTGATCTCAGACACTTCCCTAGTAAATTTCTTGACAACGAGAGTGAGGGTCTCAATATCGGTTGCTTCCTTGTCTCTGCCCTTACTCGCCATTGCTTGGGGCTTCCTTCTCACATCCTTGGAGTCCTTCATTGATTCATCATCCTTGATGACTTCGATTGCACGCAAGTCTTTATCAACAACAATAGCCTCTTCGCAAATTTCCAAGAGTGTTGGTTTCACAGTTTGCTTGACGAACTACGCAACGCTGGTTGGCAGTGCAGACATGTAGTAATAAACAGTGATGGAGTCATGAAGTTTAGTGTCTTCTACAAACTTTTATAGAATTTGTGTAAACCTCTTATTGAAATTTTTTAATTTTTCTTTTCCCTCCATCTTAAGGATTCCCAACTCTTTGAGTGGCATGGCTGAGGTTTTGTCGTCAACAAACTTCTCAAGGAATATGCGTTTGAATGCTCCCGAATTTTGTATAGATTTCGGTGGAAGACTGTGATAACATGCAGCTGCGTGACCATCCAAGGTACATGGAAACAATCTACATGTTACATCGTCAAACCGTACCTCAAGGGTCTGCAGTTGTAGGTAGAAGTTGTCTAGGTGGTCTTTCGCCTTCACCATACTGTCAGGGTTGAACTTCATGTTCATTCTCTCCTCTTGCTTCAGAATCTTGTGCAGAACAACTGGGAGAGCCAATGGTCCCTGATTCATCCATTCAAGATTTGGGTCATCCATATCTTCTTCTTCTTTGTCCTCTTCCTCTCTTTCAGAGTCTGATGGTTCTGGCTCTAAGTCTGTTGGTTCGTCTCCCACCTCCGCCTCCTCCATTGCCTTCGCCTCTGCCTCCTATACTAGAGTTCAATCCCAAGATCACAAGAGTGTCTTATTAGCCTTGTCAGAAGACCAATGGCTCCTCTCTGTCTTCAATAGCTTCTGTCAAACCTTCAAGTGGAAAGGACTGCTTCTTCCATTGATGATACAACAACTCCTGTGGGAGTGGATTTTGGCTTCCTTTATGGGTATGGAAGATTATGTATGCATGGGATCGATTTGACTGCTTTCGCGAAGTAGCGAGTGATGGGATGGATAGAGCGAAGTTGATGATACAAAATCTCATGTTCAATCTTGGAAGGTGAGGAGTAACCAGCTATAGAGCCGCGTGTAGGTGAGAGGGAGTGCAAGTTATTGCCTTAACCAAATGGTTGATGAATGAGTGTGAGGGGATGTTGAGCCATATACAATTGGCTGCCCTCCTTCTACCACCAGAAATGTTGATGGTTCTGGAATCGTCAACATTTAGGGGATCACCCCAGTATAAAGTCCAAACTAGATCTTACACCGTTTGGTATGGGAGTCCCATTTGGTATGATGGCCCTGTTGCCATTGTCTTAAGAATTTGCCTTAACTCTTGCTTGTCAGCACAGGAGAGTGGCCTGTTTTGCCTTTGACAAGTGAGGTTCGCGTGCCTAGTGAATGCTAGTGTATTTGTGTCAATGGTTCTTTCATTGTAAGGGGAGAGGGTGAGAGTGAGTCCCAAGTTGGTTGGGATGAAGTCCCAACTTGTCTAGGAACATACAACACAACAAGATGTGCACAGCTTTCGGAGGAGCAGTCTGCACGGATGCGACAGTCACAACACACAAGGTAAGATAACATGTACAACACCCAACAGATGAGTCCGAACGAGTGCAACAGTTATTACAACAAGCTTTATGCGAAAGGTCTGTTTGATGTCTGGGGAGATAGCCACCATGGGCAAGACAACGTTAACATCACATTTAACACATTTCCATTAATAGTTTATGCATTACAACAAGTGAAATAGTTCAAGTGTTCAAAATAGGTTAAAGCAACATGCATTACAAGTTTTCTATAGTAGTCTTACAATAGTTACAATACATGTGTGGAAATGTGCTAGCCTGTTAGTAGGCTTCTGAATTAAGCGAAAGTTCTAAGACACATCGTTAGACCATACATCACTGTGAGTGGGGCATTGGAGCCACTACTTACTTCTCAAAGAAAAGATTACAAACTCTCTTGGCTATGTGGGAGGAGTTGAGTTGAAAATTCCCTTGATGTACAAATGAGGGGGGTATTTATAGCCAAGGGTGAAACTGACCCTTGTCGCTATTCGACTACCCTCATGACTGTTTGACTTCCATGAATTTCAACTTTGCATGACTCTTTGTACAATAAGTGGGTCTCTTGGACTTCCACATTACATTACATTGATTGATAACATAGCCCATAGTAGAGATGTGGGAAACATGACTCATGACATAACTCGACATGAAAGTTCTCGTACATTCCTGCTGCTACTGGAGTACATGTCAAGCTATAGTGCTACTAGGTGATGGATGTCCTCATGGTGTAGCACAACTTCACCTTCGCTTGGAAAAGTGCACGGAGTCTTCAATGGTCTTTGGTTCGCTCGATGATGCTTTGGTACATTGTCCCTTGCTTGCATGTTGGAAGGCTTGACAGGCTCATCTATTTGCGAAAGGTGCATGTTCGTTTGTTCGTTCGTTTGTGAGCACATCTTGCATGTTTTCTCGTTCGTCCATCTGCGAAAACATCTTTTCATGAACATCCATTTGCGAGAACATCTCTTCACATGCATCATTCGTTCGTCTGTTGGTGAACTTGTCCTTCTGCATGTGTTCCCTTCGTTCATCTCTTTCATTGTCGCACCATGTTTGTTAGTGTACTTGTGCCTGTAGTCACTCATGACGTGATCCAAATTTAAACAGGAATGCAATAAATTATAGAAATAGTCATAAATATAGAGATGCAATAGAAATAATAGTTCATTCCATTAATGTAAAATATTAAAATATGCTTACAAATAGAAATGGAAATAAACTAGCTAGGGCGATGGTAGCTTATCTCTGAGAAGAGATGTGGCAGCTACATGCCTCTGAAATGTCTTAGAATGAGGCTCAAAGGCCTATTTATTGTTGAGAAACAATGGAAAACCTTAAACATCCAAAAATCTAACCCTAGGAGATGAAGCGCCAAACTATCGGCCCCATTTTGGGTAAATTGATACATCAACTTCCCGGGGTCGTAACTTTGGCATACTATCTCCGTTTGATGCTCACATTACCTAGTTAGAAAGATCTATCTGAGGACTACAACTTTTAAGCGAGCAACATTGGTCGTTGACCAATGTTGCTCTTGGTTTTCCAAAAAACATCATTTAGGGCCTCAAAACGGCTCCAGATGTTCAAGACCCGAAAAACTGCCAAAAATAGTAAATTGTGTTACAAATAAGGAAACTAAAAAACTGAAAGAAACAGTTGTGGGGGTCCAACTGGGATAGGTGGGTGGCCACCAACATCCACCTAGATCATTCCTTCCCCCTTAGGAAGCAATGGTCCCCATTACGTTTAGTTCCTCCATGAGATGAGGGAACTTTTGTTGAACGTGGTCCCTAGTGAGCTATACTGCAACCTTTGATGTGTCCAGTAATGGTGGGAAGCATGGTCGAGGGTGCTTCACATTGAACACTCGGTGCAAGCGAAGGAATGGGGGAATGTTGTGCTCCAAAGAATTGTTTCCAACAACCTTGGTAATGGTGTAAGGACCATATCAGAGTGGTATGAGCTTCTGATGGGCTCTTGTAAGGCGTTCTTTCTACAAATGTAACTAGACTTTGTCACCTGCTTGAAACTTTTGTGGTACTTGACGTTGATCATATTGCTATGTGTACTTAGAATTTTCCACAATGGAGTGGCGATAGATCAACCCATTGGGTAGAGGTGCTCCAGAAGTCAGATAGGATGAATGCTTGACCTGACAGTGCAATGGTACCCCTGTGGGTGAGGAGAAGATATCCTTGTCTTCTTTCATGACCGTATCCACTTGCTTCTGCTGCATGGAGGAACCCTTCCCGAGGGCCATGGATGTGGCTATGATCTTCCCCTTACTTTGAGAGTGAACTAGACATAAAATAAATTTCCTAGTCTAGGAGATGATCTTACTGCCTTTCTTAGCAAAGATCAAAGAAGTGGTGGTAGGTGGGGCTACCTCTGGTATCCTGTATAATGTATTACACAAAGAAATAAGAACATCATGAGGCCTTGACTCATACACAACATGTCACTTCCACAAGTATGGTTGGCCTAACAATACATCACAAACATCAAGGGGTGCAACATCACACAGTACCTCATATGTGAAGGGCTTGATGTTGTAGGGAAGGCAGCACTATTGACTCGGAGATCTCGTCCTTGGTGAAGCCACCCAATGCTATACGGTTGTGGGTGTGGTATGGTTGGTAGTCCCAACACTTCACAATATATGATGAAATGAGGTTCTTTTGGCTACCTTTGTCAACAATGAATTACAGCAGTGAACCCTTCACCCACATCTGTGAGTGGAAAATATGCTCCCCCTCCTCGGGATCTTCGAGCTCATTCTTCTTGACCTTGGCAATGGAAACAATGGCACTCGACTCCACATTAATGATTTGCTTTCCTTTGTCAGGTTCTAACTCAGGGTTGGAACATGCATCTGATTTTGAAGCCTTCAAGTCAGCCACCAGTGACTACTTGGTCCGACACTCACTTATGTTATGAGCGGGGCTCTTATGGAACTCACACCACTTTCCTGTGTTCTTATTTGACTTCATGGTGTTGTCATTTTCTTGCGGCTTCGATAGGTTGTCTTGGGTCACCCCGCCTTGGCTTTGTCCTTTGTTCTTCGGATTCGCAGATCCAAAGTCTTGCTTCTTTTGTTTAAACTTCTGCTTGACCTTGACAGTGTATCAGTATGCGGTGTCGAGCGAGGTGATGTCCAAGAACTCCATCTCGTCCTCGATGTACCTGTGTAGGTAGCCACGGTATTTGAGTACAAAATGCAGCTCAAAATCCTTGATACCCAGCTTTGTGCGAAGGGTATGAAAAATATTCTTGAACTTTGGCACATCTTGGTCCCTTCCATTCTGTAGCATGTTCCACTTTATATATTTGTCCTCATAGCTCATGACAGGGTGGTATTTCTCTTTGATGGCATCCCGAAATGAATTCCAAGTGACTGCGGCTGAAAACAACGAGTTTGTACTTTCATTGTTTTTCTCACAGTAGGTTTCCCACCAGTCCTTGACATGGGGGGCTACTTTGAGAAGTGCAAAAGTGATCTTTTCCTGGCTGGAAAAATCATGAACAGAAAAACAAACTTCTAGAATATTTAACCATTTATCTACGATATCTGCATCTATTTGACCCTCAAATATGGGGATTTCAAAGTTAACGTGTACCTTAAAGGGTGTGGCATTTCCAAAGTAGCTACTGGAAATATATGCGTTGCCCATGGGTAGCCGCTAAAGGATCTGGGAAAAATTGTCCATCATTGCGTTCCTTTGTTGCTCGAGGGCTTCTTCGAGCAAGATTTCGATAGGATTTCCTGCCCCCTCATTTTTCTTTTCATTTGCCATGGGAGGCCGTTGGGATTTGCAAGGCTAGTCTTACAAAGGTTCGACCAGTTCAAGCCCTAACTCCTTATATCCCGACCTCATTGGGGACATGCAAAGAAAAATAGTGAAAGAGCAGAGCACTCTGATACTAGTGATCCGGATTTAAATAGGAATGCAACAAATTACAGAAATAACCATAAATACAGAGATGTAGTAGAAATAACACTTCATTTCATTAATTTAAAATACTGAAATATTCTTACAAATAGAAATGGAAATAAACCAACTAGGGCGACGGTAGCTTATCTCTGAGAAGAGATGTGGCAGCTACATGCCTCTGTATTGTCTTAGAATGAGGCTCGAAGGCCTATTTATTGGTGAGAAATAATGGAAAACCCTAAACATCTGAAAACCTAACCCTAGGATATGAAGCGCCAAACTATGGGCCCCATTTTCGGTAAATTGGTACCTCAACTTCCTGGGGTCGTATCTTTGGCTTACTATCTCCATTTTATGCTCACAATACCCTGTTAGAAAGATCTATCTAAGGACTACAACTTTTGAGTGAGAAACATCAGTCAAATATTGATGTAGCTCCTGGTTTTCCCAAAAAACATCGTTTAGGGCCTCAAAACGACTCTGGAAGTTCAAGACGCAAAAAACTGCCAAAAATAGTAAATTGTGCTACAAATAAGGAAACTAAAATACTAAAAGAAACAGTTGTGGGGGTCCAAGTGGGATAGGTGGATGACCACCAAAATCCACTTGTATCATAATGAGATGACATCAAATTGAAAAAAATTCTAGTCTACCATGACATATGATCATTTCATATGCAGGTAATCAGGAGAGGCAACAAGGTTGCGAAGCGGGATGTTGGACCTGGGTGCTACTAATGAAAACTGCGCAAGAGTCAATGAGTGATGAAGATGGGAAATCCAAGTTGACAGTGACTGTGTGTGAGGTCCCACTCAGCTGGAAGGAAAAATAGGGAAAATTTTGGGAGGGACAATCCGTGATGTAGGAAGGCAAGGTTGTTACACATTATTTTGTCACCAACCCCGCATTCCCTAATCCTAGACACTGCTAGTCCATGTTATTGACATCTAATTTGTGTCATGTTGTAAAATATGTGTTAGTGTCTTCCTTATCACATCAAGAAGAATACCTCAGTTCATTACTCTTGAAGAAAACCCTTTTTAACCTCTGTTTTTGGGTCGTTGTGGGTCATCAGTTATTCCACCCGTGAAGATGGCCAAGATTGAACTAAGCCTAGTGATGTCATTGTCCTATCCCTGTGTTTCACTCATGACAAGCTAATTTTGGCGAGTTTTTTAACAAATTGTTGAAGCTTCGGAGTGTAACAGCTTCATGGGAGGTCCTAGGGTTGGTTGTTGGATCAGATGAGCTCATCTCTCTCCTTTGGGATGGTTGTTCCACCCTTTGTGTGACCTCCCCAAGGGATAATCTCTTTATCCCATATGTCCTCCTCCTATGAATACCTCCTTCATAACTAAGATCTGCTAGAGGTTAGAGTGAGAGAGTTTGAGTAGAGTTTGGAAGTAGCTTCTAATGTAACTTAGCTTGGGATAGTTTTGTGTGGATTTGACTTGATTGTATGAGTGTTCTAGCATCATAATTTTTCCTTTTGGGTAGGAGAGAGAGTTATTCATCCTCTTGGGAGACAATTCATGAGCGAATTATTGTGGATACATGCTGACAAGACCCTTCAAGGACACCTACAATGTCAAAGCATGGTTGTAAGTTTTACTTTAGTTCATATTAATACAAATCAATGGTTTATTTCCTATATCTTATGTCAAATTTCATATTGTGATCCCACTGATCCGGATTTAAATAGGAACGCAATAGATTACAGAGATAACCATAAATACAGAGATGCAATAACCATAAACACAGAGATGCAGCGGAAATAATGCTTCATTTCATTACTGTAAATACTGAAATATGCTTACAAACAGAAATGGAAAGAAAGCAGCTAGGGCGATGGTAGCTATCTCAGAGAAGAGATGTGCGGCTACATGCCTCTGAACTGTTCCGAACTGTATTACAATGAGGCTCAAAGGCCTATTTATTGTTGAGAAACAATGGAAAACCCTTCAGATCCCGAAACCTAACCCTAGAAGATGAAACGCCAAATTGTGGGCCCCGTTTGGGTAAATTGGTACATCAATTTCCCGGGGTCGTAACTTTGGCATACAATCTCCGTTTGACGCGTACGATAGCTCGTTAGAAAGATCTATCCGAGAACTACCACTTTGGGAAGGGCAACATCGGTCCATGGACCCATGTTGCCCCCAGATTCCCAAAAAAAACGTCGTTTAGGGCCTCAAAATGGCTCCGGAAGTTCAGGACCCGAAAAACTGCTAAAAATAGTAAACTGTGCTACAATTTAGGAAACTGAAAAGACTGAAAGAGACAGTTGTGGGGGTCCAAATGGGTTGGTGGGTGGCCACCAACATCCACCTGGATCATTCCTCCCCCCTTAGGAAGCAATGGTCCCCATTGCGTTGAGTTCCTCCATCTGCTGAACTTGTCCTGCAATCTCTGATGTGTCCAGTGATGGTGGGAAGCATGGTCGACGATGGTCCACATTGAACATTTGGTGCCGGCGAAGGAATGGAGGAATGATGTGCTCCAAAGCATTGTTCCCCATAGCCTTGGTACTACTGTAAGGGCCATGTCGGAATGGTCTGAGCTTCTGATGGGTTCTGGTAAGGCGTTCTTTCTGTCGATGCAACCAGACTTTGTTTCCCACCTGAAACTTGTGTGGTACCCATGTGGGTGAGGAGAAGTTGTTCCTGTGTTTTGTCATGACCGTATCCTTTTGCTGCTGCTGCTGCGTGGAGGAACCCTTTGCAGGGATCATGGATGTAGCAACGATCTTCCCCTTACTTTGGGAGTGAACTAGACAGATAAATTTCCTGGTCTGTGATATGAGCTTGCTGCCTTTTTTGGTAGTGATCAAAGATGTGGCAGTAGGTGGGGCTACCTCCGGTATCCTGTATAATGAATTATTCAAAGAAATAATGATAGCACGAGGCCTTGACTCATACACAGCATGTCGCCTCCACAAGTATGGCTGGCCTAACAATACATCACAAACATCCAGAGGTGTAACATCACACAATACCTCGTCTGTGAAGGGTTTGATGCTGTAGGAAAGGCGGCACTGCTGGCGAACTTTGAGATCTCGTCCTTCATGAAGCCACCCGATACTGTACGGCTGTGGGTGAGGTGTAGTCGGTAGGCCCAACCGCTTCACGACCTCTGCTGAAATGAGGTTCTTTTGGCTACCACTGTCGACAATGAATCGCAGCGGTGAACCCTTCACCCACATCTGTGAGTGGAAAAGACGCTCCCCCTCCTCTGGATCTTCGGGCTCATTTTTCTTGATCTTCGCGGTGGCAACAGTGGCACTGGGATCCGCATCAATGATCTGCTTCCCTTTGCCATTCCCCTTGTCGGGTTCTGGCTCAGGGTCGGAACATGCATCTGATTCGGAAGCCTTCAACTCAGCCACCAGCGACTGCTTGGTCCGACACTCACTAGTGTTATGAGTGGGACTCTTGTGGAACTCACACCACTTCCCTGTGTCCTTCTTCGGCTTCATGGTGTTGTTATTTTCTTGTGGCTTTGACGGGTTGTCTTGGGTCACCCCGCCTTGGCTTTGTCCTTTGGGCTTCGGATTTGCAGATCCAAAGTCTCGCTTCTTCTGTTTGAACTTTTGCTCGATTTTGACAGCGTATCGGTATGCTGTGCCGAGTGAGGAGATGTTCAAGAACCCCATCTCTTCCTGGATGTATCTGTGTAGGCAGCCACGGTATTTGAGTACCAGATGCAGCTCAGAATCTTTGATACCCAACTGTGTGCAAAGGGTATGAAAAATGTTTGTGAACTCCGGCACATCTTGGTCTCGTCCCTGCCGCAGTGTGGTCCATTTGATGTATTTGTCCTCATAGGTTCCGACAGGGTAGTACTGCTCCTTGATGGCATCCCGGAAGTCATTCCAAGTGGGTGCGGCTGAAAATAGTGAGCCTGTACTTTCATCCTTCTGCTCGGAGTAGGTTTCCCACCAGTCCTTGACGTGGGGGGCTGCTTTGAGAAGAGCAAAAACAATCTTTTCCCGACTTGAAATTCGTGAACAGAAAAATACCCATCTAGCATATTTAACCATTTATCTACGGCATCTGCGTCTATTTGACCCTCGAAGATGGGGATTTCAAAATTAACTTGTACCTTAAACGGTGTGGCGTTTCCAGATTCGCTGTTGGAAGTCGATGCGTCGCCTCTGGGTAGCCGCTGAAGGATCTGCGCAAAGCTATCCATCATCGCGTTCCTTTGCCGCTCGAGCGCTTCTTCGAGCAAGATTTTGATAGGATCTCCTGCCCCCTCGTCTTTCTTCTCATCCGCCATGGGAGGCCGTTGGGATTTGCGAGGTTGGTCTTGCAAAGGTTCGACCAGTTCAAGCCCTAACTCCTTATATCCCGACCTCGTTGGGGACATGCAAAGAAAAACAGAGAAAAAGCAGACCGCTCTGATACCACTGATCCCACTGATCCGGATTTAAATAGGAACGCAATAGATTACAGAGATAACCATAAATACAGAGATGCAATAACCATAAACACAGAGATGCAGCGGAAATAATGCTTCATTTCATTACTGTAAATACTGAAATATGCTTACAAACAGAAATGGAAAGAAAGCAGCTAGGGCGATGGTAGCTATCTCAGAGAAGAGATGTGCGGCTACATGCCTCTGAACTGTTCCGAACTGTATTACAATGAGGCTCGAAGGCCTATTTATTGTTGAGAAACAATGGAAAACCCTTCAGATCCCGAAACCTAACCCTAGAAGATGAAACGCCAAATTGTGGGCCCCGTTTGGGTAAATTGGTACATCAATTTCCCGGGGTCGTAACTTTGGCATACGATCTCCGTTTGACGCGTACGATAGCTCGTTAGAAAGATCTATCCGAGAACTACCACTTTGGGAAGGGAAACATGCTCCATGGACCCATGTTGCCCCCAGATTCCCAAAAAAACGTCGTTTAGGGCCTCAAAATGGCTCCAGAAGTTTAGGACCCGAAAAACTGCTAAAAATAGTAAACTGTGCTACAATTTAGGAAACTGAAAAGACTGAAAGAGACAGTTGTGGGGGTCCAAATGGGTTGGTGGGTGGCCACCAACATCCACCTGGATCATATTGATAGCTTGAAGTTCCTTGACCCTTTAAGTAGATCGTTTTTGTTGTATTCTATTATGTTTGTTTCTATTCTTTGTATGTTTTTTCAAGTACAAAAGTGATTAGAACAAGAGCTGGAGCAACACAATGAGAACTTCATCAAATGAGGATTTGAAGGTAGGCCTTCATGACATTAACTATTTGAGGGAATTTTATTTGATATTGTTCTTGCTATGACTAGACCCACTCTATGGATAGAAGGGTTGCCTTTGTCCGCAAAGGAAACTTACTTGCTTCACAAGTTGGTGACCATACTGGGGATCTGTGTCTTTTTTCTCTTGATTTGATTTTTCTTTGCTTGTTTATTGTCTCCTTTACTTTTTTGGTAGAATTATCCATATTGTGGGTTGTTTGACTATTCCTGGTAGTCTTCCCTCTATCATAAGTGATAGGTCTGGCCTTTCCTCAGCTAAATTTTTAAAATTTTCCTTTGATTTGGGGTCATTGCCTTTTATTTTATGACAGTTGCAACGATAGTTGCATCTAATCTATTTAATTAGTTGCACTTTCTACTATTTTTCACAATTAAATCGCTTCACAGTCACGACGGGCTTTGAGTTACCCTCGGTGCTATTTCCTGGTGTACTTTTGCAATGACATCGCAAGTTGCTAGTTAAGGGGGTGTGACTTCTCATTGTCGATGCAGGTTGTCAGTTTGACGCTCGCGAAGATTCCTGTAGGTTTTCATTTTGAATTTCTATTTGCTGATTGGCCAGTGTGTCCTATCCTCCTGAGCTTGTCTTCTGCCTATTTATTGTGTGTCAAATTGTTGTTTGCTAGAATATTTGACCTTTGTTTTCATTACCTTGAGCTTTCTCCTTTTGAACTATGTGACCTGTTCACCTTAGGGTTTCTTGAAGCATTAGCTTTTTCTTGGGTTGTTTGTTCATTTGGACCTTTGAGCTGTGTTTGAAGTGATCCCTTGCTTTGTTTGAGGCTTTTCCTTATTTATTGTTCTTTCATCTTCTGATTAGTATGTGATGTTTGGTTATCAAAACTTTCAAGTCTTGCTTGTTTGGTTTCCTTCCATCACTTTGGCATAGATCACATTACTTCCTGGTTAGTTAGAAAGCTTTCAAATTTTTGCCAAAAGAAACATATTCTTTGTTTTAAGTATTTGATTAGTTTTTGAGTGGAATTTTTCTCTTTACTTATTGAATGATTTCATTTGAAAAGGACTTAAAACTAGCATTGTTTTGAGTTTTGCATTTGGTTGCTTGTCATCTATTCGAAAAAACAAAATATCGCATTCATTTTGCATTAGGAAATGAGAACAATCTTTTGCATTAGTAAATTCTTGACATTTAGAAGTTGAAAAACAAAGGATGTATTTTTCATTTTCTTAATTAGATTGCTTGCAAGTTAGTGAAAGATAGAAGAATTTATCTTTCCTCTTGATTGGTTTGCTTGTGAAATAACGAAAAAGTACCATTCTTGCATTTGCTTGCTTGTTTCTTTGATTGCTTTGAAGTGAACCTCTCACTTTTCTTTAGTTAGTTCTTCATTGAAAAGAAATGGTTTCTTTACTCATTTAGTTGCATTCTAGGAGTTTTTGAAGATACATTCGGTAGGGCCTTGAAATTGAGATCTAATTCAAGATAAACTGCTAAAATTTATCGAATTAATCTAAAAACGCATTGGAACTTAATGCTCATATATCTAGAGGTCTAGGCTAGAGACATGTTCCAGCGTCTTTAAACCTAGTGGTTGTTGTTTTCACTAGGGTTGGGGGTTCCTCCTTTTGTGATTCAATAAGTGCTAGTACAGACTTGTGTTCTCTGTACCGTCGCGTATATGATGGGAGACCCTGCTAGATTGCAATCTTGTTATCCATAGGAAGCCAAGTCTGCGACCTTACAAATCGTAATGCACCGAAAACAACATTCGGGAAGATTAGCTATTGTACGGGAAGTCCTTGGTCATTTTTCTTTCATTTTACTACCAATGTGTATATGCAGTTTTACGATTTGTTTGGTAAACCTTTTGCTTAGAGTTCCAGAGCAGTCATTTGATATTTTTGACTCATTAAACTTAAGAGATCGTTCGATCACTTGTCCACTCAAGCTCATTTCCAATCGGAAGTGATAGAGTGACGTTTCGTCTTTTTCTCGACTCTTAAAACATGAAAAGAAAAAGTTTTGTTTCACTGTTCTAAAATTAACTTCCCATGAAATATTCTTGGTAAAAGTTATCTTCCTTATTAATTGTTTAGAGTCAATTCCAATGGAAACATTTCTAGAGTCCACCCATCTAGGGTTCCCCTCGAAAGGGAATCCTGGTCCTTTTCCTTCTTTTGGAAACACTGGTGCTCCTTATATGGCAACGTTGTCCCTCCTTGGGTTAACCATTGGTTTACCTATTTGGTTATTTTCAACCTCAGTGATACCGAGTGTCCCAAATCCTGCCCCACTGTCTCCTTCATTTGAATCACATCACGATGATTCTAAGGTTAATCCCTTACCTTCTTCCCCTATTTCTTCACCTTCCTCTTCTACTTCGCCTGGTGAAGTTTCAAATCTAGTAACCAGGAGGCTACGAAGAAGAAGAAGAAGTCAGCTAAGTAAGAGGCCGACCATGCAGCTATTAATCCAAATGCCCTCCTATAGGAAAACTTTTTTTTCCTCCATGGAAGGTTAGATTCCCTTGCAAGATGTGTAAGGGTGACCATCTCCTCCAAGATTGTCCTCACATTCCTAGAGTCTTAGAGGTATGGTCTCAAAATCTAGATCAACCATCCCCATCGACCTCTGGAGATCATGTCAATGCTACACTCTTCACTAGCGATGGTAAGAAGAAAGGGAAGATTAGATTCCCCTGTAGGCTATGTGAAGGAGAGAATCTTCTTCACCTTTGTCCTCTTATGGATAAAGCTTCC
Source organism: Pinus tabuliformis (assembly GCA_031772625.1). Classification (NCBI taxonomy): domain Eukaryota; kingdom Viridiplantae; phylum Streptophyta; class Pinopsida; order Pinales; family Pinaceae; genus Pinus; species Pinus tabuliformis. The sequence continues at coordinate 219,276,154 of CM062805.1, forward strand.
AAAGTTTTGGAAAACGTTACAGCTCCTCAACCCCAACTCCCTGTTATTTATCAGAGGCTTTCTTCTAACCCTCTCCCGATTGGTAACCAGATTGACTTGTGTTCATCTCTTGCCCATCCTGCTCTTTCCGAGAAAGATTATTTTGTGTTTGTTCCCGACCAACCATTCATCGAAAAGAGTTTCGACTTCTCTCTGCCTCCAGTTGCTCACTTTGTTCCAGAAGAGCATAGTGATCTTACTGCTCATGTTCTTCTTGTTTCCTCAGATTATCATGAATCGAAGAGTGACCCTCCCATCCTAGTTGTTTAGGAGAGTCCTTCTTCTATTCGTGCAGAGCATGGGGGTGATCATATGATACCCCCACAAAATAGTTCTTTTGTCTCTTTTGATTAGGGTCCATTGGCTGCTTTTTTCCTCCCATCTGATGTGCCTTTCTAGGTCATAGTACAAGCCTATAATATGGTAGTACCTGGCACTATATTAGATGAAGGTATGTCTGTTAGTATCATGTCTTCTACTACTTTGCAGCTTTGGGCTCCCCATAGCTTGTGCCTATCACCCAGAATCTGTTGGCTTTCAATGGAGGAACTAGTCAACCCTTAGGGATCCTTCCGTAGTTCCCAATTACTTTTGGAGGAAAGAATGTCTATATAGATGTGATGGTAGTCCAAGGTCTGTTAGATTTCAATCTCCTCCTTTGACGCGACTATGTGTATGTCATGGGAGCTCTTGTTTCTTCACTTTTCCATGTGGTTTGTTTTCCACACTAAGGAAGAATTGTGACTATTGATCAACTATCATTCATTGGTCACCAGGTATCTCCTTTGCAACAATCATCCCCTATCGGCCTTTATTTGTAGACAATACCTTCCCCACCATAGGTCAATTATGTGGCTACCCGTTTCGTCTCTGCATTTGCTGATGATTACACAGATGGAATTGTACATTATGTACTGGGGGCATTGGAAGCTGATTTGTCTATGGTACGAAATGACATATATTCCTCCCAGAGCATGGTTCTTCCATCTAGTGAGGATCTCTTGGGAGCCATGTTCTCATATGGTCCATGAATAGTTGTATGAGGATAGTTCTTGGTCTTGTGTCAACCTCGTTAAAAAATGACACAAGGGATGATGAGAACAATTCTTTTCTTGTGCCAACCTCATTAAAAGATGCAACAAGGCGTGATGAGGACAGTTCTTTTCTTGTGTCAACCTCGTTAAAAAATGAAACAAGGGTCTGGAGCATAGTTCCTTGTCTTGTGTCAATCTCGTTAAAAAATGAAATAAGGAGTCATGAGGATATTTCTTTGTCTTGTGTCAAGCTTGTTAAAAAATGAAACAAGGGTCTTGAGGATAGTTCTTTTACTATGTCAACCTCATTAAAAAATGAAGCAACTCCCTTTTCAAATAGAGTCTTTGATTAAGATCTCATAAAATCCCAGTCGAGTCTTTCCAAGATCTCACAAGTGAACCTTCATTCCAATCACCTAATTGAATATCATGAAGCTTGGGGGGCATGTACCTTGTTTGAGTCGTTATGATGGGGGCATGCGAACTTATAGAAAGCATAGTTTTTTGTTTCAAGCTTTCGTAAACATGAAACTGAATCCAAGCAGAGTTCTCCATGGTTCAAGCTTGTGTAAAAATGAACCCATATCCAATTTTAGCCCTCGTGATCGCCACTTTTATCAGCTAATTTCTGTTAGATGTGCCTTGGTTGTTTCATTCCATTGCCACCATCTCTTTGGCCGATCATGTGCTTTCACTTGGTTGTTTTTCCTTTCCTGAGAGACCACAACGATGAGTGGTTTTATTGGCTAGACTCTTGACCATTACATGTTTTGGGAAGTTCCACCATTGCCAAAACCAATTGCTACACTTTACACCACTCGTTCCTCAAAGTGGAGTCATCTTTAAGCTCTTTTTTTATTCTCGAAACATGAAAATACTACCGAGCTCTTGTCGCTTTGAACTCGTTAAAGGCTACGAAGCGTCATCTACCTAGTATAAGTTTACCCATCTTTTGGACTAGGATAGATTATTTACAGAAAAGGTCTACATTGATCTATCATGGTCAATAGGTTCCCTTGGGTATTGTTTTCTACCTTTTCGGATATGAGGGACAAATTTACGAAAAGGGACCTTTTGAGTTTTCTTTTTTTTTGTCTTTTTCAAACTCTCTAAATATGAAAAGACTCTGAGTTTTGCCTATGTCAGATTCATTAAACCCAGATGAAATTAGACTTGTCATCATGACGAGACCAAGGTTCTCCTTCCTAGGCTTGTTAAAATTTACTAGGTCGGATTTGTCTAAAGGACAAACTTATAATACAAGCATATGCTATCCCCTTCAAGCTTGTGTTTCAAAAATATTTGGGGTACTCGCTAGAAATGGTGGGGGAAAATTTGGAAGTATTCTATCAGTTGTATTAATTATTATGGTAGCTTGTCACTCTTGAACATCAATACTATTTCTACTTTGTGTCGGGTTAGGATATTCTCACTTTATCATTGGTCTTTCGGGTTTTGGGTTATCCATTTTGCCTCATTCCATCTGATCCTTGATGCATCATCATGAATTTGATCCCTTGGTACCAAAATGCTACCAAACTCTAGAGTTGTGTCACCGATATGTTCAAGAGCTTAATCCTTCTGTAGTTTGTATCCTTACACACCTTCCTCAGATTCTCTATCTCATATACATTCATCTTGTTCCTTTGTCTCACGTCAATGATGTGGGAAACATTATGGCCCTCCTTTGATCGATCGCTTCCTGATGACTTCAGCTCATTATCCGAGAATTTGATCTAGAGAGTCCTTTCTGGTACCTTGGAGCTTGCATGCTTTGGCAAGTTCTTCGCATTCGATGATGGGCTTTCATTATTGGCCTTCAATCGGGTGATTTCGCAGGTGTTCAACTTTAGATCATTATTCACACTTCGTGGATTATAGTAGTAGCTTGAGAACCATTTACATTACTGGTGGTCTCTCTCGCACTTGTTAACAGTTTACATCATTAACTGGTAATCAAGTGATTTTCTAGTATGCTCGACTTCAGCACATCTATTCGCATATTAGAATTTGTACCTTGATTGGGTTGGGATTCAAGACCCTAGGCTCAGGTTACATAAGTCCAGGTTGCGTGGATTGGTTCATCATTATATACATGACTCATTTGATTGGATGGCTATGACCATACTTGAGTCTTTTATATGGTCCTTTTGATTGGATGGTTGCGTTCGTACCATAGATCATTTATGTTTATCTTCTAGATGGTTGTTCCCATGCCTTATGCACACGTATTTCCTTTCACTATGTACTTATGTATCAGAGATATCAGTTTTGCTTGCATTCGTAGGTTCTCCATGATGGTGTTTTATTTCAGTTATGGATTCGTAAAGCATTTCACTCCTCCCACTCTCTCGGCCTTCATCTTTAGGGGGGCATTTGTTACACAATATTTTGTCACCGACCCCGCATTTCCTAATCTCGGACACTGCCGGTCCATGTTATTGACATCTGCTTTATGTCATGTTGCAAAATATGTGTCAGTGTCTTCCTTATCATATCAGGAGGAACACCTCAGTTCATTACTCCTAGAGCAGACCCTTTTTAACCTCTATTTTTGGGTTGTCATGGGTTATCAGTTATTCCACCTACGAAGATGGCCAAGATTGAACTAAGCCTAGCGACGTCGTCACCCTATCCCTATTTTTCACTCGTGACAAGCTACTTTTGGCAAGTTTTTTTAACAAATTGTTGAAGCTTCGGAGTATAACAACTTCATGGGCAGCACTAGGGTTAGTTGTCAGATTAGATGATCTCAGCTCTCTCCTTTGGGATGGTTGTTCCACCCTCTGTGCGACCTACCAAAGGGATAAGCTCTTTCTCCCATCCTTTATGGAGTCTCCTCCTCCTATAAATACCTCCTTCATAGATGAGACCTACTAGAGGTCAGAGTGAGAGAGTTTGAGTAGATTTTGGAAGTAGCTTCTAATGTAACTTAGCCTGGGATAGTTTTGTGTGGATTTGGCTTGATTGTATGAGTGTTCTAGCATCATAATTTTTCCTTTTGGGTAGGAGAGAGAGTTATTCATCCTCTTGGGAGACAATTCATGAGTGAATTCTTGTGGAGACATGCTGATAGGACCCTTCAAGGGGACCTACAATGTCAAGGCATGGTTGTTTTACTTTAATTCATATTAATACAAATCAACGGTTTATTTCCTATATCTTATGTCAAATTGCATATTGATAGCTTAAAGTTACTTAACCCTTTTAGTAGATCATTTTTGTTATATTCTATTATGTTTGTTGTTTTTATTTGTATGTTGTTTCAGGTACAAAAGTGATTAGAATGAGAGCTGGAGCAACACAACGAGAACTTCATCAATTGAGGATTTGAAGGTAGACCTTCATGACATTAACTATCTAAGGGAATTTGCTTTGATATTGTTCTTATTGTGACTAGACCCACTCTAGGGCTAGAGGGTTTGTCTCTATCCACAGAGGGAACTTACCTGCTTCACAAAGGTAGGAAGAATCTATGCAGTTTTTGGAATGAGTGGGCAGTAGTGGTTGGAAGGCAAAATTTACACAATTTTCTTGACGAACATGTTGGGCTGCAAGGAGGACCACCAGACAAAAATTGCAAGGTTTTTGGGAGGAATTGGCTAGAATCCTGGCAGTCAAAACTGTACAATTCCCCGAGGGAACTGCCTGTTGGCTACTGGGTCATTGGTAACATAAACTATGCAATTCCCAAGGGGAAAGGGAAGTAAGCTGTTGGGTGCTTGGTAGCAGAAACTGCACGATTCCTAGAGGAAACTAACAGTCTGCTGCTAGGAGATGTTGGTGAGGAAAACTGCACTGAGGTTGACAAGATGGCCTACTGATCATCTCTACGTAGTTTCTGAGCTGAGCAGGTTTTTGTCTCTCAGAAGGCATGCTCATGAAAACTATGCAATTTCCTGGATGAGCAGCCGGTCGACTATCGAGAGGATTGACTAGGAAAATTGCGCAATTTTCCGAGGGAGACAGGGATGGGAACTTGGTGTCTGTCTGACCTTTCTGTGCAATTTTGTTATTCAACATACTTGGCAAGGTCAGTAGCCTATGTGCAATTTTTGAGGGGAGTTAGTCCTGAGGTGGTTGTTGGGTCTAACTATCGAGGTGGTCAGCATGAAAGCTGATTGGATTGCTTGTGATTAGTGCAACTTGGAAAGACTTGCTTAGTGCTTCTGCGCTATTTTGGGTGACAGTCGACCGAATCGATGGCAGGGTGATGGTTCAGTTGTTAGAGGGGAGTCCGGCATCAGAACTTCAGCAAAATGACTATGCGTGTGAATGATAGAAAGATGCATAGGTGATCATTGTTGGGCTAAGAAAGAGGTATGTTTTCTCCTTGTAAATAGCTTAATTAAGAATTTGTCTTCAAATGTTTATCTTCGTTTTACGGATAAAAATAGAGGAAACAAAATGGAAGCTGGAAACAAATCGATTAGTAAAAAATTAGATAAATCTGGGCACGAAAAACTGAATTTCACTATCTTTATATGCTGGGATGCGGATTGGACGATTGATGTTCAATCGACAGAACAACATTAGCCAGTAAAGGAAAAAAGACAGCGTCCTGAGTATGGAAGACAGTGGAAGACTAGGAGGACCAATGCTATTTTATGATGAAATCAGATCGAGTTTTGTAAAATCCTTAGGATCCCCTGATCCTGAGGATTCACTTGTATCTATTTACTTTTCCAAATGTTATATAAAGCTGTAAGGCAAACTGAATAGCTAGTTTAGACAGATTGTAGCTACTATTTTGGGATATATAATACTTTCATCTCATTGATGTTGTAACTATGTTATTGATTTTAATGAAGAATATTGTGTTTAATTCATAATCATATTCTGAGTATCTAATAGTGGGGACTTCTAGAGACTTTAGGCCCAGTCAATAGAATATCTACTGCTTCAATCATGGTATAATCATTTTTGTTTACTTGTATGCCTATTTATTATTGTTAGTTTGTAAATTTAGTATCATTCTGATTTCTGTGAGGATTGATGATTTCGATTTGCATTTTCTGTTTAGTCAAGATTCTAGATTTAGTTGTGCGTTACATACGAATGATGCTCTTTTGGTTATGTTAATTCCAACATTAGATTGTCATTCATTCTAAGTAATAGTATCATAGATTTCAAATCTAGAGTTGATTGATTTCCATGAGATGTTTATATGGATATTTGTTGTTCAATTTTTATAGCTTTCTTTCATGTTAAATGAGTTAGTTTCAATACTAGTTAGATTGCCAAGAGTGATTATTTCTATTTGCATTCTGATTCAGTTTCTTACAGAATAGATTAAGTAGATTTGGAAGTGTGTTATGAATTCCTTTCGTAATTGTTTGTATTGAATTTATAGAAATAGACATTAGCAATTGCAATGATTCTAGGGTAATTTAACCTCTGAATTCACTACATATACAATGCTGACACTCTTGAAATAAAAAGAATTTCCTGGGGTTGATGATTGATGTAGGTATTAAGATTGCTTGTAAAAAGACATCTTAGTGCACCAACATTTTGGCATTGTTTCCGGCGAGAGTGTTTCAAAGTGATTTCCTTTTATCTTGCTGTAAAAGAATTTGGTTTTGAAAATGAAGAGTTAAGAATTGCATAACCAACAAGTAAAGTGCTTTCTCACTAGCCCGCTTTGCAGCAAATGCATAGAGGTTAAATAGGAATAGATTTTTCTATGAATTACTAGGAATAAAAAGATAGAAAAAGATCAAAACCCCCCACCTAAATGCACAAGACCTAAGGGATCAGTGAGCCTTGGGAGAACAAATTTTATAGATGAATTCGTAAGAAAAGAAAAGTCTTAAGAATCAATAGGAGTCCAGACTTTCTCTGGAAAAAACCCTACTGTAATCCCGTAGGTAGTAGGCTCACCATTTGTAGCCTATGCTGATATTCATAGCCAAATTGGAGGAATATGAACAGAGTTTTCAGATTGCAACAAATTTACGTTGTAATCCTCTACAAGAGGGAAAATCATGCAACTTAAGAGAAGGAGAGGGAGAAACCAGTAGAACTGCTAAGGCATGAACTCAGCTATCTGAACAAGGATCTCCTATAATCCCAGATGTAGGTAGTGCTGCAAAACCAACTTGGATTACGAATCCTCCGCTTACTCAAATAGAACCCCCTGAAATCCATGACGGATATTGGCACATTTTTTACCAAATGGTGAATCTACCACCTCAAGGTCAGTCCTCGACATTGGAATACCCCATAGTCAACAAAGTGGCCAATGGCCTGATGAAAGCTATTCCCTTGCAAAGCATCCCAAATTTTCATGGGATGATCACAGAGGATCCAGATGCCTTCTTATTCGAGTTTGATGTCCTCTATAGAGGATATGACTATACCACCGACCCTCAAAAACTAAAACTCTTCCCTTCTATCGTAAAAAGGAGCAGCTTTGAGATGGTTCATGGGTCTAGATGGACCTACTATTAACTCTTGGGATGACACGAAAAATTCTTTCCTCAAAAGATACCAGGACTTTTGCAAGACTAGGGAATTAAAAGATGAAATCTTTACTATGGTTGTAAAGGATAATGAAACTCTAGAATAATATGTCAAATGGTTTCACTATAATTTGCTGAGATCTCCTCACACCACTTTACCAAAATAAGTCCTGACAGCTATCTTAATTAAGGGAATGAATGAAGAATGGATAGAAACTCTAAATTTGATGGGGAAATGAGATATTTCTTAGGAATATTATGATGAAATCGCTCGCTTGTGTATCAGGTGTTCGCGAGGTAGCACACACACCAGGTCAAGGAGCCGAGATCCTATGACTAGAGGAAGCAAGACACATAGTGGAGGTGTAATAAGAATGGAAATCAGTAACCTCCTAGAAGAATTCAAGACGGACATCCTAGGCACCCTTACTGTTGGCTTGTTGGGGCCTGACCTAGGTTCAGAGTTAATTAGCCAAACAAATCACGGTACTGCTATTCCTGTCGAAAAAAATCCATGGAGCACGGACTTAGGTCTCACCCGAAGTAGTATGGGAGGGTGCTAGAACTAGGTTTCTGCACCCTAGAGATGTCTGATGAGTTTGACTGGCCCGCGGTTTGTCCCTGCATACAAGTTGCTTTGCGCACTTTCCCATTCCTTGAGGCCTGATATATTGCCTTCATGCAGCCCTAACCAGGGGTTGTGCTGTGATATGCGCTATTACCCAAGACCTTGCTTGTATTCCAATATTAGTTAACTATATTTACCTGCTTGAGTTCTCTAATTTATACTGAACAATAAAAAACATTCATATAGGTTCGCGCAGTAAATAAACATTATATTTGCAAACTATATCAATCATGCATCAAACTAGGAAAGGATACCTAAAATTATAGTAAAACTTCTCTTTATTGATTCTTTCCATGATTATATACTTGACTCACCTTGCACACTCAACTGTAGGGGTCTACGCACTTAGCTGCAGACTACTAGGCCTCTCTGCACACAGTTGCAGAGCCTTCACCTACTCTATGACCCAGTGACACACTTCACACTGTGACTCAATCACCCTGAATTCTCATGCTCGTCTCTTCGTTCCCCTATTTTACACTTAGAGCCTCGCTCTTTTTATACAATCCCATGGTTTGTGGACCATGGGTAGGTCTATCCAGTCGACATTACATTAAAAAACTAGGGCGGACAACCCTGTGACTCTATCATACTTTCACGCCCCATGCCTGCAATTTGCAGAGCTTTACAACAAGATTCGGTCAAAACTTGGGCTTTATGCCCCAAAACATGCTTTGGGGGGATTCCATGCCAAATAGGCCCCCAAAACAAACATCGTGACTTGCCCTCGGGTCACTCTGTCGGTGCGGAGATCTTTGCATGGAGTCCCTACAATTGTTCTTGAATTGTGTCAAGGTTAGCAATGCACTGAGCTGTTGCTTGTTGGATCTGCTGCTTACTGGATCTGATGCATACGTTTTTTTGGGACCTTTGTGTCGGGAGTGTTTCTCTGCATCAGTACGTGCATCCCCTACATGTGTGTGAGCTTACCTTCGATTTCTACCGTGATGCTGAAGACCTCATCGATCCAAGGCTGAACACGAGCCTTTAGGACTACTTCCTTATGTCATGTCGTGTCCACCAGCTCATTTAGAACTTTAGCTTGTTGCATCCACGCAAGCCTCTAAGTGAGGACCACTGTCTGTAGAGTTCCTTGGATACTGTCATATTCATGTTGGAGTTCTTGCGCCTCCGTCTCTAACCGCTGGATGTTGGGGTCCTCCTGCAAATCTGTGAGGACCTCAAGTGATTCTTCCAACATGGTGGTGCGGTCTCGCACTGTACTACCAATTTCCTCCAGTCCCATTGTGATAGCACTAGCGTTCTATTATATGACTTCTAGGGGGTTGGACGGCTGTGCCTTTAACCACAGCTCGGTGATCTAAAGGTTCAGCTCTAGCTGAACCTTTTTCATTTCTTCCCTTGCCTCACGTACCCCTGCTGCTAACCTGTAGATCCTCATCTCTGCTGGTATGTTTGCTGGGATGGATAGCTCCGGGACGCTTTGGAAAGCATCGTCTATCACCTGTACCAGTTGTTGATTCTGCGACACCTCTTCATCATGTTGCAAGCTCAGTTGTTCCATATTGATTTTCTTCTCACTAAAGACTTGTAGTGAACAGCTCTCCCTAGCATACAACTCTACAATTATCCCATCCTGCAAAGAATATAAGGTCTCTCACAGAAGTGCAGCCATATTGAGACCAAGACCTTTCAATGTACTAACCATAGGCCTGTTGGCCTCATTTGATGTCACTAGTGCCCCTTCCGGTAGCACTATGGTATTTATCATTTGCATGTGCAACATCTACTCTCTTGTTGTTGAGCTGACTGTGAAGCTGGCCAAAAGGGTACCTGCCTGAGGGGGGCATGCCTGTACTTCCTACAGCTATGCTCTGAGGGCCCCCAACACAATCTGGTTCTCTTGCATGAAATCTTGAAGAGCCTCATTGGTGACATCGTGCACTGTCTCGCCGATGTCATGCAGATCACCCTCGGTTAGGGTGATTAGGTCAATAGACAACTTCGATGCCTTGACCTTCTTGTGCGACCCTTCCTGCTCTATTGGGTGTTGGTGCTTTAGCTATGTCGACATGATTTGTGGGTCCGTGCCTCCCTCTTCTGTCTCTGCTTCCTCTTCTTCCTACCCCTGGATCTTGTGGCCCTCACCCACCTTTGTGGCTGCCTCTTGTGATGCTACTACTGGTGTGACCTTTTCCTACTCAGTTGCTTTCTATGTCGCATCCCACACTGCTCACACTTCTGCTGCCATTGCTTCCTCCCTTTGCTTTTCGGACAATTGTGCAATGCGCAGCTTGGCCTCGTCTTTCTTTCTTTGCACCACCAACTTCTTGATCTTTGTAATGTCTAGGGCGTGCCACTCCAGTGGCCATGCCTCCAGTACATTGAAAATGACGTCTTTTGTGGCTACAAAGGGTAGATTTGTCCACTATTTAGTCGGGTCCTTGTGCACTCTGATAAAAATGTTATGCATGTCCGCTTTTAATTTTACAAAACTCTATAGATTGTTGTAGACACTGGGTGGAAACCATGGCTTACAGTTGATCCCCATTCTGAGGTTCATCTCCATGAACATCCAGAAGATTTTACTATCGTGGATCCTCTTAGCATCCTTTGTGGCCCAGAGCAAAGTGTACTTAGCGGCCTTTGGTAAATCCCTGTCAATTATGGGGAATTGACTATCCTCTGGTAATTCCCCTGCCACGAGCACTATGGACAGCAGAAGCCATGCATAGTGGAACGTTTTGCCCTATTCCTGAGCTTCGTGGCAATTTTCTAAAAACTCCTTGCAAAGGAACTCAGACCAGTTAAAATCAACCCCCTCCATGCACTACTCAGCTAGTGCTACCACCGGCATGGGTACTTCGTCCACGTGGCACTTTGGCATGACCTTTCCTGCCAGGATTTGGGTCGGCACGCATACTGATTTCTCCTTGATGCTGGAGATGGCATAGCCCCTCTTCTTCTTTTCCATCTTGTACTTTTTCTTCATGGCCTCTGCAATGGCCAAGTCACTGCTCTTTCCTTCTGATATGTCCACGGGGTCCTCTCCTTTGCATGGAAGCCGGGAGATACAGTGAATCAGGTCTGCCGTGATGGGGATGGGCTCCTCCAGCCACAAACACCCATCATGCACCAGGAAGAGCAGTTCCCTAATGATGAAAATGGTTATTGGGGCACAGTGGAAGTGCGGCACCCAGAGCAGGTTCAATAGCCCAACCTTTTTCACCCCGCACAACCACTTCTGCGGCTCTAATTTTGTCACCCCCACCATGGTGTTCTGCTTGGGCTTCATGAGGTTCTTGGTCTCAAGGTGAGCAAACTTCTCATGGTCAGCAAGGTCACAATCTTCAAATTTTAGGCTTGAAACCCATCCTAGGTGCATACCCTCAAAAATAATGTTGTTTGGGAGGAGCAGGGTCTGGAGTGAGTTCTTGGTCTTGTCGAGGTCCTTAGGCACTTTAGCCTTCCCTTTTCGTGAGGGGACATAGGTGGGAAACTTTGTCTGGGCATGAGCAGGCTGAGTGTCCTTCTCCATACCTTCATCCTCATCCTCTGTGATGATAAGATCCTCCAGATCTTCTTCTCCTTCATCGGTTTCTATGGTGACGGTTTTCCCCTTCTCCTCCATTGACAGCTTGCTGCGCAATGGGTTCCACGGGGACATATGTACAGGAACCATCGCTTGTTTTTCCTTCTTAGGACTTGGTGTGCAAAGTTATTTTGGGATTTCTGCCACAATCCCGGCTTCTTCCGGAGCATCTCCCACAATCCTGGCAACGGAACCATTTGTTGGCTTGTTGGGGCCTGACCTAGGTTCAGAGTTAATAAGCCAAACAAATGCTAGTACTACTGGCCCTTTCAGCAACAGTCCGCGAAGTGTGGAATGTCATCTCACTCGATCTAGTATGTGTTGGGTAGCGAAAGCCCCATCCCAGATAGTCATAAAAGAGTAAAGTTCAATCAACATAGAATGCAGAAGAAACTTATCTTTATTATCAATCTCCAACAATACATCTAGATCCACCCTGCACACTCAGCTGCAGGGGTCTACACACATAGCTGCATACTTTCCAGGCCTCTACGCACATAGCTATAGAGCCTCTACATTCTACCCTACTCCCTCGACTCAAACTTACAGACAATTTTAAACTATTTCCTTTCAGAACCCATTACATTCCATCTTCCAAAAGAACTACTTTCACTCATAGAGCCCCGCTCTATTTATACTTTCCTTTGGCCCGCGGTCCCTCCGCGGGCTGACTTTATTACTATTTCTTTACATTATTTTTTGGTGAACTACCCTTTGACTCAACCTACTATAATTCGTGCTCTGCGCTTTCCATGTAGTCTTTTACCCTAATATTACCCAAAATTCTGGGCTTCGCACCCCATACTCATTTCGTAAAGGTTCCGTTGTTGGGACTAAGATCTACCTAAGGGGTGTCTAGTGTGAAAGGCAGGGACACTAGAGGAAAGAGCGATGAAGGATCAGGACAGTAGTAATGGAGAGCGCCATCTAGTTACTAATATTCAAGGGAGCAGGAAGTGAAGATCCAGAAAAATTTTGGTTTGTATTGAATTTAGTATGGAATGTGTAGTAGATCATAGATGATAATATCAAGAAATCCACCTTAGTCAGCACATTGTAGGACTGAGTGCTAACATGGTATATGAAGTATTCAGGCATCAACCCAAATGCAGGGATAGCGGACATCTACACGGAGTTAAAAAAGGAGTTCAGTCGGCCAAAATCAGATTCGCAGTTGGTCGTAGGATTCAAAGAAATCAGGATGATGCCTGGTGAGACCCCATGGGATCTAGATCAGAGGTTAAAAAGTACTATTTGCGAAGCCAAAATGACCCTGATGGATGCACATCACTACGCTTGGTTCATCGCATCACTAATGCCATATCTGAAATCGGCTTTGTCATAGCAGAAGATATCAACCCAAGCAAAAGCGCTGGAGGCAGTAATGTGGTTGCACGAAACCCGGTACAGGACCCAGGGTTGGGAGTTCAGCAAATCCAAGCGTAGGTCCAAAATTTGTGTTTGGAAATACAGAAGTTAAAACAAGACCAGGCACCGTGCCCAGAAGTCCAGGAAGAAGTATGGTGGGGGTGTCTAGAAGCCAAGGACACGATAAGGATCACTGTCTGGTTGCAGTGAATTTTGTGACAACAGGGGGGCCAACAACCTTGCGACTAAAGGTACAGACACGACAGAGTGCGATTTCCCCACTTTGGTGAGTGACTTTCCAGGTAGGGAGAAAGCATGCGACAGAAAGTTGCTACCTATTGTCGAACGTATGACAACCTCCTCAACACTTATTTTGTAACTTTTGCAGAACAATGGGTCATGAGGAGAGAGATTGTTGCATGTTGATGGATCGACCCCTACATATGGGATGCAAATAGAGATGCATAGATAGGACTTAGCTACACCATTCATGTGTGGGGGATTCCTTATACGTGGACAAGGGCGTGGAGAATGGGGGCCTAGACGGGGCTATGGACAGTTGATCTGTTATAATTGTGGTGGACAGAGACATTACGCGCAGGATTGTATGAATCCTACTAGAGCCTCTTTTTTGTCAAGCTACCAATTTGATTACGATGCAGTTAATTACCTATGGCGCTCGCACAATTAAGGGAGAAAGGGGTGCTCCTAGCTAGTCCCACCCAGAACGTCCAGATGATGAAGGCTGAACCCCACACTGAATGCCCCAACATAAACATGATGCTTAGAAGTGGTGCAGCTACCGGGGAAGATAAGGGGAAGAAGCTGGAAGAGGATACATGGGTTCGTAACGCCCCCTCAAAGCAACCAAAATTTTATTTGGTGCAAGCAAAGGAAACCTTTTTGGAGGCTAAGAAAATTTTTGCAAAAACATCGACTTCGGGTAGTAAGGAGCAACCAGACCTACAACAGGATAATGCCTTGGTAACTGCCTTTTTAGAAACCTGTATGAAGCTCCTGCATGATGCCAATGCAGTGAAAGGGTTACAAGAATTAATAGCTAGATGCGTGGGGGCAGACGAACCGCGCATAATCCGAAAATTGGGCAAACACATCTTACGCACTGGACGGGAGATGCGGCTGACTGCCCAGATTGGCGATTACAAGATGGACCAGGTCATCTTAGACCTGGGTTCCGGCGTGAATCTCCTACCAAAATAGACCTGAGAATGCATGGGTAGGCTACACTGCAATTATCCCCGATCCAATTACAATTGGAAAACCAACAAAAGATCCTGCCGATGGGAAGATTGCAAGGAGTTGTCATAGATATCAATGGTGCCCGCATGCATGTTAATTTTGAAGCCATATAAATCATGGACAATTGTAACCCCTATCCAGCACTACTAGGAATAGATTGGGAAATAGACATGAATGGAATCATCAACCTCAAAAAGGGGAAAATAATCTTCGAGAAAAATGCACTCCGAGTAGTCATTCCTTTGGATCTAGCTGAAGGTTCCCGCTATATCGAACCAGTGCATGATGACGATAGTGATAGGGAACTAGACTGCATCTACCAGCTCACCGCACGAAATGGGGACCGAATGAACCCAACTATGGATGGACGACTCTCATGGGACCGCGATAGCTCTTGCACATCAAATTCAGATGAATAGGTTGAACGATGGAAAAATCGATTGTATGAAGTAACCACATTGAATTGTAACATAATGGTGGCAGTAGGAGCTGTCGCGTCATTTGCAAAAGTCGTCAGAGAACTAGTGGTCTTAATGAAATAAAAACCTGGTGCGCCTAAGGTATTCGCATCTCGAAAATCTAGGACATCGACAAAAGAGGTAGGCACGGCTAAGCATAAACTAAAGCGTGGAGGTCGCAGACACACAGTAATACTGGTAGCTAGACAAACAAAGAAGAGCAACCCGCAGCAACATGAATCACCAGAAGCTGCCCATAGGATCCACGAAAACCCAAGGGATGGCATACATCGTGGTGTTGTGCTAACACGACTTGCTTGGAGGCTGCGGGTACTGCGACCTAGATGGCTCTGCATTAGGCAATGGAAGAAAAACTAGAAGAAGCCAGGTAGCTACCGGCCCTGCACTGACAGCACCCTTAAGGTATGATCCGGAGATCGAAGCCTGGTAGAAAGGACTAAATTCAGGAGGATATCACACCGCAATGCTTATAGAAGCTCAACCCTTTTTCACCTAAGACGACTTAGACCCTCGCAGAATATTGCTAGAACTAACCCATAGGGGACCAAACTATCAAGATGGCACACACATCCGTGGCAAAAAACCATGGCTGACTAAGCACTTGGATGATGCCCATAGCACAAGGATGGTTCGCCCTTCTGACTATCTATCGAGGGTTTAGTCCCAGCACCCTAAGCAATTGGAAGAGGGTGCGCGACTATAAAACAAGTTGCTGTACAATGGCGAAATATGACCACCACCCCCCTACAGAAACTACATTTGCGACCTTGGGGATTTGCTGCTGCAAAGAAAAGAGGGAAAGTGACTGTTAAAGATACTGCTCATGGTATGATGGCACATTTAAAGCACCTTGAAGCAAGTGGCGGGCCATTGAGGAAAAAGCATAACCATCCAAATCGCATTTATGAGCTATCACAAGAACAAGATGTTGGTTTTCGGGTTCAATCGATATATAAATAGTGCAAGGGTCACACCACCACGTTGTACTATCCGGAAAGAAAATCGGCCCATATTACATACGTCATGAGCAACGAGGAAGTTGAAAATAGTCCGTGGTTTCTGGCATTGCCATAGCAATACAAAGATGTCATCTTGAAAGCTCAAAGGCCTACTACCGATAGTCCACAGCCAGAGTCACTGCAGGAAGTAGAACACTCTAAATCCCCATGGACACTGAAGACCAAGAAGAAACCTCCACTCCCAGAATCAATTCGGCAGTCACCACGACACCTACAGGTTTGCAAGTCCATAATGAAGAAAAAAGGTAAAACTATTATCATCAATAGCGAGGAAGAAACAGAAGAGTATCCCATGAGGATCAAAGAGGACATCTCTGAGGAAGACCCTGTACAGTTGGTTCGATGACCCAAGTATATGCCTCCAAGTAAGGGGACGAACAAGGTACCCACAAACCTAGATGAATTTAGTAGTATAATCACTACCCCCTCTCTCTCGAAAGACATCCCAGTAGAAAATTCAGTGGTTGGTCGTGTCACCACAATGAAATTCGCTGATTGCGACCTTGCAGATTGAACAAAATTTCCCCATCTAGCGACGGATGCCTTAATGGACCATACGATAGAAGGCATGGTGACCACTCTACAGCCAAAGGAGTGGCTATGAAAGGTGGACGAAGTTGGATTACTTTGTCTCCTAGCAATTCCGCTCTTTCTCCAGCCCCCTATTACCATGATAGTCATCAAGCAGTTGCTCTGTCTAGTGCATGAAGATACACTATGGGTCGGTAAATGCGTCTATATCATAGCAGAACTTGTTCATCGGGTCTTGCATCTACCCTATGTTGGACAAAACCCTCGAGAAATTACAGCCAAAAGTAATAATGTGGGAATGATAGAATGACTAAAGAAGACGTATAAGCTCACCAATGGAATGTGAGGGTACGCCATTGACAGTATCTCCGAGAACACATTTCGGGTGGCCACTCAGTTGCTGGCAAGAAAAGTAATGAGGAAATTTCGGAGCTCTGAGATCTCCATCATAGTTATTGCACTGGCTGAAGAATGTGCTATTGGTGTCCGATTCAATTGGTCATAGTTTCTTTGTGAATAATTTTTAGCCAATTGTCACGAAGTCTAGGAATAAGGAAAATCGTTCTATTATGCGTTGCTGCTACTGTCCCTCATATGGGTCGCTACTAATTTGCCAGATGACAACCAGTTTCTTGTTTTAACCCCAGAATGGATGGAAGCTGCGTAGTATGCATCCCTCTGGGCGACCAAGGATGCAAGTAGAATTCAAGGAATTAAGATCTTTTGGGTATTAATGGACACGACTGTGCGTCAGTGGATCAATACGTTACCATGCTTAACAATTGAAGTTTATGAGAGTATGAAGCACATTGCGGAATTCAAAGCAGATATGAATCACGTCTACATCCAGGCACGGAAGGACCCAGCCTAGACATGGACCCCTCTCCGGTTCATTGTCACTAATGACATTGTTCACAAGATTTTTGAGGCTTGGCCCATGGCTTGGCAAGGACCCACGGCAGTGGAACAAGACGAGGACATTATTTAGAAGCAAAACGAGGCAGTGAAGCGCGCCGCATAACAAAAGAGGAATGAACATTATGTTGCAGAGGTTAAGGCAACACGAGAGGCGAAACTACCAGCAATGGGAAAACCAATACCAGATGCGCAGAAATCCGCAACAGACAAAGGTACCCAAAAGGAAACCACTCAGCTGACCACAATGGATCTATCGTCCACTACTATGGGTACCCAAGTAAAGTGCTCAGCCACACCAGAGCGAACGAAGGCACGAAAGAAAGAAAAAGCATTTAATACCGACAGTGAAGTTACCACCCTAACAGAGGGCAATCCAAATGACATTGAAAACATCATTCGTGAAGCTACTCGGGAGGCAGTCGATGAGGCTATGTTGGAGCAACACATTGTGTCGGGGGAGCTCCAGACACAGTTATGCGAATTGGGATCAAGAATTGCACAGGTAGGGCCTAGCGTTTCTACAGAAGCCTCTAGTATGACAGCTATAGAACCATTGCTTAGAGCCTAGGTTGCTCAGTCTACTCTGATCCTGGTAGGCACGTTGGTCACCAACCAATCGGAAGAACAAACAATACTAGAACACCTTATTGGATTGGGACTAAACGTGGCTGCACTCCCACGCGATAGTTTTAAACAACTCCATGACAGCATCACAATGGAACTTCACGCAAGGGTCGGCCACATCGACTAGATACTCCAAGGGCAGAAAATTAATATTGAACAACTATGGCTCCAATGCAATAAAGCAGTCACACAAAAATAGCAAATGGAAAAGGCAGTAGTCGACGCCTATTTGAGTGCTCATGCGTTAGATATTACAAGGGACTTTCCTATTCAAGTACAGATTCGTACATTGGCTACAGAGTTCCGAAGGACAAAAGAGGAGGCTACACGGTTGTAGCTCGAACTCACCGTGCAGATCGCTGAGTTGAAATTGCAAGTCCCACCACCAATGCCCCCAGAGGTCGTAGTATAATGCAAGAAAATTTTTGATATGGATGCGCAATGCTTGCACAGTCACTCGAAGAATGTACCGAGTTGTTCACTCAATCGATTGATATACTCACTATCCTTCAGGAAGATCCCAAACTCCACAGATTGGAAGCAAAGGCATAAGAACTGCAGCACACCTGTGATCAGCTCTGAGGAATCGCGCAAACTGTTGCTATCCCGCAATGGTTGGCTAAGATGAGGGAGGTGCAAGACATGAAAATCCAAATAGAATCCGTGAGACAGAAAGAAGCCGTGGTGAAAGCTCATATCTAGCCATGGTTGGACGAGGCATTTGCAGTTTCAGCCACCATAGAGCATAAGGTAGCACACATGAAGACCGAATGTGCTAGGATGGAGACAGCTGAGATAGGGGCACCACAGGTGGAACGGATGCAACACATGATGGAAGAATTTGTTTCTAGTACTAGCGACGCATGAAAGTTGTTGACTGATCTCCATCCAAAGATGGATGCACCAGCTCAGTGACTTGGGATGAGTCATGATGATTGTGTTGGGGGACTTTTGGGTAGCGAAAGCCCTGCAGAATGAGTATGGGGTGCGAAGCCCGAAATTTTGGGTAATATTAGGGAAAATGACTCCACGGAAAGCATAGAGCGCAAGCTATAGGAGGTTGAGTCAAAGGGTAGTCCACCCGAAGATATTGTAAAGAAATAGTAATAGAGTCGGCCCGCAGTGAGATCGTGGGCCAAGGGAAAGTATAAATAAAGAGAGGCTCTATGAGGGAAAGGCAGTTCAGTTTTGGATTTTTAATTCTATGATGTAATTGGCGAATAGTTGGAGAGTAGTTGTAAGTCCGAGTCGAGGGAGTAGGGTAGAAGGTAGAGGCTCTACAACTATGTGCACAGAGGCTTGGAAATTTCGCAGTTGTGTGCGTGGACCCCTACAGCTAAGTACACAAGGTGGAACTGGATGTATG
Source organism: Pinus tabuliformis (assembly GCA_031772625.1). Classification (NCBI taxonomy): domain Eukaryota; kingdom Viridiplantae; phylum Streptophyta; class Pinopsida; order Pinales; family Pinaceae; genus Pinus; species Pinus tabuliformis. The sequence continues at coordinate 219,295,437 of CM062805.1, forward strand.
GTGGAAGATTGATAATAAAGATAAGTTTCTTCTAAATTTTGTGTTGGTTGCGACTTTACTCTTTTATGATAAATGAACTGTTATGATTTATGCACTTGCTACGGTTGAATTCATGTGAACTGGATTAATCTTGATGCGCAAAGTAACCAAAAGTAATAACTGTTTGCTTAAAGACCATTTTAACTAGATCAAACCAATAATAAGTGATTCAATCTGTAATAAATGCAATAAGCGTATTCCAATCTACGCGGACCTAGCGTAGCATGGGGATGTAGAACAACACGGGAGCACCAAACCACATCTAAGAAATCCCCAGGGTGTGGAAACCTAGTTCCAGTACCCTCCCCTGCTACCTTAGGTGAGACCTCAATCCACACTTCGCGGGCTGTTGCCGAAAGGGCTAGTAGTTGTGGGATTTTTTTGGCTAAATAATTCTTCCGACCCTGGGTCAAGCCCATATAAACCAATAGTATGGGAGGGTGCTATAACCAGATTTCTACACCCTGGAGATGTTTGATGAGTTCAACTAGTCTGCGGTTTGTCCATGCGCATAGTTTGCTTCATGCACTTTCCTGTTCCTCACGGCTTGATATACTATCATCACGTAGATGCTATGGGCTAAAATGCATGGTGTATGGAGAATGAAAACTACCCTCAAAGGCCTTCCCAGGACCTTTGACAAACTGTAAGATTATCTACATAAGCTACCAAGTTATACACATGTTCATCTATCAAATATAAGTTGACAAAGTATGGAAAGAGGATTACCTCAAGTCTCCTTCTAGATTTTTTGGAGATTGCTATGCAACCAAGAAGAACTCCTTCAAAGCTGGATCCAAGACAATTATTTCACAAAGGAAAGGAAAACACAATCACAACATACAATATTGAAAACTAATATAAGAATGCACAATGAACATATACTTATATACAACTTAAACTACTCAACTCGACAAGTATCGAAATGAACAACTCAATGAGCAATGTTACCGAAACTATGGAGTAGGGAACAAAACTATAGTTCTGTATTGATAATGGAAGAGTGATTACAACCATCCATTGTATCAGCCTTCCCTCGCCCCTTCCTCTCTCTCTCTCTCTCTCTCTCTCTCTCTCTCTCTCTCTCTCTCTCTTTCAGATCACTTCTTCAACTGTATGACAGTTCACAACAGCTTAATGGTCTATCCTTTCAAATGCTCTGACCCCTTTCACAATGGCCCTCTCACTGCTTATGTAGCAATCGGGTTAGGGCTTCCAAGCTCCTCCTAGAGTTCATTAGGGATCCTGCATCTTGTTCCAGCTCTTTCCCTTTTGCCTTCTTTTTTAGATTGGAATTTCCCCAAATAGTTTGATTTTTGGGACTTTCCTTGCTTTTCTTGAGCAAATTTAGGGATAAATATCTAGATATTAGTGAGTAGATTCGTTGGCTTGATCCACTGAACATCTCTTAGTTTCACTAACGCTCCCCCCTAGTCTAACAACTTGAGTTAGCAGGGTGACTAACGTTCCCCTATGCTTGGTATCAAGCTTTATAAAGCAGGTTAGCAGTGCAAAACTAGTGTTAGTGTGGATTCAAGGCCTACAATTGTGGTCTTTGCTTCAGTCATGTTGTCTTTCACCTATGAGTTGATGAGGAGGTCATTTTTTCCTATAACATATGCCCCCTAAAGTGTGAGATCGGAGGCAGAGACGATGGCCGAAATACTTTACTAAAACTATATTTTTCTGTCAAAATTTTTAGAGAGAGAAGCTTTGGGCGGAAAGGAACCTGATACAACAACATACATATATATAAACTGCTAAAATCATGTCTTGAGTCGAGCATTCCCATGCTCAGTAACTATTTCAGAGTAATTTTCCCTTCTGAGATATAACAATGCTAGCCATCGATAAGCACAAAGCAGATCCAATGTCATAATAGATCATCCTGAAATAGTTGTCTCCAAAGAACAATAGCCGCAACTTGGGAGAGGAAACAAGGCTGAATGATGCAAACCTCTACCCAAGGTCTTGATTTTTACTTCACCGAACAGCATAGATCAGTACATGTGATAAGATGTGTTGACGTCGAACATGCACGAAAATCATCTGATTAACAATCAATAATGGGGACCGTTAACAGATGCAAGGAAGGCCATTGATAATGGTGATTGTCTCCAAGATGCACAGTGCAAACTAGTGAGTGTGAAAGATTTCTTTGTTGTCAAACACTCATCGAATTGCTTAACCAGGAGCCAATAATGAAAACCCCTGATCAAACCCAAGGTAACCTGACACTAATGTCTACAAGTACCAAGGCACTAAATGTGTTTCTAAGTTATCTTCCTAGATAGAGTGTTGAAGTCGATAGGAAGAAACCTATTGAAAGGTAGGCAATGATGTGTCTTACATCAATCGACACGAAACCAGACAAGAATGATTTTGTTTTTTGAGGAATCTTTTAAGCATTTGGGTCTAAACAACGGAGGGCATGATGAAAGGATATGTATGATCGATTGATAGAGGAAACAAATGGGAACCCTTGAACAATAGAAGGCACGACAACGATTTTAACCAGATAGCACTAGACTCATGAACACTACAGAGTGTTAGGATATGGAGATGCAATTACATCAGGGTATATAGGCTAAAACTCATAGGTTGGTAGGGTTCATATTGAGAGGCCATAAAAATGAAGGTTTATCTAAGAGAATGCCATGTTCAAGGGAATGATCACTGCCAAACCATGCTTTCAAATACAGAATACAGTTGTGTTACCTACTTTCCCCGTCTAATTTTTTAATAAGTCTAGACGAGTAAACTCATCGATCTTTTCATTTTTAAAGAGTCTGAAAAGGATCACAAAAACAATGACTCTTTGCCCTATCTGATTAGTTTAATGAGTCCAAACAGGCAAACTTGTCAATTTTTTCATGTTTTAAGAGTCTGAAAAGTATCGTAAAAAGAACGACTCAATATCTTGTCTATGTAATTTAAAGAGTCTAGACTAGACAACTCAGTGGTCTTTTCATGTTTAGAGAGTCTGAAAAGATCGTAAAGCGAGACTCCATGGTGGTCCCTTTGTCATAGTCGTTAATCGGGTGTGACAAAAGATTAATAGTATACCCGGATTGGTTACTTTTCCGTAAGTTAATCTATTGAACCTGGATAAAGAGAAGCCTATTTCAATAAATGTTGACCTTATTTTGTTACGAGTACGAGGTGATGGACTAAACTCATTTTTCATCGTGAATTTTTAATGAGTCACACGACGACAAACTCAATACCTTCATCAAAATTTTTAATGAGTCAAATGAAGAAAATTCAGGGTATCTTTTTCAGTTTAGTGGGCTAGAAAAAGAGGGAAAAGAATGGCTTATCCCTTCTTCATAGTTTTACGAGCTCAAAGGAGGGGAAAAATTCGGGGATTTTTTTATTTAAGAGCGAAAAAAGGTCCCAAAAAAGAAAGTGCTATTGCTGCTGCCATCTATTTTTAATGAGCCCAGTAACAAAAAATCGGGATTTTTCAGTTTTAACGAGCAACAAAACTACCTAAAAGAATGCTCAGGTCATCTTTATCGAGTTTAATGAGCCAAAAGACATAGCCCGAGATTTTTTCAGTTTAAAAAGAAAGAAAAAAGTGCCTAAAATGAATGCTCCTTTGGTCTTTTTATGTTTAATGAGTTGGAAAAAGATAAAAAAAGAGTTGCTCAGAGCATCGTTGCATGCATTTAACGAGCGTAATGATGAAAACTCAGAGATGTTTATATTTTTTAAAGAGCAATAAAATATCGCAAGAAGTGCTCTAACTATCGTTGCATAGATTTAACGAGCTCAATGATAAAAACTCAGAGATGTTTATAATTTTTAAAGAGAAATAAAATATCTAAAAAGTGCTCTATTCATCTTTGTAATAGTTTAATGAGCCCAAAGAAGGAGACTCGAGGTTTTTTGGATTAACGAACAAGAAAAATAACATAAAAAGAACGCTCGATCTTCTTCATGGGAGTTTAACGAGTCTTAAGAGGGAGACTCGAGGATTTTTCAAATTAACGAGCAAGAAAATACCATAAAAAGAACACTTGATCTTTCTTGATCTCATGCTTGACATTAGAAGGGTCTATGCCATGCATTTCCTCTAAGACTAAGGAAAAAACATTGCGGAAGTCCCTAAATGGGTAGGTGAAGCTCACAATTTCCTCAGGATTGTGATTGGCTCCACCCTGTATGTTTTCCACGATGCCTGTCATGACAAAAATATCGGGGAGAAATGTTTGTGAAATATTGCCCCTATTTCCTTCCGAGTCCAAAAGTTGGATAGTCGTATACGATGAGGAAACGATTTCATGTGCATCATGTGATAGGATTTGAAAAGGCATCATGTCCGAATCAGATAAAACATGATGGTGGGAATCCTCCCAAGGTCGCTCTTCTAACCTCGTGATCTCTCTAATAGCTCCGTCCATCAGTAGGACTTGATTGAGTGGATCGAAAGAAAGAGTCGTTATGGGAGGAGCAGTGGTACCGTTGGCCGAAACCAAATTGACCAGAGATTTAGATGCAAATTGAATGGCTTGGTAGGTTGATTCAGCTGGTGACAGTAGCATTTTCTCTCCGTATGTGTCAATGTCTGAAGGATCCGGTAGGATCCATAGATCGGTCTTTTCATGAGGAATAGATGAAATCATATTAACCATCTATGAAACTTGTGATGGTTGAAGAGGGAAACAACCCATGAGGGAAGAAGCCTTCAATAGACCGGTACCTACACTGACGTAATTATTAGTTCCACCTCCTACTAGGGGTACGGAGCCACTTGGTAATGGTGAATAATCAGGGGTGCAGAAAGACAATTGATCTATTGTAATAACCTTTACATCCAATGGAAATTGGATGATGCGAAAGACAGTAGATACGACGGCCATCATGGAATATGTCCAACTGTGACCCAGCAATAGATTATAGCTGAGTTTCTTGTCCACGACTTCTACATCCACCGTTAATGTTTTCCCAGCCAAAGTGATGGGAAACCTGGTTGGGTATCCTTTTGGGATAAAGGTGTGTCCGTAGAAAGCTTTAAGGGAGTTTGATGGCAGGGATAGGGTTGGGGAACCCAGGGCGAGCCAACATGAAGCCCACATGACGTAGGTGGAAGCGCCTTCGTCAATGATAGTTTTGTGTATACCTTTACCTTTCGAAGTGATATGCACCTAAAATGCAAGCTGGTGTGAAAGGGGGGGTTTACACTTATCCATGTCGAAAATAGGAAGCATGGAATCCGTAGGGTCAAGACCTCCAATAGCCAAAAGAAAAGCTTTCCATTGGGTGGGGCATGTTTGTAATACTTCGAGCGCCGACATAGCCGAGAATGTTATGCCAAATCCTCTACGATGTTGTAGTGTTGGGCGACATGTGTAGATGTATTGTGCATTGTGTGTCCAAGTTCCCCTTTTGGGGGTTGAATTACAAAGTCCTCAACCGGCCTTTCGATATTCAAATCATTAGGCGGCAATGGGTTTTGACCTGAGGATGGTTCTACTGTAAGAGTGACAAGAGCTCCATAATATTTGGCTCTTGTGGCGAGTTCTATCATTTCAAATGTGAAAATGGTATAAGATCCTTCACCAGCTGAAGGATGTTGCAAACCATTGTTGCCCCTTGGCATGGGTTGCTGTTGGTTTGCAATAAGATTTTGTTGTTGTTGAGCGGGAAAAGGATTATTCCTAAGGACAGCGGGGGTCTTACCAGTATCCCTTTTGGCAAGGTACTTAGTGCATTCCTGAAGACGCAGACAACACTAGGTTACGTGGTATTCAACATAGTGTTTGCAAGGAAATTTGGCAGGTGAATCCTTTTCATCAACAGGCGGCCTTCTGTTTTGGGTTGGACTACTTTTTTGACTCCTCCTCAGAAGGAGTGATATTTTTCTTATTCTTCTTTTTCTTACCACTAGGATTTTGTGCAGACTGCATAGAGTTTATCACAGTGGTAGGAAGAGCAGTCATATTGGTAGAGGGGTTCACTGCCATCTTGGCAATGGAACCACTGAGTTTTTTTACAACGGCCCTAGAGGTTGCACCGAAAATCCTGTCAGCATGCACTCTAGGGTGCTGAGTGGCAGAAGCATTGGGGTTACCAAGAGCATTTGGGATTATGTTGTAAAGAGTGCTAGACTGTGAATAAATCAAATCTAAGTGTTGGTCACGACGTATGGATTGCTCTTTTGTGACTGCACCACCTAGAGTGACATCTCTAGCAATTTGAGGAAGTAAGGACCTACAGAACTAGTCTGTTAAGAGAAAGTCAGGGATGGGAGCTTTTACTAACCTCCACCTAGGTCTCCATTCATGTATATGATCAGAGATGTGGGTGGCAGTATCCTGACGAAATTAAGTGAGAATCTCTGTCCTAGTCTCATAGTGGATAGGTAACTGGAAGTGCTTTAGGAATTCCATCGCTAAATTGTCAAAGGTGTTTACTGATGCACGTGGTAAGTCAATATGCCATTTCGCAGCATTTCCAGTGAGGGTGTGGGGAAAAATACGTAACCAGACACTATCATCCACCATAAAGTTAGAAACACACCAGAGATGGTAGGTGGTGATATGGATGCCCGAATCCTCCCCTTGTTTTCCATCGAACTTTGGGATGTCCATTGGTATTTTATGCGGGATCGGTGGCCATTGTAAGTTGTGGTAAATGGGGTCATTTTTCAGCTTGTATAAGTTGGGAATATCCAACATTGCCAAAAAAGGCAGAGATTTAGGTGCCCCCGACTCAGACCATGGTGATGACAGATAACCTGAGGAGCTCTATGCTCCTCCCATCACTTGGTTCCCCATAGTGTACATTGGTTGCATGTTGTAGTAGTTGCTTTGTGGTATGGTGTTGTAGAGTGGATTTCCATGAGGATTTTGATATTGGGGTATGAAATTTCCCCCAGTATAAGTGGTGCCCCCTTGAGTCATTTGAGTTTGTGAGTAGGGTGCCCCATGGATTGGTTAGGAACCCCTTGTGGATTCTCGACCGACATAGAACTAACCATTTGGTTTTGATTGACAGAGGGAACACTCATGTCAATTAGCGACTATCCATGCATGCCTAAGAACAAAGGGGGAACTGTGACATTCTACCGGCATGTGCATATTGGGAACCCCCCCATATATCCGAATCTAGGGGTTGGAACTATACATTGGCGATTGACCGTGTTGTTGGTAAATAGGAACCACGCCCATAGTGCTGCATTGAGTGTTATATGGAGCACTATATGTGGAAGTCATCGAAGGTATGCAGTGTGGCACCATAGGAGTGGAACTTGGCATCTGATGGATTCCACTTATAGGGGGTGTTATGTGAGTTTTTGTACCTGGGACAAATGGGATAGCGGGATTCCACATTATCGGTGTTGTGATGACTGTCGACTAGGGAAGTGGTAGACGACCAACAATGTCTCTAAAATTCCACAACCCGTGAGTTGTCGATTGGATATATGGGAAAGTTCGACCTACTAAAGAAGGAAGTACAAGTACCACGGGAACCACGATAGAGTTCGGCGGATTTATGAGCAAAGTGTTAAAGTGAGGAAGAAATCCTTCCGCAAACTTGAATCGTCAGTTGTCCACACAGATCCCATGTGAGATTTAGGATACTAATTCCTCGAAGATGAGGAATCCGAGTCAGTGGAACTCGGCGGATCTTCCACAATGAGTGGAGGGAGTCCTAACAATTGTCTGGAGTGATGAAAAGGGCAAGATGTAGCCACGATGACCATTAATTTTTATCAAATAAATTTTAATGTGATATTCTTTAAAGTTTCAAAAATGATAGCACTTAGGTACCTAAAAATATAAAAAATACACTACATATATCAATCAGAAAACAGAGGGAAAGTACCTCGTCTGATAAGCACCGATCATTGGAGATGAAACCCAGTATCTCAATGAATAACTGAGAAGGGTGGCCAAATGTACAGTTATGGTTACTCTAGAGCTTCGCCCAAACCTTAGATTGAGGGGCCAAGTACTCTCGTGAAGATGAGCACCCTCCCAAAAACTAAAGACAGAGTAGATCCATCCATGTTAGGTACCAAGACAACCCATCCCAGTCACCTTGTGTAAGTACCTAGAAGTTTTGGCCAGTAGAAATACCTCAAATCACAGACATTACCTGGGGGGGCCATAGTCATAGACAACATGATGTGTGGGTAGGAAACCTGAGTCCTTGACACAGTTTCGAAATCCCCGAAGGAAATTGGTCATTAGTGAGGGAAATTGCTCAAACAGAGGACCTTTAGGATCAGTTTCTGCAGAGAATGCAAACTAGTAGGATGTAACAAGATAGTTGGTGGATCAAAAAAGGATTTGAAGAAGTAGGGGGCTCTTAGAAGAAAGAGAAGAACTGAGAGGAGTCTGAGTAAAGCAGGAACTAGATGTATAGTCCCCAATGGAGTTGCCAATTCTACTATGGGGTAAAATGCACAGTGTATGGAGAATGAAAACTACCCTCGAAGGACTTCCCGAGACCTTTGACAGACTGTAAGATTATCTACAGAAGGTACCAAGTTATACACATTTTCATCTATCAAATATAAGTTGAAAAGTTATGGAAAGAGGATTACCTCAAGTCTCCTTCTAGATTTGTTTGGAGATCTCTATGTAGCCAAGAAGAACTCCTTCAAATCCGGCTCCAAGACAATTCCTACACAAAGGAAAGGTAAACACAATCACAGCATACAATATTGAAAACTAATATAAGAATGCACAATGAACATATACTTGTATACAACTTAAACTACTCAACTTGACAAGTATCGAAATGAACAACTCAATGAACAATGTTACTCACACTATGGAGTAGGGAACACAACTGCACGTTTGTATTTATAATGGAAGAGTGATTATAACTCCATTGTATCAGCCTTCCCTTGCCCCTTCTTCCTCTCTCTCTCTCTCTCTCTCTCTCTCTCTCTCTCTCTCTCTCTCTCTCTCTCTCTCTCTCTCTCTCTCTCTCAACTCACTTCTTCAACTGTATGACAGTTCACAACAGCTTAATGGTCTCTCTCTCTCTCTCTCTCTCTCTCTCTCTCTTCTCTCTCTCAGCTCACTTCTTCACTGTATGACAGTTCACAATAGCTTATGGTCTATCCTTTCATGCTTTGATCACAATGGGTTTAGGGCTGCCAAGCTCCTCTAGAGTTCATTAGGGAACCTGCATCTTATTCCAGCTCTTTCCCTTTTTCCTTCTTTTTCAGATTGGAATTTCCCCAAATAGTTTAATTTTTGGGACTTTCCTTGCTTTTCTTGAGCAAATTTAGGGATAAATATCTAGATATTTGTGAGTAGATTCATTGGCTTGACCCACTAATCATCTCTTAGTTTCACTAATGCCCCTCCTGGTCTAACAACTTGAGTTAGCAGGGTGAATAACACTCCCCTATGCCTGGTAACAAGCTTTATAAAGTAGGTTAGCAGTGCAAAAATAACATTAGTGTGGATTCAAGGCCTGCAATTATGGTCTTTGCTTCAGTCCTACTGTCTTTCACCTCTGAGTTGATGAGGATGTCATTTTTTCTTATAACAATAGACCTAACCAGGGGTTGCGCCGCGCTCTGCACTATTACCCAAGACCTTGCTTCTATTCCAATATTAGTTAATTATCTTTACCTACTTGAGTGCTTTAAGTTATATTGAACAATACAAAACATTCATATAGGTTCGCGCATTAAATAAACAATATACTTGCAAACTATATCAATCATGCATCAAACCAGGAAAATATGCACAGAAATATAAAAAAGCTTCTCTTTATTGATTCTTTCCACAGTTATAGACTCGACTCGCCCTACACACTTAGCTGTAAGGGTTTGCACACTCAGCTGTGGACTACTAGGTCTCTGAGCACACAACTGTAAAGCCTTCTCCTACTCTACGACCCAGTGACACACTTCACACTGCGACTCAATCACTCCGACTTCTCATGCTCATCTCTTTGTTCCCCTCTTTTACACTTAGAGCCTCGTTCTATTTATACAATCCATTGGTTTGCGGACCATGAGTAGTTCTATCCAACCGAAATTACATTACAAAACTAAGGCAGACAATCCTCTGACTCTATCATACTTTCATGCCCCGCGCAGGCAATTCGTGGAGCTTTACAACAAGATTTGGTCAAAACTTGGGCTTTAAGCCCCAAAACATGCCTTGAGGGGATTCCATGCCCAACACTTACAACACAACTAGATGTCCTGCAACCTAAATAGAAACACGCCTTAGCATGACAAAAATTGGCCATTTTCTACCCATGTTGCTAGAAGAAGCATAACCAACGGGAGTGTCGATTGGACATGGTTCAGACATGCGCCATCTACACTAAGGATCACACCACTGAACAATGTCCATCACTTCTAGGGCTGAAAGTAGTTTTCAAAGAAGCAGAAGAAGAGACAAAGCTAGTATACTTAATGAACCAATGTCGAAAGTGGTAGGCCAAACCCACAATTATGTTACAAGACACATCCCAGTTCTTTCCTCCTTCACCATTTAATCAATAATAGAATCCTTGGGTAGCATGGTGTTGTGGCCACAACCACCACCCTATTAAAACCTGCTTTAGTGGCAAATTTGAATGGGTCCCCTAGAAGTTTGATATTTCATTTCTCCGAATGATAACTCTCTAAATGATCTATTTTCATCCCAGAGATTTTAAATCTCTGTCGAGTTAAATCTTCAACTCTTAATGGTTAAGACCCCACTTGAATAAATCTATGTGGCATGATTCATTTATAACCCAGTCTAGCCCTTCATTCATATATTTCATCGGGACTTTTTCAATCCTCATAAACCTTCATGGTGCTCTATTCCCACACATATAACCAATCCCCACTCTTTACTATGGTCGTATGTGGACTCAACCCACAAAACCTTCTATTGCACCTTTATTTCTATTATAACACTTTTGTAATAGAAATACTTTTCAATCGTATTTAACTTACCTTTTCTGTACTTTTCCGCTCTTTATACATTTCTCAATGCCTGCCTTTATCACTATCGCAATCTCTAAATTTCCATGGTTACACTGCACCTTCATCTTTTACATCTGATAAGCAAGGACCTTCTGGACTTCAAATGCAATTAACCATGTCCATATCATTTCGGGTCCACCAATACACCGCTTATCGCAATCTCTTGTCTGCTCCTCCATCGCAAATCGTAATTAGTGGAACCCAAGGCCCATACATAAGGCATTCTGCAATATGGCAGACCCGGTGGGATTATTAAGCACAACACATTTGATACAGGGTCCGAAGCCCATCGCAAGTCACAATCGGCGGAATTCAAAGCTTATACATAAGGCACGATGCGATACAGAGGACCTGACGAGACTACTAAGTGTAACACATATGATTTTGGGTCCACTCCCCAATCACAAATCGCAATCGACAAAAGCCTAAGTTTATACATAAAGTGTGATGCGATATGGAGGACCCACTGTGATTATTAAACGCAACACATATATTTTCAGGTCCAACCAATCGCAAATTGCAATCGGTGGGACTATGGGTGACGTTGCATGTGACTGCCCGCTGCGATGTGTGATTGTGACTTGATCACATCACAAACTTGGCTGAACTAGGGGCTGATTCTTTCACACTCATTCCTTTTGATTTTATAAAAGTTTTATTGAGGGTAAGATTTGTGTTTTTAGGAATTTCTATCATATTTTCATAAGCATAGCTGATGTTGATTATTTTTGCAGGCAAGGACCAAGAGAAGGCAAGCGAAGTCGAAGAGAGGATGCGTAAGCATCAAGAATGGCTCTGAGTAAAAGATGCATAAGCGGATCCAAAGAATATATATATGCAGGTGTACTCTATTTAAGATTTGGCCTTAGGCATTGAAGATCAGGTTTCCATGCCTTACCTATGTATTCTGAAAATGATGTTGTCCTGAGTTTCATCATGAGGAGATGACACGTAGTCATTCTCCTTTCCATTGACATCCATTCATTCCCCCAGGAAATAGAATGCTCCAGCAAATGTGACCTCAACATGTCAGTGGTTTCACCGACCGTTTTACATCTTTATATTTTGATTTGTATATTGAAAAGAGGACGAAGGTGGAAATTCGGGGGGAAGATGGAGGGTCAATGTTTTTCTGCATAAATATTACCTCTAGAGATGGGAGGGGGACTTTTTTTTGGCAGAAGAGGGGTTGATTTTATTATGCTAAAAGAAGGCTGTTTCATTCAAGAAGAAGCATTTTGTTTAGATTCATTTTCCTTTTTCTTTCATGTTTGGAATCAGGGTGTTGTGACTGGCATGAGGATATATAGTATTTTTTTTTGTGCATAGTGATAATAGAAGTTTATGACTAGTATTGGTTATTTGAATATAATTTTTTATCATGGTTAACTCATGGGAGGTTTCCGATTCAAAGCTATATTAAACATCAGTTGGAAGTTTTATTTGTAGAAACAGGAATGTGTTTTCTTGTATGAATAATTAGATTGAAATTAAGCTTAAATACAACCTTGTTCATCGATGAACTCAGTAATTGATTCATCTGGACTTGGAATCTATATATGACATTTAGTCTCTTTTATTATACTCTTGCAAGATAGATTAGAATAGTTAGGACTAGCATAAGTAGTTAGAATCAATGTAGATAGGGCTTGATACATATAGGTTAGATGTTTCTTTTGTTGATTTAATTGAAGTCTTCCTCCAAGAAGAAATTTTTCAACACCTATAACAGTTTACAGGATCCTTTAAAACCCATTGGAACTAGCCACTCCAAGCGAAAGCGGATCTAATTAGGGTCTGCGATCAGGTTGGTTCTGTTTGTTGGCCTAGCGAAAATTCATCGTGTCAACAAATTGGTGATAGCAGGAGGGCCTGAACTGTCATCCACAACTTTCAGGATTTCATCTATAAATGTTGTGCATGGATTCAAAAATATTGATGTATGGATCGTAAAGGTCGAAAAGATCCTTCTGCCCATTTGGAAGAGCCTCATTTTGAAGAAGCATAGGTCCCTCTAAGTCTCGTGTTTGGGTCACCCAAGGAAGAGAGACTGTGGGAGTATCCTGTCCTTCAGGAACTACCAGTCATAATACTTACTCTTTCTTACACTTGTGCCCTATCTCAACTCCCATCTTTCACTCTTTACCTCTGACAACGAAAAGGAAGCCAAGGTTCTGTCCCATAAACAACGAGACATCTACAACCCCTTCTCTTGAAGATATTGTGCTAGAGTCCTTGCAAAGTATCGACACTCCTTGGGAAGAAATTCCTGAGGATCCCCTCTCTAAAGGTAATCCCTGGATCGATTTGGGAGATCCTAACAAAGAACACCCAGGGGAAACCTTCAACCAGGACCTCCCCAACCATAATATGGCTAATGTTCCTCCTACAGATGTGAATCAACCTCCACCACCTCCTCCAAGTGGGAATCAACCCCCACCTCCTCTAGGAGCACTCCCTCCCTGGCTTTCACAAGATGCTGTAGTGGTACCTATGCAACAGCATGCCTTACCGAAGAACACAAAAATAGTATTGCCTAAATTCGACCCTGAGCGGGCAGACACTGCTGATAACCATAGTCACTCTTTATTCTTAGTCATGCGCATGTTGGGGGTAGCCAATGAAGATGTGGTATGTCACTTGTTCCCTTTTAGTGTGATTGGTAAGGCTGCCACATGGTACTTTAGCTTGAGAATAGGATCGATCACCTCATGGGGTGCCTTTTATCAATCTTTCTTAGACAAGTTTAGTGATGACAAAACACCTGCGGCCTTAGTTTTAGAACTATCCCATTTAAAAATGGAAACCAAAGAAAAGGTCAAGGATTTTAACATCCGATTCAACACTTTGTTCAACAGAATTCCAGCTAACGCTAGACCTATTGATGAGGTGCTTATGGAGTTATACATCACTACTCTCCCTATCCCTACTATGATGTGGGTTAAAAGGAGTAACATACAAACCATACAGGGTGATATCGATGAAGCAGTAAAAGTTGAGAATGAAATGATCAGTCTCACAACATGTCATCATATGACCGAAGGAAAGAAAGCATCTCAATCATCCAAGAAGAATAATGGGAGTGATAACCAAGTGGCTGAGATCAAAGAAAATGACACCACAGATGTGGAAGGTTTGCATCGAATCATTAAGAAATTGACAAAAATAGTCCTCGATATGAAAAGGAATTCTGGAGAGAGTACAAATGGGAATGGAGGAGATTATAACAATAGAAAATCATTCAAACCTTTCTGTCATAAGAAGACAGAAGGTGGTTATGGTCAACTTGTGTTTCCTGCTCCACCCAATGAAAGGATTTTAAAAATGGAAGAGCGCGCTCTTATCGGATTGCTTGTTACCAAAGAAGAACTTATAGTAGAGCTGGAGCAAGAACTAGAATATGAGGAAGAGTACCAAATAGAAGAGCCCTTGGACGAGGTATCTCAAGTCAATGTACTGTGTGTTACAGGGAAAAGTGTCTATTTAGAACTGATCTATCCCATTAAAGTGTGACAGCTACCTTAGAAACAAACAGAGAAAAGCTACTTTTGTTTTTCCTTTATGAATTATAGATAGAGAGGAACAGAAAGACCAACCTCTGTCTTGCGCCAATCTCCTGATTTGATCTCTCTCTTCTTTGATAGTCCTCAGCTACCTGCTCTCTTTCACACCCAGCTTCACAAAGTACCTGTAAGATCACAGAAGCATGGCACTATACAAAGACATGGATCTATAATCATAAACAATCTAGGGTCAGATGTAAATTGACCATACAAATGTAACAAGCATCAATGACACAAAAGCATGGAGGAAAACTCAAATAGCTTTTATTGATAAACAAGAAAAGAGCCAAGAGGAGTTACAACCAGTTGTTCTGACCCAGCATCAACCTCCCAGCAAAGAAACCCCTCTTCACCTCAAACAAAGCTTAGATCACCCAACAATATGATGTTTGTCTCAGGAAACCAACAACAATTCCTTACAATATGCAAAATTCCAGCCCCTGGGTCTGTGGGATGAGGGATCCATATATAGATATCTGTAAGGGGGATGAGCCAGCTTGTGATTTGATTAGTGTCTTCTCTCTGATAGTTCTTGCTTCCACTTGGAGACTGAGGGCTTCTGACTCATCCTTGGTTGAATTCAGTGAGGCAAGTGTCACAGGAGAAGATTATGGAAGCTTCCATTGCCTCTCCACCTCGCGGAATGACACTGCCATTTGTCATTTCTCACCCATAGCACCCCACAGAAGGGAATTTTGAAATGAAACGCACCCTCATAGTGTATTTGGGTGAGATGCAACGCACTTAGCCAGTGGAGCAGCTGCAATGATCCTATTTTGACCAATTCTGAGCAGTTTCTCATGGAGAACTTCTGGGAGAAGTTGTAATCTGTTGACCTTGTTCCTTTAGGGGTTAGAACAACACTTTTAGGGACATAGGAGCCCTTGGTTTATGGAAATTTTATGCTTGGGGTTGTAGGGCCCAAAAATGTCTATAACACTGTGGGATTTCTATACAAATGGGAATGATGATGAAGAAGGAGATAGTACAACAAAAATCCACACATGAAGTAAAGGGCCACTTGCGGGCGTGATGAAGCTTGTAGACCAGACAAAGAAAGATGTTCGCCCTTCGAAGGCATCCGCTCCCAAGTTTCCTGTTGAGAAGAATAAACCTAGTGGTGATTCCAAGAGTACTCTACTTGTGAACTATCCACAGAAAGATAATACATCTCCAAATGCAACGAAGATGGCTCAAAATGGTAAACTCCCACCTAAGAATGGCAAAAATGTATGTTTACTATGCCCTACCCTATTTATAACATTGATTACAACATTTTGGATGATCTTAAGAAATCTCGAGCTAATATCACATACTTCAATTTGTTAAAGTTAACATAGCAAAGAGATCTTCTTTTGAAAGATATGAATGAATGAAATTGCAAATCTCCCACCAATCTGAGTAGCCAAATCAAGAAGTAGGGATGAAGACCTGTTAGTACCCCCAGTATAGCCCAAACGCCATCGACCATGGAAGCCACTCTATCAAAAATGAATCGAACCCCCCAAGATGTCAATGCAGCCAAGATAGGAAGGAAATCAAAATCCATGACTCCACCTTTCCTTATCACATTTGAAATCTTCAACATGAACGTATATAATTTCTTGGTAGATTCAGGTGCCTTGTCCACTATTATGACTTATGCTTTTGCTAAAAGACTTCATGCAATACTCGAGAAAAATAGAACTCGAATTATGTAACTGGACAGAACGAATGTAAAAGTAATTGGAGAATTGAAAGATGTGCTGATTCAGATGGTTGCTAAACCACAGTACACACAAGTCATTGAGATAGTGGTAGTCGACATACCCAAGGCATATGGAACGTACTTAGTAGGAACTGGTCAAAAAATCTGAATGGGTATTTCTCAACTGATTGGTCTCATCTCTTGTTGCCTCGGAAGGGTTAAGGTGATATGCTGAGAGTTGATCGAGAATGATATATGAAGTATGTAGTAACAGAACTAAATGACCCCAATGAACCTGTAATGTTTACCAATTCTATCCTTGGGAATTATAGTTTCAACGTTTGTGCCACGGAAACTTGTTTGGAGAATTCCATGCAGAGACAATTGAAGAAACTACAATAAACACATAGTTGGAAGCTCTCCCCCGTAGTCCAACTAATGAACCACCCTGTAATATAGTAGATGATAGAACTAATTTCGTAGGAAGTATGTCATTTGATGTAACATTAGATTTATATTTTGGACACTCTACTTTGATGGCTCTAACTGCCTCGAAGGTGCAAGCGCTAGGAGCATTCTCATTGACCCGCAAGGGAACCAACATCTGATGGCCAGGTAGTTGGAGTTCGCGTGCACCAACAACACGGCATAATACGATGGCTTGCTGTAGGGCCTTAAAAAAGCCATTGATATGAGGGTGAGAAATCTTAAAGTTTTTGGTGAGTCACAGATAATTGTGGACCAGGTAAGGAAAATGATACATTGCAATTCACCACACTTGGTAAGATACCAACATGAGGTATGGAGCTTAATTGACAGTTTTGATTCTTTTAATATCACACACATTCCTCAATTGAAAAACCAAGATGCCGATCTGATGGCTAGTATGGCTGCAAAAATTTTACACGATCTTAGATTAATCAAGAATAAATATTATGTTGAATTGATTTTTAGACCATCTGTCCCTGATAACATCTCAAATTGGTAGGTGTTCGAATGTGATGAGAAAATCCTTGAGTTCCTGCATCGCGAAAAGACATTCAAAAATGCATTCATTGATGAAAAGGAGCATGACAAACTTATGAATGGGAGTGAGGATGAGGAAAACGTAGGGCAAGGAAGAAATCCAGCCATTCCCCTCAGGCCCGTTATGATTTATTGCCCGTTCCAACAATGGGACCTAGATGTCATAGGTGAGGTCACTCCGAACTCTTCACAATAGCACAAGTATATACTCACGGCAACCAATTACTTCACCAGATGGACTGAAGCCATCCTACTTCGGAAGCTTAATGAAGACGAGGTAATATCTTTTATTGAAAATTTTATTATCAACAGGTTTGGCATCCCTGATGCTCTCATATTTGATAATGCTTCTTATTTTTCATCACTAAAATTGACTGAATTTGTTATTGATAAATAAATTCACATAAGGTATGCATCAAACTATTACCCCCAGGGAAATGGAGTTGCAGAGTCCTCAGACAAAAACCTCATCTGCATAATTCGTAAATCTGTCACCGACAACCAGAGGAATTGGCACAACGCTCTAAAAAATGCCCTTTCGGCTGATAGGGTCACCCCAAAAGTAGCATTAGGAAACTCCCCATACTTCCTCGTCTATGGACAGGAAGCCATCTTGCCTCCCAACGTTGCCCTTCCCTCTTTACAACTCTCCCAAGCCTCGAGAGGGACCCCTTCAACCTTACTTCAAAAAAGGATCAACCAACTGGTGAGGTTGGAGGAATTGAGAGATAATGCCAGAAACAAGTTTAGGAATCACCAAATGATTGTGAAGAGATGGTTTGATCACCATCTGGTAGGAGATAAATATTACCAAGTCGATGAGCTTGTACTGAAATGGGACAAGTTGAGTGAGCCAAAAGGTAAGCACACAAAATTCCAACACTTATGGCTGGGCCTGTTCCAAGTTGAGGAAAAAATTGGTTAGGGAACCTACAGATTGAAAACTTTATAGGGAGAAACTGAAAAACTCCTTGTTAATGGCCAACATCTTAAGAGGTACTACCAGTAGCCACCACATGGTGGTTACCTCCTGAGTAGGTTAGGATTCATTTTATTTTTTGTTGTTAGCTTAGTTATATTTTCATCATGTCTGTTCTTATTTTACACAAATTTTATCTTCCTGCTATTTTGAATTTTAGTCCTTTTCAGTCAATTGATTTTGGTCTTTCAAGTCTTGTTTTCACATTTTATAACCCTCTTCCAATTTCCCTCATTCACTACCTTCAGCTTTTTTCTCCCCTCATTAACCTCTTAATGAGTCTACAGATCCTAAATTCATTATTACCTTGCAAATCAAGAGAGCCTTCGATGAGCCTACGAGAACTTGCAAAACCAGTGGTGAAATTCGAGTCAAAGCCACTCATTGGCACATGTTGGGAACTAGGAAGGCTCTATTGATAACCTGGATACCCAAATCATGTAGGAACATATTTATAAAACAGAAAATGTGTAACTACGGATTGGATTGGCATGGCAGAACGCTGCATTTTCAAAATCCCACCAAGACCTAGTCTATACTTTCCTATGAGGTTTGCAGTTATTCTTTATTGGTTCCATCCACCACACTAAAATTTCCAATATCTGTCATCTACAAGCCAACCTCCTTTCATGGGCTAAGCTCATTTTCATTTATCCTGTGGCAAATCCAATTGTTCTCTAGTCCTTGTGCCTGAAACTGGAAGGACTTATTTAAAATAAGATGAAATGTCGAGTCCTTGTGCCAATTTGGAAGGAAAGGTTGTTTGGGAAGCCAGTTGGAGTAGGGACTGTTGTTGGGCTCAATGTATCGGTTGACATAGCAAGCCCAACCTTGCTTAAGTGGTTTAAAAATATGGCATGATCCACGACTGCGCCCCATTCAATCATACAAAAGTATAACACTAAAATTTATTACATAAATGTAGACAAGCATATCTACATATATTCATCAAGCTTGATGCACGATAAAGAGCTGAGGTACACACCTAAATAGGTATTGACAAACCAGTGATGGCCCCAAAAGGATTTTGAAAGTAGAAAATAGGTAAAGGAGGGTCAATAAATCCCATAATACGACCATTGGAGAATGCCTGTCAAAACGCTATCAGTAAGTAGAAGATATTTGTCTTTATCCCTCCCAAAGCAATTAATGCTGAAGTGGAACCCATGCCTATCCGTCTATACAGTTTACATTTCAAGTTTATCTTAACACCCTGATGTTCTACGGATCAAAGTTTATTTGGTAACAAAGATAACTGGTTCACCCAGCGGTTTGCCATTTGTTGTGGCCTGTTGTGGCCAACAACAACCCACCTTTTTTATTTAGTATTAGTAATAACACTAAATAAATGGAGACCATTCTAAAAAGTAAAAAACTAGCACTTAGAATTCCCTTTTAATAAAACTCACTATCATAAACTTAGGAAAAACATCCGCAAACGCAAAATCTTAAGTATTATGAAAAGTCTCAAATAAAATTGTTCTCTTAATAATGAACATTACATCGCCAAAAGGGTAACGAAGGGCATCATATATAAAGAAACTTTTGGAATTGCGAAAAAGTGATGATGCGAGATCGCAAGCCACACAGATTCATTGCATATCGCAGATCCCATATATCACAGCGCCACCTAAGATAAAATGTCCCGATATTGCGAAATGCAATAAAGCATCTCGCAAATTGCATCTCGCAGTCGTATAATGAAACAAAATATTGTTAATGATAAAGGACTAGTGATATTGTGACCTACAATATTGTGATTTGTGATATTGCGAAGCAAATCGCAAAATCATTTTATCACAGATCAAAACGGCTCACCGTTCAATGAAATATTTCTCGTCATCTGATACCAAGTTATGGGCATTAACATCAAGTTAGTGGTTTATTGATGGGTATTTATGAGAAATGATTTAGATCTGAGCGAAAGGGTTATTTCATGTAAGGTGATATATTTGATGTGATTTTGAAATTAAGAGCTTTCTCGTCACCGTATTACTTACCATCATTCGTTATCTTTCTTATTGTGTCTTAGTTCTTGTTGGGTCCCTATAATACTAGTGATTACCCCATTACTATTGTAGTTTTATCCCTTATTAATATTGTTGTGCCCCTATTGTCCCCATATTGTTATTACTGTGCCACATAGAATCCCTCTATTATTATTTTTGTGGCTTTATATTATTATTGTTAGGTCGGCTGGGTTATATTGTGACTCCTTAGACTCCTATATATAGAAAGGAGGCTTTGTCATTTGAATCATCTAAGAATTGCTCATTTATGTAATGTAAAGGAGGTTGCCCCCTCGAAGAGGCTGAATTCTAAGGCGTGGATCTTTCTTTTCTATCTTTTTGTTAGTTGGTTTCATAACATTTGGTATCGGAGCTTTGGATTTTAGGGTTTCACTGCTCCAAACAGGTCATCATGGAATTTTTGCTATAATTTTTTTCTGCAACGTTTCAGAAGCTAAAAAAAAACCCATTTGAGAAGAAATTGCACTAAATCTCAGGTCCGAATTTCAGATATTTTCGCGCTATATTTACGGAGATATGATCTGAGGAGGTTAGTCTTTTTGTAGACTCCTAAATTACATTCCAAACATGTGACCTGGGGAAAATAGTCATAACTTTCTCTCTAAGAATAGGATTGAAATTTCATAAGAAGGTATAGAAAGAGGAAGGACTGTAGTTGCTTTTATATCTTTTTCAGATCCAAAGGTCAAAACAATGACTCGTGGAATGTTGTACAAGTTCCCTCTACTGAACTAGTCTATAATCAGGTCATTTTGGGAGATTGTGCATAACTCTTCCTTGGAGAATCCAACTTGGATCAGACTAGTGGCATTGGAAAGAGGACATAGAGGGCTACTAAAGGTTGCAAATTTAGAACTGGATGATCCAAAATTGCAGAGATACATCAGATTCAATATCAAGCTTCTACAAAGTGAAAAAAGGTGTGTAGTTTTTTTAAATTTTTGCAGAAGCTTGGTTTGAAAAATCAATTTGAATCGGTAATTGATGCCCCGAGGAAAGAAAATGCAAACACCTAGTAAGAAACCTAAAATCTCTAGCATGACTTATGAATAAAAGGAAAAAATGCAACATGATATATCAAAAATATGAGACCAAGTGCAACAAGTGTCACTTTCACAAAAAGCAACAGAATCTAAGATGGATGGTTTAAGGAAAGATGTAGAAGCCAAGATGGATGGTTTAAGGAAAGATGTAGAAGCCAAGATGGATTGTTTAAAGAAAGGTGTAGAAGGTAAGATGGATGGCATGGAAGCTAATATGAATGGCATGGACGCTAAAATTGATGGCATGGATGATAAAATGGAAGAATTGAAGATAAATATGAATAAGTTGCTACAAGAAATGGTCACTAATGGTGAAAGGGTAGTAAATAAAACTCATGATGAGAATAAAAGAAATGTTAATCATGATTCCATAGACTCTAATGTTGGATCAAAGACCCACCATATTCCAAAAATTGATATCAGGAAGTTTGATGGAAAGGATCCCGCAACATGGATATTACAGATGGAGCAATTTTTCGATCTCAATAATGTGCAAAACACACAAAAGGTACGTATTGCAACTTTATATTTGGAACCAAATCAGTTTGTATGGTATCAATGGCTTTGCTCTCGTAAACAAATTATCACTTGGGCAATTTTTATGGAAGAATTGACAGCACATTATGAGGATACAAAAAGCAACACTTTAGGGTTCAATAATGGAGCACATTGAGGAGTTCCAAAAATTGAACATAAGGGTAAAAAATATTCCAGAGGAGCATAGGATTGATGTGTTCATAGGGACTTTAAAGGATAATATCCAACATGATGTTCGCCTTTGGGAACCTGATTCATTAGAGAAGGCATTCAGGTTAGCAAGAAAAATGGAAAGCAAAATTATGGAAACCAGGAAGCATACCACTCACAACTATAAAGATGGAAGTGTTGTTGCCCCTAGTCTTCCACAACCTATAAGGTTGACACCACAACAATTGGAAGAAAAAAGAGCAAAAGGGCTTTGTTACAGTTGTGATAGCAAATGCACTAAAGGTCATAAGTGTGCTGAGAAGAAATTATTCTACATAGATTGTGAAGAGGAAGAAGAAAAGGAGAAAGAAAGGGCAAAAGAAGAGGATATACTCCCAGAACAAAGCCTAGATAAAGAAGAAATGAATCCAACCATATCTTGTAACGCATTGGCGGGAATTACCACTCCTCAAACCATCAAGATATAAGGACAAATCAAGAAGAAAAAGGTAGTAGTGTTGATTGATTCAGGAAGTACCCACAATTTTATTCATTGTAAGGTAGCAAAAGAATTGAATTGCTTCTTATATCCAACACCAGAGTGTCAAGTGATGGTTGCAAATGGAGGAACAATAAATTGCTCTGGAAAGTGCCACAATATCAAGCTATCCATGGAAGAATATGTATTGACTAGCCCAATTCTTTCCATTCCAATGGGAGGTGTTGATGTTGTACTAGGAGTCCACTGGCTACAATCCTTGGGTACAATAGCTTTTAATTTTCAAGAACTTTTCATGAAATTTTTTGTGGAAGGAAAGGAAGTTGCGTTAAGGGGTATTGCAAGAAACCGAGAAAGATAATCAACTCTAACAGTATGACAAAGCTTCTAAGAAAGGAACAAAGAGGCGTAATTTCACAATTATGTTCGCTAGATGTTTCCACATTGGAATCATCTATTTCTCCAGATCTCCAAAAAGTCTTGGACAATCATTCCAAGGTATTTGAGACTTGCAAAGGTCTCCCACCTATTTGTGATCATGATCATGCTATTCATCTGATTCCAGGAAGTGTTCCTCCAAACATCAAGCCGTACAGATATCCCTATGCCCAAAAGAGTGAAATTGAACATATGGTTGCAGAAATGCTAGAGGTTGGTATAATTCAACCGAGTCAAAGTTCTTTCTCTGCTCCAGTAGTATTGGTGCACAAGAAGGATGGATCATGGTGCATGTGTCCGAATTATAGGGAGCTCAACAAGCTCACTATTAAAGATAAGCTTCCCATTCTTGTCATTGATGAATTACTGGATGAATTGCATGGATCAATTTACTTCACCAAGTTGGATCTTCGTTCAGGATATCATCAAATCAGAATGAAGACTGAAGACATTTCGAAAACAGCATTTAGAACTCATGAGGGTCATTATGAATTTTTGGTCATGCCTTTTGGCCTTACCAATGCACCTTCAACATTTCAAGGTTTCATGAATTCCATTTTCAAACCATTCCTTAGAAAATTTGTGTTAGTATTTTTTGATGATATACTAATCTACAACAAGTCTTGGAAGGATCATGTTGAACATGTTGACAGGGTGCTACAACTATTGGAGGAGAAACACTTATACGCAAAAAGATCCAAATGTTTCTTTGGAGTACAAGAGGTGGAATATATGGGTCATATTGTATCTCATGAAGGAGTTAAGGTAGACCCTAGCAAAATTAAAGCCATTAAGGAATGGAAAATCCCCACATCCATAAAGCATCTGCGAGGATTTCTTGGGTTGACAGGGTATTATCGCAAGTTTGTTAAGAATTATGGGAGAATAGCAGCACCTCTAACAACATTGTTGAAGAAAGATGCATTTTCATGGACTCCAGAAGCAACAAAGGCCTTCGAGCATCTTAAAGGGGCAATGTGTCAAGCACCGGTCTTAGCTACACCAGACTTCACAAAAACCTTTATTGTGGAATGTGGTGCTTCCGGAAATGGAATTGGTGTTGTTTTAATGCAAGATGAAAGACCCATTGCTTTCGAAAGTCTTCCAATCAAGGGAAAGTTTTTACACAAAGCTATTTATGAGAAGGAAATGTTGGCAATACTCCATGCACTTAAGAAATGGCGACCCTACCTAATGGGAAGACACTTCAAGGTAAAAACGGATCATGATAGCCTTAAATACTTTTTAGAACAAAGATTATCCTTTGAAGAGAAACAAAAGTGGGTCACAAAGATGTTGGGTTATGACCTTGAAATCATCTAAAAAAAGGGAAGCAAAATGTGGTGGCAGATGCACTCTCAAGAAAGGATGAGGATGTGGAAGCATTGTTGTGCGCCATTTCTATTATCCAACCAGATTGGATAAACAAAGCAAGGGAGGAATGGAAGAATGACGAAGAAGTGTGGGCACTTATTCGAAAGTTACAACAAGATTCCAGTACGTTGGATACATTTAGCTGGAAAAATGATTCGTTATGGTACAAAGATCGCTTATACCTCTATAAGAATTCCCAGCTAAAACAAAAGATTCTTATGGAATTGCACACTTCTCCCTTAGGAGGGCACTCAGGATTTTAAAAAACTTACCACAGGGTTAAGAAGGAATTTTTTTGGGATGGCTTTAAATCAGATATTCAAAAGTTTGTGGCAGAATGTTTGGTTTGCCAACAAAATAAATTTGAAACAATGAAGACACCAGGTCTATTACAACCTTTATCCATTCCAAGCCAACATTGGGAGGAGGTTTCAATGGATTTTACCACAGGTTTACCCAAGTCTGAGGGAAAGAGTGTCGTCATGGTGGTAGTTGACAGACTTACCAAGTATGCACACTTTTGTGCATTATCACATCCAGTTAAAGCCAGTACAGTTTCTACTACACTTATGGAAACAATTCAAAAGCTACATGGAAACCCAAAGATTATTGTAAGTGACAGAGATCCCATTTTCACCGGAAATTTTTAGACAAAATTATTTTCTTGTCTTGGTACTCAGTTAGCTCATAGCTCATCTTATCATCCTCAATCTGATGGGTAAACTGAGATAGTAAAAAAATGTTTGGAACGATATCTTCGTTGCTTTGTATCTGATAAACAGACACAATGGGTCAAATGGTTGCCTCTGGCTGAATGGTGGTATAACACTTCCTTCCATACAACAACAAAAATGACCCCATTTATGGCACTTTATGGATATCAACCACTATCCATCACATCATATTTAAGAGAAAATTCTAAGGTTTAAGCAGTGGAACATCACATCGAACATCAACAACATGTCCTCCAACTCTTAAAGGATAACCTCGTGTTGGCACATAATAGAATGAAACAACAGGCATATCAACATTGCAGCGAAAGAATTTTTGATGTAGGTGATTGGGTATTCCTACGGCTACAACCATATAAGCAAATGTCCCTCAAGCAAGCTAAGAAGGATAATAAATTATCACCAAAGTATTATGGTCCGTACAAGGTGTTGCAAAATATTGGTACTATGGCATACAAATTGGAGCTTCCTGCAGCTTCTTGATTGCACCCAGTTTTCCATATTTCATGTTTAAATAAGGTTATGGGCGACAAGCTCCCAGTTCAAACAATGTTGCTAGAACTTGACGAGGAAGGAAAAATTATATTGGAACCAGAAGCAGTCACAGAAACAAGAACTCGACAGTTACGAAATTGATCAATTTCGGAGTATCTTATCAAGTGGAAGAACTTACCCGTTGAAGATTCCACATGGGAGGATGAGAATTTTATACAGAAGCATCCAGAACTACTGAAGCGTTGCGAACAACACTTTTTTGAAGGAGAGGGGCATGCTGGGTCCCTATAATACTAGTGATTACCCCATTACTATTGTATTTGTATCCCTTATTAATATTGTTGTGCCCCTATTGTCCCCATATTGTTATTACTGTGCCCCAAATAATCCCTCTATTGTTATTTTTGTGGCTTTATATTATTATTGTTATGTCGGATGGGTTATATTGTGACTCCTTAGACTCCTATATATAGAAAGGAGGTTTTGTCATTTGAATCATCCAAGAATTGTTCATTTATGTAATGTAAAGGAGGTTGCCCCCTCGAAGAGGCTGAATTCTAAGGTGTGGATCTTTCTTTTCTATCTTTTTGTTAGCTAGTTTCATAACAGTTCTCTACTGGTGAACTTACAGGAGCGGTAAGCAGAATAATACACAGAGCAATGCGTAGAACATGATGGGGAAGAAAGGAAAAGCTCCAGTATCTGAAAAAATAGTGATGACTCCATTATTCACGGAAACCACCTGTACCAGAGAAGCAAGAATATCTACTTGGGAAGGCATGTATAGTCTGCTGGAGGAAGAAAACTTGAGAGTCATGGAGGTTACAACTATGGAAGATGCACGTGGGTCATCCAAAGCATCACTTACAGAGCTTGCATGCTCATTCCTGCACCGTATAGTAGCAAGGCCAAAAATACTTCCCTATACAGATATGGTCAAATGGGTGATAGACGATGTTGATATAACGGACAGGAAATTCAAGATGCAGAACCAGGAGGTTATAGGATCATTTACTTCACATAACTTAAGATGCATGTATCATTTACTAGAGCCGCAGGCTAGCTATAACAAGCAATTCATGGAGACACCAAGGAATCCAGCACACACAATCACATAAATGGTGATTGAAACAGTTGTCAATGCTCCAGAAACTGAGCACATTCCCATAGCTCTGTCATCTAAAATCATGCTAAAGATAGAGGAAGTCCCTCCTCTATATGTATTTTACAGTCCATAGCACAAAGTTGTGGTCAGGAGATAGAGAAAGAAGTGAAAATTAGACACCATGCTCTCACTTGAAGCCGAGCTGCTGGATGTCCTTTGGCGAGAACCTACCACTGATCCGACAAAGAACCTGACTAAATTATCCCAAATCGCAAGAGCTTATGCTTATGCTACTATTGATAAAGCATCCAAAGTTCAACTATTTATTAAAGATAAAGAGGATAAAATCCTATTTTTGTAGCGACAGTTACAGCAGGCCAGCGTTAGCCGAGAAGTGGAAGAAAATTGGTGAAGTTACAGCAGGAATTCCAGCAAATGCAGTTGGGTTATCAAAGTAGTCTGGCTGAAAAGGAATAGAAATTATAGGCCACGTTAGAAATGCACAAAGATGATCCTAAAGTCACAGAATTTGTCACAGAAGCCCTTGCCCTGAATGATCAACTCTTGCAACAACAGGAAACACTTTGCCAAAGAATGCCGCAATGGAACTCTCACTACACAATGAGTGACAAAAACATGAGTCAAGTCGTAGATTTGCGACTTGATTATTATTTAATTGATAAGAAAGTTTTTGACTATTTGAATTGGCCGGAATCAGAGGAAGGCAAGAAAGCAGGGATTCCCAAGATCAATGAATCCTACAAAGAAATGTTGTTTAATAAATGGGATGCACAGATCAAGAAAGAAGAACAAGCAGCAGAAGAAGAAACAATAATAGCAAGCAATGTCATTGAATGTGTCAATGAAAATCTACATAGAGCCAACCTGATATCGGAAACCACTCTAGGATTTCTCCCAAAAACACAGCAACTTCAAAAAAGTTGGAGACAGAAAGCTGAAGAAAAGGCAGAGTCAATCAAAAAGTTAACTAAGTTAAATTGGGACACTTACTGGCAATACTTGGTGAAACCACACAGTTAGTGTATGACTCTGAAGTGCCTTACAAATTCCAATGAGAAGATAACGTCAGTGCTTGCTGATTTCATTTTCGTGGGACAATTAAAATCGGAGGTTGGCCAACCGACACTCCTAAAGCCGATACTAGATGCTTGTGACCTAAGAGAACATATGCATAGTTGATTTTTAGATACAGTTTCAGTTTAATTTCATTTTATTTTTGCTTTAGATGATTATGGTCATTTAAACCTACTCCTATATTTTTGTAATAACTATTTTTAGTCTTTAGTTAGTAGTATTTAAGCCCCTCTCATGCATTTAGAGAGCGGTCCAGAAATTTGTCAAAAATAGTTCTACAGAACATGCACTTCTGCACCCTCTGAGGAGGTTTTGATAAATGAATGGAACAAGATTTATTTATATCTTTGTTCAATGTCTGCTATTGAAATGCACTTCTATACTCCTAGTAGATATTGAATTATGAGAAGATAAATCTATATTGCTGAAGCTCATGAGTAGGACTTATTATCAATGGTACTTTTATCTCTTAATAATTTCTGCTTATGCGTCAAGTGATATGTTATTTTTAGTTGTTTATATATGAAAGCCTGAATGTTTAGTTATCATTTAGCACTTTTGTACGATGCTAACTATTCTTTTTATGCTGAGTGTATGAATAACTTATTATGTGATATGCTTATCATAATTGTTTTGGCTAATTTCTTATACGAAACAATTTACTTTCAATGGATTCTTTTCTCATAGCAATTGAATAGTCTTTATTATCGATTGCTATTGGAAACTATTTTAGATCACATAAGTGAAGAGTTAATCCCGGGATAGTTTTTTTAGAATTAGATGTTTCCATTCCTTAGAATAAAATTGCATGTGTTAGATTAGATTTAGATTAAAAGCATTCTCTTTAGAAACTTTTAGGAAGGAAAAAATCATCCCTTAATATCATCACAAACAAATTGGGAAACTGGTCCCATTATCCCCATTCGGACCCACTATCTCAAACGAAAAAGGACTTGCTTTCAAGGTCTGAACTAGGTGGGTATCCCCCTTGTTGTAGACTCGATTTTCGGAGCTTCAACATATTTGGTGCTAGAAGGAGGGCCCGAACTGTGAATGGCTAGTAAATCTAAATCCAAAACCCATTCTGAGAGTAAATCACACTCAACATCTCCCCCAACTTCTCCATTGAATTCTGAGTCTTTAAATCTTAAGCGAGAAGTTGAGAAAACAATAACCACTGCTACAAACCCGAACATTTCAGATAAATCTACTACCGAATCCCCTAAAGTTGAGTCTTTGATTTATAAATTTCAAGGATTTTCCATATCACCATAGAAATCTGAATTATCTCAAGGTAGTGTGACTTCGCAATACAATCCTTCTCATCCTCTTACCTAATTACAGAGTGAAAATCTTGGTATTAAACCAACGAAATTACCTCTGCCTAAAAGGAAAAGAGTAAGGAAGACACCTCAAGGGTCTAATAGTGAGACTCTTTCATCATCATCATCCATTCCATCTTCTCCATTGCAAAGTCAACCATCCACTCTACTTCATATCGTTGTTCAACAGAGTACTGGAACTTCGACATCTTCATCCCCACCACAAGGAACTGTATCTCCGCTTTCCTCTGTTAGTAGTTCAACAATGGCTCAAAACCCATGGAACAATCCAGGGACAGTCTCAATGCATGCGCCCTTGAGTCAATTATAGGCCCATCCTAAGAAATGGCTGCCTAAGTTTAATCCTAAAGCAGGCATGCGAGTATAAGAACACATAAATAAATTTATGTTATCGATAAATTTAAATGGAGTTATAAATGAAGACGTAGATGTCAGACTTTTTCCATATACTTTACAAGGAGCAGTTGGGTCCTGGTATTTTTCATTACCATCAGGATCCATTACCAGTTGGGACATTTTCCAAGAGCAATTCTTGACAAAGTTTGGCGATGATAGGTCTACGGCAATGTTGATCAATGATCTATCAAATCTTAACACTGAATCAAGAGAACCTATCAAAGATTTCAACTCGCATTTCAACAAACTCTTTAATAACATCCCTACCACTTCCAAGCCCAGCGAAGAATTTCGAAGTGAATGGTACATATCTGCTTTACCATCGAATATAGCAATCTTTATTGATAGGGCTGCCAAGCCAACATTGGTCGAAAACATGAAGGAAGCGATAGTGGTAGAAAAGCGTATCTTAGCTTTAGAAAATAAAAACACTATTGATGAATGAAAATCTAAGAAGGTTGCTTTTAGAGATGATCCAAAGAAAAATAAATTAAAGGACCCATTTGATATAGAAGGATTACAGAAAGTTTTAAAAACCATGTCTAACAAAATGGTCGACATTAAAAGACAAGTAGCAGAGACTTCTTCTAAGAAACCCTACAAGCGTTATAGCAAAAACCCTTCAACTGATCCAAAGCCTCCCAACGCTATAACAAATGCAGAATCTAAAGGAGAAGAAGAATAAGTTTCCAATGAAGAACCTATTGTTGAAGATAAGGTTGTAGAGCTACAGGGAATGTGGGACTTCATTCTCCCAAATGAAGAGGATCAAGAGGCATCACTAGTCATTACTAGAAGAAGAAATCAACTCGATCCTCCACAACCCAGTTCTAAATAGAAGAACGCAAGCTCGGTTTCCAAGGATAAAATCACAAGTAAGAAATCATCACCAAAAGCGACTCAAACAAACCCAGTCCAATCTGATTCATCAACTCCAACTAAAACACTGATTGTTTCTGATGAGATGGAGTATAATATCATTGAAGATATGAAGAAGACTAGGGCCATCATTAATTTTCATGAAATGAGTAAATTAAAGCATCAACATAAATTACTTTTGAAAGAGCTGCATGTAGTACCCATCACACCTCTTCATGCCACTGTAATCTCACAAGCTTCTCATGAAATGGGAAGACCTCCAACTAGTATGGCAAATAAAGTTGACCCAAATGATATTGCTTTAATTAGAGGTAGGTCAAAATCCCATACTCCTCCATTCCTCCTTACTTATGAAATTTTAAATAAAAAATTGCAATAATTGTTTAGTAGATTCAGGTGCTTCATCTAATATTTTGCCTAAAACAATCTGTGAAAAGTTATATTTCCAACCTCAAAAATATGAAGTACGCATAGTTCAGCTGGACCGATTGCAAGTCGAAGTAATTGGTGAACTAAATCAAGTGACCATAAGGCTGTCATCGAATCCAAAGGTATGTCAAGTCATTAATATTTTAGTTGCAAACATCCCTGAATTTTATGGTTTGATTCTTAGTAGGGATTGGTCTGAAAAGCTTCATGGATACTTTGTGACTGACTGGTCACACATGTGGCTCCCTTACAATGGTGAACCAAATCAGATAAAGGTTGAGCGAGAAAGAAATCAAAAATACATAGTGGCATAACTAGAAGGAGAAAATGAACCTATAGTGTACAACAACAATATAATTGAGAACTATTTTGTTGACTCTTTCTTAGGAAATTTTAATGCTCATACTTCGCCTTATTTAGAACATTCTATTTTGTCTCAAGTAGAAAATTTTTCTCAAACAGACAGTTCTAAATGCGTTAATTTGTACATAGGCCTGTAAATAACTCTTTTTTTTGAAAATTATTTTTTGACGGTTCTAAGTCTAATGATGGAGCATGAGCAGGATGTGTATTAGTTAGTCCAGAAGG
Organism: Pinus tabuliformis; assembly: GCA_031772625.1. NCBI lineage: Eukaryota > Viridiplantae > Streptophyta > Pinopsida > Pinales > Pinaceae > Pinus > Pinus tabuliformis. The sequence goes on from CM062805.1 coordinate 219,326,823, forward strand.
GAATAAAACCATGTTAACCTATAGACTTGAGTTCGACTGTACAAACAACACTACACAATACGAAGCTTTAGTACAAGGGTTGTACAAGGCAATCAAACTTGACATCAAGTATCTACAAGTCTTTGGAGATTCTGAGATTGTTATTAAATAGGTAAGAAATATTATACATTGTCTATCAAGTCATTTAAATCATTATCAATCTTTAGTACATGATCTGACTGCACATTTTATAGCATTCAATATTTCATCCATCCCCAAACTCCAAAATGCTAGTGCTGACCTCCTGGCTAATGTAGCATCCAAGCTCATTCGCTCAGAATACTATAGCCCAGACAGATTCTCAATCGAATTGATCTTTAGACTTTCCATCCCTGATAATGTTACCAACAGGAGGATTTTTAACGATGACCCTGAAATTGTAAGTTTCTTGACTTCAGAAGGATCTTACAGTAATCAGGTAATTGACGAGGATCAACATGACAAGAAATTACAACAAGAGAGCATCAATAATTCCATACCAAAATCTGTAGTCAAGCTAGAAGACCTATACGATTTAAAAGACAGATTCAAAAGATCTACCAATTGAAAACTTCAGGATTCAACTCTGAACTATGAATTAGTAAATCTAGGAATGGATACTAAGCCACAAAATATCAACTTAGGACTTGGTCTGGCCCCAAAAGAAAAATTAGCCTTTGTTCGACTCCTGAAATAGTATAAAAATTTATTTGCTTAGAATTAAGATGACCTTAAGACTTACGACACTTCAATCATTCAGCATACTATCCCGATGATAGCTAATGAAAGACTAGTCCAGCAAAAGTTGAGGAAGATCCATCCTAATCTGGAATGTCAGATTAAGTCTAAGCTCAATAAATTGTTGAAAGCCAAAATTATTTTTCCCGTTTGACATTCTATATGGGTTTCCAATTTGGTTCCAGTCAGAAAGAAAAATGGAGATATTCGAATTTTTATTGACTTTCGAAATCTTAACAAAGCCTGCCAAAAGGATATTTTCCCCTGCCTCCTATGGGACAAATATTACAAGTAGTTGCAGGATCAGAATTTATGTCCTTTAAAGATGGTTTCTCCGGCTACAACCAAGTCTTAGTCCATCTGGATGATTAGCTAAAAACCACATTGAGAACCAAATGGGATACATATGCATATCAAAAGATGCCTTTTGGGTTGATTAACGCTGGCGCCACGTTTCAAAGGGCCATGGATATTGCATTCAAGGGGTTGGTAAACAAATCAGTGGTGATTTACTTGGATGACATAATAGTATATTCTAAAAAATGTAGTAATCACCTCAGAGATTTAAAGTAGATATTTAAACGTTGTCAAAGGTATGGGATTTCAATTAATCCAAAAAAGTACCTTTTTGCATTTAGTGAAGGAAAACTTCTTTGATTTATAGTGCCTAAATCTGGAATCCATATTGATCCAGATAGGATTAAGGAAATTTCTGAAATATCCTTACCATATAATAAGAAAGCAATGCAATCCTTCCTTGGTCAAATTAATTTTGTGAAAAGATTTGTCCCAAACTTCTCAAGAATTGTGTCACCATTACAAGTAATGATCAAGAAAAATTCACTCTTTAAATGGGGTTAGGTAGAATATGAAGCATTCAATCTGATTAAGCAAGCGATTGTTAATGCCCCAACCCTAGCGACTCCAAATTTCTCCAATCCTTTCATTTTGTATACTTTTGCCTCTGAGAAGTCATATGCTGCAATACTCTCGCAAGCCAATCAAGACAAAACGGAAGCCCCAATTTCCTTATTTAGTTCAAATTTGCAAGGGGCTAAACTAAATTATTCTGACGTTGAGAAACAAGCTTATGCAGTTTTCAAAGCAATCAAACACTTTAGACCTTTTCTTCTTAAGACCCATACAAAGATAATAGTGTCATTTCCAGCAGTAAGAAATCTCTTGGTACAAAAGATGTGGGTGAAAAGAGAGAAAATTGGGTCACTGCCCTACAAGAATATGATGCTGAGATCAAGCCAGCAAATATTGTAAAAGCTTAAGGTTTTTGCAAGATGTTGGCTAGAGCATCGCTTATATTAGAAATACCATCTCCCATTCAAGAGGTACAAATGTATGAGGGAAGCCTAAATGATATTGAATCGAGATATGTTGATATCATGTTTTATTTAAAAAATGGATATTCTCCTTCAAATCTGAATTATATAAAGAAAAGAGCCCTAAGATTGAAAGCTAAACAATATCAACTTGTAAACAATGTACTTTTTATGATGAATTATGATTTTGTTCTTCTTTGATGTCTTGAGAAATCTAAAGCTGAAAAAGTGTTGTAGGAACTCCATGATGGACCAGCAGGTGGACATTATGCAGGAGATGCAACGGCACACAAAATTTTGAGGGCAAGATACTATTGGCCTACTTTATTTAAAGATGCACGTAGCTATGCAAGGAAATTTCAAGTTTGTCAAACTGCTGCTGGAAGACAAAAGAAACCATCATTTCCATTTCAACTGGTTAATATCGACCAACCATTTAAGCAATGGGGATTGGATATAATAGGTGAGATCGTTCCTGACTCTTCTAAACAGCATAGGTATATCCTTACAGCTACAGATTAATTTACTAAATGGGTAGAAGCAGTTCCTCTCAAGATAGTTAATGCTGAACATATCATCGATTTCATAGATTAGTTCATAATTACTAGGTTTGGCTTACCTTCTGCTTTAATGTTTGATAATGCATCATATTTTTCTGGCAATGCTATGATTGAATTTACACTTAAAAGAGGTTTTAAAATTAAGTATTCTACCAATTATTACCCACAAGGGAACGGGTTGGCTAAATCAACAAATAAAAACCTAATCAGAATCATTAAGTGAACTATTGATCAGAATCATAGAAATTGGCACAAATATTTGATGTATGCTCTTTGGGCAGATCGAATAACTCAAAAGGCTTCCATTGGCACTTCTCCCTTTAGTTTAGTTTATGGGAAAGAATTAATTCTCCCAACTCATCTAGCAATTCCTTATTAAGCCTTAGTTCAATTTATTGAAGAAACAGCTTCTTCATCTTTGCAACTAAGACAATTGCAGATCCTTGAGCTACAACAGCAATGAGAACAAGCTAAAATTACCCATGCGCATCATCAAGCATTAGTAAAGGCTTCTTTCGATTCAAACATGGTATTTAGGAAGGATTTTCAAATTGGAGATTTAGTACTGAAATGGGATAAGGCTCATGAAGAAAAAGGCAGGCATTCTAAATTCCAATGGATGTCACTTGGACCATTCCAAATTGTTGAAATCATAGGTCCATCAACTTTCATGTTGCAAGATTTAGCAAGGAAAAGAGAACCTTTACTTGTTAATGGGTAGATCCTTAAAAAATACTTTCCATATAAGATCCTTTTCAATTTTTGTAAATTATTATTTATAGCTTTATTTTGATAATAAAACAGGTTGTAAATGGTTACTTTTGGATTTCATGAAAAAGATTAGTGTCTCTTATAAATTTTGTTTTTCTCTTGTATAAATAGAACTGATTTGGAAAATTAATCATTATTATTGAAAGATATAGTCAGGTGCTACAAGCCTGAAAATTTTACTAGTTTCAAGCTTACGAATTTTGATTTAAAACAACCTTTAGTGGGAATTTGTTTTACATCAGTCATAAAAGGCATCAATAACAAAACGAAGGTTCTCTGTAGAAAAGTTGTCTTCAAAAACTATATAATTGTCATCCAGAGCTATTCTTAAGGAACCAATGACTTCCTCCCGACTTAGGGAATTACAAGTTTCAAAGAGTAATCCACCTATGCACTATAAACTTAAGGAATAAGAGGTCTCATCAAGAGTCAACTTATCATGATCATAAAGATTATAACTATCTGACATTGCCAAGCTGCATTCCAAAACAGGGAAATGGCTCAATATTGTTGCAATCAAAAGACAAGGGGCCTCATCACGAGCCAGCTTGTTAAGTAAAATTATAAATCAAGTGAATGGCACTGTCAAAATTTGGCCACCAAACCAAGACATTGTTCTTTAAGAATTAAAAGAAAATGAAAGAAATAAGTGTGAATGTGGATTTATATTTGAAAATTGTATACTTCTTTAAGTAGGATACTGGATCATTGCTAGGTAACAGGTAACCCTGTCGAGGCTATAAATGCCTGCTGGAAACATAGGCTCTACCTACGACAAATGAGCATACTTAAAACTGATCTACAGAGATGTCTTTGTTTTTACCTTTATAAACCAAGTAGTGACTGATGTAAATGCAATGACTAGCTTTGGGAAGAAAATAATTAGAATTAGCATGGAAGGAACAAACTATTGTTAATGGCAAAGAGCATTATGCACTTTATATTTCTTTAATAAAGTTTGATTTTCCAGAAAACTTTTCTGTTTTGGAAGTTTTAGAAAATTCAAGAGGTAATCAGAGATAACTGGTTCTTTCTAGTGAATTGCCAATTGTTGTGGCCAGCAACAACCCCCCTTTTTATTTAGTATTAGTAATAACACTAAATAAATGGGGACTCTTCTAAAAAATAAAAAACTAGCACTTAGAATTCCCTTTTAATAAAACACACTATCATAAACTTAGGCAAAACATCCGTAAACGCAAAATCTTAAGTATTATGAAAGGTCTCAAATAAAATCATTCTCTTAATAATGAACATCGCATCGCCAAAAATGGTAATGAAGAGCATCATATATAAAGAAACTTACGGAATTGCGAAAATGCGATGATGCAAGATCACGAGCCACACAGATTCATCGCATATTGCAGATCCCATATATCACAGCGCCACCTAAGATAAAATGTCCCGATCTTGTGAAATGCGGTAAAGCATCTCGCAATCGCATCTCACAGTTGCATAATGAAACAAAAGATTGTTAACAAAAAATGATTAGCGATATTGCGACCTGTGATATTGCGAAGCAAATTGCAAAATAGTTTTATCACAAATCAAAAGGACTCACCATTCGATGAAATATTTCTTGTCATTCGATACTGAGTTATGGGCATTAACGTCAACTTAATGGTTTATTGATGGTTATTTATGAGAAATGATTTAGATCTGAGCAAAAGGGTTATTTCACATAAGGTGCTATATTTGATGTGATTTTGAAATTAAGAGCTTTCTCGTTACCTTATTACTTACCATCGTTCGTTATCTTTCTTATTGTGTCTTAGTTCTCTACTGGTGAACTTATAGGAGTGGTAAGCAGAATAATACACAAAGTAGTGCGCAGAACGTGATGGGGAAGGAAGGAAAAGCTCCTGTATCTAAAAAACAGAGATGACTCCATTATTCACGGACACCACCTGTACTAGAGAAGCAGGCATATCTACTTGGGAAGGCATGTATAGTCTGCTGGAGGAAGAAAACCCGAGATTCATGGAGGTTACAGCTACGGCAGATGCACATGGTTCATCCAAAGCATCACTTATAGAGCTTGCATGCTCATTCCTACACCGTATAGCTACAAGGCCAAAAATGCTTCCCTATACAGATATGGTCAAATGGGTGATAGATGATGTTGATATAAGGGATAGGAAATTTAGGACATAGAACCAGGAGGTTATAGGATCATTTACTCCATAGAATTTAATACGCATGTATCATTTAGCAGAGCCACATGCTATCCATAAAAAGAAGTTCGTGGAGACACCAAGGAATCCAATAGAGACAATCACAGAAATGGTGATTGAAACAGTTGTCAATGCTCCAGAAACTAAGCACATTCCATAGCTCCGTCATCTGAAATCATGCTAAAGATAGAGGAAATCCCTCCTCTAGATGTGTTTTATAGTCCGAAACACAAAGTTGTGGTTAGGAGAAAGAGAAAGAAGCGAAAATTAGACACCATGCTCTCACCTGAAGCCAAGCCACTGCATGTCCTTTAGCGAGACCCTACCACTAATCCGATAGAGAACCTGACTAAATTATCCCAAATTGCAGGAGCTTATTCTTCTGCTACTATTGATAAAGGATCTGAAGTTCAACTATTGCTTAAAGATAAAGAGGATAAAATCCTATTTTTGCAGCAATAGTTACAGCAGGCCAGTATTAGTTGGGAAGCAGAAGAAAATTGATGAAGTTACAGCAGGACGTCCAGCAAATGCAGTTGGGTTATCAAAGAAGTCTGGCCAAAAAGGAATAGTGATTGCAGGCCACATTAGAAATGCATAAAGATGATCCTAAAGTAACAGAATTTGTCACAGAAGCCCTTTCCCTGAATGATCAACTCTTGCTATAGTAGGAAACACTTTGCCAAAGAATGTCGCAATGGAACTCTCACCGCGAAATGAGTGACAAAATCATGAGTCAAGTCGTAGATTTGCGACTTGATTACGATTTAATTGATAAGAAAGTTTCTAACTATTTGAATTGGTAGGAATCAGAGGAAGGCAAGAAAGCAGGGTTTCCCAAGATCAATGAATCCCACAAAAAAATGTTGATTAATAAATGGGACGCACAGATCAAGAAAGAAGAACAGGCAGTGGAAGAAGCAGCAACAGAAGCAAGCAGTGTCATTGAATGTGTCAATGAAAATTGACACAGATCCTACCTGATATCGGAAACCGCTCCAAGATTTCTCCAAAAAACGCAGCAACTGCAAACAAGTTGGAGACAGAAAGCTGAAGAAAAGGCAGAGTCAATCAAAAGGTTAACTAAGTTAAATTGGGACACTTACTAGCAATACTTGGTGAAACCACAGAGTCAGTGTATGACTCTGAAGTTCCTTACAAATTCCACCGAGAAGATAGTTCCAGCACTTGCTGATTCCATTTTCATAGGACAATTAAAATTGGAGGTCGACCAACTAATACTCCTGAAGCCGATGCTGAATGCTTGTGACCGAAGAGAACAGATGCATAGTTTATTTTTAGATACAGTTTCAGTTTAATTTCATTCTATTTTTGCTTTAGATGAGGATGGTCATTTAAACATACTCCTATATTTTTGTAATAACTATTTTTAGTCTTTTTTTAGTAGTATTTAAACCCCTCTCATGCATTTAGAGAGGGGTCCAGAAATTTGTCAAAAACAGTTATTTAGAACATGCACTTTTGCACCCTCTAAGGAGGTTTTGATAAATGAATGGAATGAGATTTATTTATATCTGTGTTTAATGTCTGCTATTGAAATGCAATTTTTTACTCTTAGTAGATATTGAATTATGAGAAGATAAATCTATATTGCTGAAACTCATGAGTAGGAATTATTATCAACGGTACTTTTATCTCTTAATAATTTCTGCTTATGCGTCAAGTGATAAGTTATTTTCATTTTCTTATATATGAAATCCTGAATTTTCAGTTATCATTTGGCACTTTTTTACGATGGTAACTATTCTTTTTATGCTGAGTGTATGAATAACTTATTATGAGATATGCTTATCATAATTGTTTCGGCTAATTTCTTATACGAAACAATTTACTTTCAATGGATTCTTTTCTCATAGAAATTGAATAATATTTATTACCAATTTTTGTTGGAAACTATTTTTGATCGCATAAGTGAAGAGTTAATCTCGGGATAATTTTTTTAGAATTATATGTTTCCGTTCCTTAGAATAAAATTGCATGTGTTAGATTAGATTTAGATTAAAAGCATTCTCTTTAAAAACTTTTAGGAAGGAAAACATCATCCCTCAGCATCATCACAAACAAATTTGGAAATTGTTCCCATTATCCCCAGTTAGACCCACTATCCCAAACAGAAAAGGAGTTGCTTTCAAGGTCCGAACAGGGTGGGTATCCCCCTTGTTGTAGACCTGATTTTCGGGGCTTCAACATGGCCACAAACACCACCCTATTAAAACCTGCTTTGGTGGAAAATTTTAATGGGTCCCCTAGAAGTTTGATCTTTCATTTCTCTGAATGATAACTCTCCAAATGATCTATTTTCATCCCAGGGATTTTAACTCTCTGCCGAGTCAAATCTTCAACTCTTAATGGTTAAGACCCCCCCTGAATAAATCTCTGCAGCATGATTCATTTATAACCTAGTCTATCCCTTCATTCATATCTTTCATCAAGACTTTTTCAATCCTCATAAATCTTGATGGTGCTCTACACCCACACATATAACCAACCCCCACTCTTTACTACGATTGTATGTGGACTCAACCCACAAAACCTTCTATCGCACCTTTATTTCTATTATAAGACTTATGTAATATAAATGATTCGCAAGCATATTTAACTTACCTTTTTCGCATTTTTCCAGTATTTATACATTTCTCGATGCTTGCCTTTATCGCTATCGCAATCTATCAATTTCTGCGGTTACACTGCACCTTCCTCTTTTGCATCTGATAAGTGAGGACCTTTCGGACTTCAAATGCAATTAACCACATCCATATCCTTTCAGGTCCACCATTACATCTCTTATCGCAATTGTTTGTCCACTCCTCCATCACAAATCACAATCAGCGGAACCCAAGGCCCATACATAAGGCGTTCTGCAATATGGTGGACCCGCTGGGATTATTAAGCGCAGCACATATGATTTTAGGTCTGAAGCACATCGCAAATCGAAATCGACAGAATTCAAAGCTTATAAATAAGGTGTGATGCGATATAGCAAACCCGACGAGACTATTAAGTGTAACACATATGATTTCGGGTCCACTCCCCAATTGCAACTCGCAATCGACGAAACCTAACATTTATACATAAAGCACAATGCGATATAGCAGACCTGTCGGGATTATTAAATGCAACACATATATTTTTGGGTCCAACCAATCGCAAATCGCAATTAGCAGGACCAGGGGTGATGTTGCATGTGACTTCCTGCTGCGATGTGCGATTGCAACTTGATCGCATCGCAAGCTTGGCTGAACCAGGGGCCGATTCTTTCACACTTGTTCCTTTTGATTTTATAAAAGTTTTATTGAGGGCAAGATTTTTGTTTTTAGGCATTTCTATAATATTTTCATAAACATATCTAATGTTGATTATTTCTGCAGGTGAGGACCAAGAGAAGGCAAGAGAATTCAAATATCGAATGCATAAGCATCAAGAATGGCTCCCGGTAAAAGATGCATAAGTGGATCCAAAGAATATATATATGTAGGTGTACTCTCTTTAAGATCTGGCCTTAGGCACTGATAGTCAGGTTTCCATGCGTTACCTATGTATTCTGAAAATGATGTTGTCTTAGGTTTCATCATGAGGAGATGACACGCATTCATTCTCCTTTCCGTTGGCATCCATTCATTCCCCCCCAGGAAATAGAACGCTCTAGCAAATGTGACCTCGACGTGTCAGCAGTTTCACCGACTGTTCTACGTCTGTATATTTTGATTTGTATGTTGAAAAGAGGGGAAAGGTGGAAAGTCGGGGGGAAGATGGAGGGTCAGTCTTTTTCTGCATAAATATTGCCTCCAGATATGGGAGGGGGACTTTTTTTGGCAGAAGAGAGGTCAATTTTATTATGTTAATAAAGAAGACTATTTTGGTAAAGAAGAAGCCGTTTTTTTTAGATCCATTTTCATTTTTCTTTCATGTTTGGAATCAGGGTGTTGTGACTGGCATGAGGATATATATATGTTTTGTTTCTATGCATAGTGATAATAGACAGTTTATGACTAATCTTGGTTATTTGAATATAATTCGTTATCATGGTTAACTCATGAGTGGTCTCCAATTAGAAGTTATATTAAAAATCAGTTGCAATTTTTATTTGTAGAAACAGGAATGTGTTTTCTTGTATGAATAATTAGATTGAAATTAAGCTTGAATATAGCCTTGTTCATCGGTGAACTCAGTAATTGATTCATTTGGACTTGGAATCTATATATGATGTTTAATCTCTTTTATTATGCTCCTGTAGGATAGATTAGAATAGTTAGGACTAGCATAAGTAGGTAGAATTAATGTAGATAGGACTTGATACATATAGGTTAGTTGTTTCTGTTATTGATTTAATTGAAGTCTTCCTCCAAGAAGCAATCTTTCAACACCTATAATAGTTTACGAGATCCTTTAAAACCCATTAGAACTAGCCACTCCAAACGATAGCGGATCTAATTGGGGTCTGCAATCGGGTTGGTTCCCTTTGTTGGACAAGGTGAAAATTTGCCGTGTCAACACATGGCAAGGCCAATCAATGAAGTCCTTCAAACCGTTGTCCTCTAATTCCACTTCCATGTGATCCTTCTAGACTATATAATTTGAGCTACCATCCGAGGCATACTCGAGTCTCAAATTGTTGAATGCCATTGGTGAAATTTGAGATGTGATAAGAATTCGATTTCTATAATTAGGAACTTCAAACTTCGAACTTCTCCCTTCTTTGTATATTTTTCTTTGCTTTGATCACCTTTGCTCCGATACCATGTAGAAATTCTCACTGTAGATCACCTGATAATGTAATATACTAAAGCAAAATACTTGATCTATTTCTACAAACAAACTTGTGGAAGCTTAATTGATTTTGAACAAGAACAAATAGAACACATATAATAAAGAATGAGAAATCAATCACACATGAACACAGAAGAATACTTTGGGGAAAGCCTCAGCTAAAATCCCCACTATTTGTATTATCATATAAGTGGAAATATCTCTTGATTACACAAAGCTTTAGCTCACAAGCTATCTAGCTCTCAGTACAATCCTTCAATACTACTACAAGAGAATAGACAACACCAGTGCCTTCTTTCAGCGCTCCAAGCCTCCTATTTCGTTGCACAATTTCTCTTAGAGCCTCTGGTTTCCACCTGTGTGAATTCACCTCTCACACAACTCACCAAACTCAGAAATAATTGTGCAATCCTCAAGGAAAGAATTCCTTCTGAATGCAAGAGATATCCTCAAGGGAATATTCCTGCAACTAATAGTACATTGTCCCATCCTCTAATCTCAACTAGGTCTCTGACTAAACTGACATCCATGAGTTATTTATGAGATAATATTTAGTTATCTGAAGTACACTAGTTACATGCATGCCTGCATTAACTAACTGAACTCACAATCAGTTCCACAAAGTGTTGGAACTAATATAACTGGACTTAACTTAGTTAACTGAGCTAACTAATTACAACTCAAAGTACAACTCCTCATTATCTCCTTAATTAAGGGATAACTTCCTCAATCAAAGGCATAATTGTTTCATGTCTTCACATAGACTTCATGTTTGATTTTCTCCAACTAATTAACTCAAGATGAATTAATTAATTATTTTTCAAATAGTTGCTAAGATCAAATTCGAATTTTAATTCTCAATTTTAGCTCAGGGACTAACTAAAATTGGAATGTATCCCGAAATGCTATTTATAGAAATGCTATTTTTATCACTTCTATATTTAGCATTTCTTTTTTCTATTTTCAACACAATCAGATTCAAATCACCCCTGAAGACTAAGAAAAAACAACCTTTACCTACCCGTGGGGTACATTCACTTACAGAGTGTTACCATTTGGCTTATGCAATGCCCTAGCTACGTTTCAAAGAGATATACTCAACATTTTTGCTGATCTGATAAATGAAGGACTTGAAGTTTACATGAATGACTTTACACCATATGGGGATGACTTTGATCAAGCATTGCAAAAATTAGAAAAGGTTTTGGAATGATGCATTGCTACCAAGCTATGTTTAAGAAATTTCAAGTGTCACATGATGATGACAGAAGACGTAATTCTGGGACATTACATTTCTACAGCAGGGATACAGGTAGATCGAACAAAGATACAAGTAATTATTTTGCTACCTACACCCTGTACTCAGACAGAGGTATGTAGCTTCCTTGGATATGCAGGCTATTATCATAGGTTTATCAAAAAAATTCACAAATTTTTGCACCTTCATATGCTTTAATTGGAAATGTTGACTTTAAATGGTCTGACAAATGTGACACAACTTTTACAGATTTAAAGAAACTAGTTTCGATGACACCAGTATTACATGGACCTAACTAGGAGCTACCCTTTCACAACTCCACGAACACACTAGATGCAGCAATAGGCGTTATCCTCGGCCAAGAGGACGACAAAAGACCTTATGCTATATATTATATCAGCAAAAATCTTACTACTGTTGAACTTAATTATACAAAAATAGAAAAATGAATTCTTAGCTGTCATTTATGTCATAAACACATTTAGACATTATATATTTGGCTATCAAGCTTTTTTGTATACTGATCATTCCACCATTAGGTACTTAGCTAACAAACCTATTACAAATGGTTGAGTTTCTCGTTGGTTGTTGCTTTTGTAGGAGTTTGATATCGCGATCAAAGATCGTCCGGGGAAGGAAAACCCAATCATTGATTTTCTGTCTCGAGTTCCAAAGATAAATGATCCATTGGCAATGGAAGAAGAATTCCCTGATGAAGATTTGTTTATCGTAGCAGTCAAAATGCCATGGTATGCAGATGTAGAAAACTATCCCGCAGTAGGAAAGAAACCTAGGCACTTGATAGTAAGGGAAAGGAAATAGATTGTCCAACATAGCGCCCAGTTGATCCGGATTTAAACAGGAACGCAATAAAATACAGAGATAACCATGAAGACAGATATGCAGTGGAGATAATACCTCAATTCATTACTGTAAAATACTGAAATATGCTTACAAATAGAAATGGAAATAAACCAGCTAGGCCCTAGGGCGATGGTAGCTTATCTCTAAGAAGAGATGTGGTGGCTACATGCCTCTGAACTGTCTTACAATGAGGCTCGAAGGCCAATTTATTGTTGAGAAACAATGGAAAACCCCTCACATTCCAAAACCTAACCCTAGAAGATGAAACGCCAAATTGTGGGCCCCGTTTTTGGGTAAGTTGGTACATCAACTTCCCGGGGTCACGAATTGGTCGTACTATCTCCATTTTACGTGCATGATAGCCCGTTGGAAAGATATCTCCAAGGGCCTCAAAACGGCTCTGGAAGTTTAGGACCCGAAAAACTGCTAAAAATAGTAAACTGTGCTATAATTAAGGAAACTGAAAAAACTGTAAGAAGCACTAGAGGGGATCCAAGTGGAATTAGCAGGTGGCCACCAATATCCACGTGGATCATTCCTCCCCCTTAGGAAGAAATGGTCCCCATTGCATTGAGTTCCTCCATGAGATAAGGGAAATTCTGCTGCACTTGGTCCCTGGTGAGCCACTTGCCCTGGTGAAGGAGTTGTCCTGCTTTGACAACTCGATACAGTTGGATATTCTGCTGGCGAGTGTGCTTGATATGTGTGTCCATAATCCGATCAGTTGCAACTTGTTCCATGCAAGCTGGATTTAACTCTGTGGGTGTGAGTTGTTCTGCCATGTCGGACGTGTCTAGTAATGGTGGAAAGTATGGCCAAAGGCGATCAACATTGAACACCGGGTGCAGGCCAAGGAATGGGGGAATGCTAAGCTCAAATGCATTGTCTCCCATAGCCTTGGTAATGGTGTAAGGGCCATATCGGAGTGGTCTGAGTTTCCGATAGGCTCCGGTAAGGCGTTCCTTTTGCAAATGCAACCAGACTTTGTTGCCCACTTGAAACTGGTGTGGCACCCGATGTTGATCATGTCGCTGCTTGTACTTGGCATTTGATTTCTCCAGAATGTCATGGACCTGCTGGCGAATATGTTGGATGTGCTCAAAGAAGTTGTTTGCCTTATCTGTTTCGGACTGGACATGAGCAGAATCTGCGTGAGTAGCTGCAAATGGCATTACCACATCAATGGGACATAGTGGCTGGAATCCCAATCCCACCTGGAAAGGGCTGTGGCCAGTCGAGTTGTGGAGAGCCCGGTTGTAGCTGTGTTGAACATAGGGGAGGCTCTCGTCCCATGTGCGTTGGATGCTTTGAGTTGTACATGCGCAGAATGTGTACGATCATCCTGTTGATGACCTCAGTCTGGCCATCAGTTTGAGGATGGAAGGCTGTGGACTTAGTGAGTTTAGTGTCCAGCATCGACCAGAGGCTAGACCAAAATGTACTGAGGAACCTGCTGTCCCGATCTGAAATGATAGACTGTGGGATCCCAAAGTGTACCCATACTCATTCAAAGAAGAGTTTAGTAGTGGCTTCTGCTGTGATATTCTTCTTGCAGGCCGCCATAATGGCCATCTTCGAGAACCTGTCGACGACCACAAAAACACAGTCATTTCCATGCCTAGTGGAAGGGAGGCCTAACATGTAATCCATGGAGATGGATTCCCAAGGTCAACTAGGGGTAGGCAGTGGGGTATAGAGGCCTTGCTTCTTGATGGTCGGTTTGAAAATGGTGCAATCAGTGCATGATCTGATGTACTTCCCGACATCCTCTTGAAGATTCGGCCAGTAGAAATATTTATGCAGTACTGCCACAGTTTTTTTCGACCCCAAAATGCCCAATGGCCCGACTGTAGTGTGCTTCCCAGATCATCTTGGCACACTCACTTGAAGGAACACAAAGGTGACCCAGGTGGCATAACAGGTCGTCCTGGAGGTGAAAATCTGGAACATGTTGACCCTCCAAGAGTGTATGGTATGTGTGGCCAAATTCCGGGTCGCTTTTGTAGAGCAGTGGCCAATCAGAAGTCTCGTGCCCACGAGAGTTGAGCACGGTGGTTAACGCCATGATTGGTGGTCAACTGAGGCAATCTGCAACATTATTGGTGCTGCCTTTCTTATACTTGGTATTCAAATGGAACTGTTGCAGGTATGTGGACCACTTCTGATGGAGGTCATTCTGCAATTTCCCTTGAGTCTGTATGAACTGCAGGGGTCGGTGGTCCGTGTGGATGACCGTTTCCTTCCCCAAAATGTAATGCTTCCATTGTCGGCAGGCCTGCACAATGGAATACATCTCTTTGTCATAAGTGGGATACTTTCGAACTGTGTCGGAAAGTGTCTCACTGTGATATGCCACTGGATGCCCATGTTGAGTAAGGACTGCCCCAATAGCATAGTCAGAGGCATATGTCTCGACCTCAAATGGTTGTTGCAAGTCTGGTAATGCAAGAACTGGTGCTATGCAGAGTCGATCTTTCAACTCTGTGAATGCCTTCTGTTGAGATTCAGACCAAAAAAAAATTGCTTTCACTCCTCCCTTAGTGACCTGACTCAAGGGCCAAGTGATATGAGAAAATCCCAACACGAACCTACGGTAGAAGTTGGCAAGGCCTAGAAAGCTACGAAGCTCTGTCAGAGTGGTTGGAGATGGCCAATCCCAAATGACTTGGATCTTGGCTGGATCCACATGCACCCCACGTTCATCAATAATGTATCCCAGATACTGAACTTGGGTCATGCCAAAAGTGCATTTCTCCAAATTGGCACATAACTTGTGTTGTCGCAGTGTTTGGAGAACCTGTCAGATGTGGTGGAGGTGCTCTTCCCAAGTCTTATTAAAGATCAAGATGTCATCCAAGTATACCACTACAAATGAGTTGGTGAATGGCCGCAAGATGTCGTCCATTAGCCTCATGAAGGTTGCAGGAGCATTCATCAATCCGAAACGCATAACCAACCATTCGAAAAGGCCCTCCTTGGCTTTGAAGGCAGTCTTCCACACATCGGAGGATTCGATTGGTACCTGGTGATATCCTGACTTCAAATCGATCTTGCTGAAATATTTTTCCCCCTTTAGTTGGTCCAGGAGGTCATCAATCCGTGGGATTGGGTACCTATTATGGACAGTGATCTTGTTCAGCGCCCGATAGTCAATACAGAGTCTCCAAGTCCCATCCTTCTTTTGTACCAGCACGATCGGGCTCCCACAGGGCGATGAACTCGGACAGATGTGACCTTTTTGCAGCAGCTCCTGAATTTGCCTCTTGATTTCATCGTTCTCCAGAACAAAGCGCCGATAGATTGGTCCATTGGGTAGTGACGAACCTGGGGTCAGATCAATGGAGTGATTGACCTGACAGTGCAGAGGAACCCTTGCGGGGGAGGTGAAGATGTCCTCATACTCCTCCACGACCTTGTCCATCTGTAGTTTTCGTGCGGAGGGGCCCTGTCTGGAGGTCGTGGCCACCGTCTTCTTCTTTTCTTGAGGGCGTATCATCAGGAAAACAAACTTCTTGGTTTTGAAAATGAGCTTACTGCATTGTTTTGCAATAACCAAAGAGATGGCGGTAGGTGGTGCTACCTCTGGTATCCTGTACAACTTATTTCCCAAAGTAACAATAACAGCACGGGGCCTTGACTCATACACAGCATGTCGCTTCCACAAGTATGTTTTTCCTAATAACGCATCAAAAACTTCAAGGGGAGCAATGTCACACAATACCTCATCCGTGAAGGGCTTGATGTTGTATGGAAGGCGACACTGTTGGCTCACGCGAAGATCCCATCCTTGGTGCAGCCACCCAATGGTGTATGGTTGTGGATGTGCTGTGGTCGGTAAGCCCAGCCGTTTCACGACCTCTACCAAAATGAGGTTCTTTTGGCTCCCGCTGTCGACAATGAACTGTAGCGGGGAGCCCTTTACCCACATCTGGGAGTGGAAGAGACGCTCCTCCTCCTCTGGATCTTCAGTTTCCTCCTTCTGGATCTTCGTGGTGCCAATGGTGGCGTTGGGCTCTGGATCGATAATCTGCTTCCCTTTGTCATTCCCCTTATCGAGTTCTGGCTCAGAGTGAGAACATGCATCTAATTCTGAAACCTTTAGCTCGGCCACCAGTGACTGCTTGGCCCGACACTCACTTGTGTTGTGAGTGGAGCTCTTATGGAACTCACACCACTTTCTGGTGTCCTTTTTTGGCTTCGCGGCTTTGTTCTTTGCTTGCAACTTTGGCGGGTTGTCTTGGGCTGCCCCGCCTTGGCTTTGTCCTTTGTTCTGCGGTTTGGAGGCACCTTTCCATTATTTCGGATTCGCAGACCCAAAGTCTCGCTTCTTCTGTTTAAACTTTTTCTTAACCTTGACGGCATATCGGTATGCCATGCCGAGCAAGGAGATGTTCAGGAATTCTATTTCTTCTTGGATGTACTTATGCAGGCAGCCATGGTATTTGAGTACCAAATGCTGCTCTGTATCCTTGATACCCAACTTTGTGCGAAGGGTATGGAAAATATTGGTAAACTCTAGTACGTCTTGGTCCCTCCCCTGCCGTAGTGTGGTCCACTTTATGTATTGATCCTCATAGCTTTCGACAAGGTAGTACTGCTCCTTGATGGCATCTCGAAATGAATCCCAAGTCGGTGCGACTGAAAATAGTGAGTCTGTACTTTCATCCTTCTGTTAGCAGTAGGTTTCCCACCAATCCTTGACGTGGGGGGCCGCTTTGAGAAGAGCGAAAATAATCTTTTCCCGACTAGAAAAATCATGAACAGAAAAATAACCCTCTATCACATTTAACCATTTATCGACGACATCTGCGTCTATCTGACCCTCGAATATGGGGATTTCAAAATTAACTTGTACCTTAAATAGTGTGGCATTTCCAGAGTTGTTGTTGGAAGCCGATGCGTCGCCCCTGGGTAGCCGCTGAAGGATTTGGGCAAAGTTATCCATCATCGCGTTCCTTTGTCGCTCGAGGGCTTCTTCGAGCAAGATTTTGATAGGATCTCCTGCCCCCTCGTCTTTCTTTTCATCCGCCATGTGAGGCCGTCGGTATTTGCGAGGCTGGTCTTGCAAAGGTTCGATCAGTTCAAGCCCTAACTCCTTATATCCCGACCTCGTTGGGGACATGCAGAGAAAAACAGAGAAGAAAAGCAGACCACTTTGATACCACTGATCCGGATTTAAACAGGAACGCAATAAAATACAGAGATAACCATAAAGACAGATATGCAGCGGAGATAATACCTCAATTCATTACTGTAAAATACTGAAATATGCTTACAAATAGAAATGGAAATAAACCATCTAGGGTGATGGTAACTTATCTCTAAGAAGAGATGTGGTGGCTACATGCCTCTGAACTGTCTTACAATGAGGCTCGAAGGCCTATTTATTGTTGAGAAACAATGGAAAACCCTTCACATTCCAAAACCTAACCCTAGAAGATGAAACGCCAAATTGTGGGCCTCGTTTTTGGGTAAGTTGGTACATCAACTTCCCGGGGTCGCAAATTGGTCGTACTATCTCCGTTTGACGTGCATGATAGCCCGTTGGAAAGATCTCTCCAAGGACTACGATGGAAAAGGCAATTTTTATTAGAAAAATCGTTGGCGGTAGATTTCCCAAAAAACGTCGTTTAGGGCCTAAAAACATCTCCGGAAGTTTAGGACCCGAAAAACTGCTAAAAATAGTAAATTTTGCTATAATTAAGGAAACTGAAAAAACTGTAAGAAGCACTAGAGGGGATCCAAGTGGAATTAGCGTGTGGCCACCAATATCCACCTGGATCACCAGTTTGGATTGGCGGATGCCTTTTTCACACAAGGTCTAATATGTGTATATGCAAATGCATTCGTGAGGATGAGATTTATGAAATCCTAAAGGCTTGCCATGATGATCCCCGTGGAGGAAACTTCGTAGATCATAGAACATGGCATAAGGTACTACATATGGGCTATTATTGGCCCACTATTTTTAAAGATGCTAAGAAATATACCCAGGCTTGTGATAGCTACCAAAGGATGGGTGGACCTGGTCAATCTAATGAAATGCCACAACAACCCCAATTGGTAATAGAACCTTTTGAATGATGGGAATTGGATTTTGTTGGCCCATTTCATCCACCATCAAACCAAAAGGCCTAGATACTGGTTTCCACAGATTTTGTAACGAAGTGGGTAGAAACAATAGATTTTCCAAGAGCTACAGAAGAAGTTGTAATTAATTTCCTTTTTAGGGTATTTGTATGATATGGTTTACCTCAGGAGGTGATAACGGATGGAGGAGGGCAATTTGTAGGACACAAGATTACAACCACTCTAAGGAACCACCACATTATACATAGAGTCACTTCCCCATATCACCCGCAGGTGAATAGGCATGTTAAAAGAACCAATAAGGTCATCGAAGAAATTCTGACCAACTGTTGAGCATGGAATCCCCCCACAGCCTGTTTTGGGGCTCAAGTCCCAAGTTTTGGTCAAATAATGTTGTAAGACTCCACAAATTGCAGGCATGGAGCGTCAAATGTATGTTAATTCATAGGGTTGTCTGTTGGGTCCCTATAATACTAGTGATGAACCCATTAATATTGTAGTTGTACCCCTTATTAATATTGTTGTGCCCCTGTTATCCCCATATTGTTATTATTGTGCCCTATAGAATCCCTCTATTGTTATTTTTGTGGCTTTATATTATTATTGTTAGGTCGGCTGGGCTATATTGTGACTCCTTATACTCTTATATATAGAAAGGAGGTTTTGTCATTTGAATCATCCAAGAATTGTTGATTTATGTAATGTAACGGAGGTTGACCCCTCGAAGAGGCTGAATTCTAAGGCGTTGATCTATCTTTTCTATCTTTTTCTTGAGCTGGTTTCATAACATTTGGTATCAGAGCTTTGGATTCTAGGGTTTCGCTGCTCCAAACAGGTCATCGTGGCATTTTCGCTAGAACTTTTTTTCTACAACATTTCAGAAACTAAAAAAAACCCATTTGAGAAGACATTGCGTTGAATCTTAGATCTGAATTTTAGAGCTTTTTGTGCTATATTTGCGGAGATATGATTTGAGGAAGTTGGTCTTTTTGCAGACTCCTGAATTACATTCCAAATAGGTGACCTGGGAAAATCGTCATAACTTTTTCTCTAAGCATCGGATTGAAATTTCGTAAGAAGCTACAGAAAGAGGATGGACTGTAGCTTCTTTATATCTTTTTCAAAGCCAAAGGTCGAAACAGGGACACGTGGCATGTCATACAAGTTCGCTCTACTGAACTAGTCTATAATCAGGTCACTGTGGGAGATTTGACATAACTCTTCCTTGGAGAATCCAATTGGGATCAGATTGGTGGCATTGGAAAGAGGACTTAGAGGGCTACTATAGATCGCAATTTTAGAACAAGATGATCAAAAATTACAAAGATACATCAGAGGCAATATTAAGCTCCTACAAAGTGAAAAAAGGTGTGTAGATTTTTTTAAATTTTTGCTTAAGCTTGGTTTGAAAAGTTATTCTGAAGGAATTCAAAGGGCATAGTAGAGCATTGTTATCGGTAGCTGATGCCCAAATGAAAGAAAATAGAAACACCTAGTAGGAAACCTGAAAGCAGTAGCATGACTCATGAAGAAGAGGAAGAAATGCTACATGATATATCAAAATTACAAGACCAAGTGCAACAAATGTCAGTCTCACAAAAGCTAACAGAAGCTAAGATAAATGGCATGGAATCTATGATAAAGGGCATGGAAGCTAAGATGAATGGCATGGAAGCTAAGATGGATGATTGGAAGACAGATTTGAAGACATACATGGAAGAATTGAAGATAAATATGAATAAGTTGCTACAAGAAATGGTCCCTAATGGTGAAAGGGTAATAAAGGAAACTCATGATGAGAACAAAAGAAATGTTAATCATGATTCCATAGACCCTAATGTTGGATTGAAGACCCACCATATTCCAAAAATCGATATGAGGAAGTTTGATGGCAAGGATCCCACAACATGGATATTACAGATGGAGCAATTTTTTGATCTCAATAATGTGAAAAACACACAAAAGGTACATATTGCAACTTTATATTTGGAACCAAATCAGTTTGTATGGTATCAATGGCTTTGCTCTCGTAAAACAATTATCACTTGGGCAATTTTTATGGAAGAATTGACAGCACATTATGAGGATACAAAAAGAAACACTTTTTTTAGCCAATTGATAAGTCTCAAACAAAAGGGTTCAATAATGGAGCACATTGAGGAGTTCCAAAAATTGAACATAAGGGTAAAAAATATTCCAGAGGAGCATAGGATTGATGTGTTCATAGGGACTTTAAAGGATAATATCCAACATGATGTTCGCCTTTGGGAACCTAATTCATTAGAGAAGGCATTCAGGTTAGCAAGAAAAATGGAAAGCAAAATTATGGCAACCAGGAAGCACACCACTCACAGCTATAAAGATGGAAGTGTTGTTGCCCCTAGTATTCCACAACCTATAAGGTTGACACCACAACAATTGGAAGAAAAAAGAGCAAAAGGGCTTTGTTACAGTTGTGATAGCAAATACACTAAAGGACATAAGTGTGCTGAGAAGAAATTATTCTACATAGATTGTGAAGAGGAAGAAGAAAAGGAGCAAGAAAGGTCAAAAGAAGAGGATATACTCCAGGAACAAAGCCTAGATAAAGAAGAAATGAATTCGACCATATCTTGTAATGCATTTGTGGGAATTAGCACTCCTCAAACCATCAAGATAGAAGGACAAATCAAGAAGAAAAAGGTAATATTGTTGATTGATTCAGGAAGTACCCACAATTTTATTCATTGTAAGGTAGCAAAAGAATTGAATTGCTTCTTATATCCAGCACCAGAGTGTCAAGTGATGGTTGCAAATGGAGGAACAATAAATTGCTCGGGAAAGTGCCATAATATCAAGCTATCCATGGGAGAATATGTCTTGACTAGCCCAATGCTTTCCATTCCAATGGGAGGTGTTGATGTTGTACTAGGAGTCCAATGGCTACAATCCTTGGGTACAATAGCTTTTAATTTTCAAGAACTTTTCATGAAATTTTCTGTGGAAGGAAAGGAAGTTGAATTAATGGGTATTGCAGGGAAACGGGAAAGATAATCAGCTCTAACGATATGACAAAGCTTCTAAAAAAGGAACAAAGAGGTGTAATTGCACAATTATGTTCACTAGATGTTTCCACATTGGAATCATCTATTTCTCCAGATCTCCAAAAAGTCTTGGACAATCATTCCAAGGTATTTGAGACTCCCAAAGGTCTCCCACCTATTCGTGATCATGATCATGCTATTCATCTAATTCCAGGAAGTGTTCCTCCAAACATCAGGCCATACAGATATCCCTATGCCCAAAAGAGTGAAATTGAACGTATGGTTGCAGAAATGCTAGAGGCTGGTATAATTCAACCGAGTCAAAATTCTTTCTCTTCTCCAGTAGTATTGGTGCACAAGAAGGATGGATCATGGCGCATGTGTCCGGATTATAGGGAGCTCAACAAGCTCACTATTAAAGATAAGTTTCCCATTCCTGTCATTGATGAATTACTGGATGAATTGCATGGATCAATTTACTTCACCAAGTTGGATCTTCATTCAGGATATCATCAAATCAGAATGAAGACTGAAGACATTTCGAAAACAACATTTAGAACTCATGAGGGTCATTATGAATTTTTGGTCATGCCTTTTGGCCTTACCAATGCACCTTCAACATTTCAAGGTTTCATGAATTCAATTTTCTAAGCATTCCTTAGAAAATTTTTGTTAGTATTTTTTGATGATATACTAATCTACAACAAGTCTTGGAAGGATCATGTTGAACATGTTGACAGGGTGCTACAACTATTGGAGGAGAAACAATTATATGCAAAAAGATCCAAATGTTTCTTTGGAGTAGAAGAGGTGGAATATCTAGGTCATATTGTATCTCATGAAGGAGTTAAGGTAGACACTAGCAAAATTAAAGCCATTAAGGAATGGAAAATTCCCACATCCATAAAGCATCTATGAGGATTGCTCGGGTTGACAGGGTATTATCGCAAGTTTGTTAAGAATTATGGGAGAATAGCAGCACCTCTAACAACATTATTGAAGAAAGATGCATTTTCATGGACTCCAGAAGCAACAAAGGCATTCGAACATCTTAAAGAGGAAATGTGCCAAGCACCAGTCTTAGCTACACCAGACTCCACAAAAACCTTTATTGTGGAATGTGATGCTTCAGGAAATGGAATTGGTGCTGTTTTAATGCAAGATGAAAGACCCATTGCTTTTGAAAGTCGTCCAATCAAGGGAAAGTTTTTACACAAAGCTATTTATGAGAAGGAAAACACTCCATGCACTTAAGAAATGGTGACCCTACCTAATGGGAAGACACTTCAAGGTAAAAACGGATCATGATAGCCTTAAATAACTTTTAGAACAAAGATTATCCTCTGAAGAGCAACAAAAGTGGGTCACAAAGATGTTGGGTTATGACTTTGAAATCATCTACAAAAAAGGGAAGCAAAATGTGGTGGCAGATGCACTCTCAAGAAAGGATGAGGATGTGGAAGCATTGTTGTGCGCCATTTCTATTATCCAACCAGATTGGATAAATGAAGCAAGAGAGGAATGGAAGAATGATAAAGAAGTGTGGGCACTTATTCAAAAGTTACAACAAGATTCCAGTATTTCTGATACATTTAGCTGGCAAAATGATTCGTTATGGTACAAAGATCGCTTATACCTCTGTAAGAATTCCCAGCTAAAACAAAAGATTCTTATGGAATTGCACACTTCTCCCTTAGGAGGGCACTCAGGATTTTAAAAAACTTACCACAGGGTTAAGAAGGAATTTTTTTGGGATGGCCTTAAATCAGATATTCAAAATTTTGTGGTGGAATGTTTGGTTTGCCAACAAAATAAAGTTGAAACAATTAAGACACCGGGTCTATTACAACCTTTATCCATTCCAAGCCAATGTTGGGAGGAAGTTTCAATGGATTTTATGACAGGTTTACCCAAGTCTGAGGGAAAGAGTGTCATCATGGTGGTAGTTGACAGACTTACCAAGTATGCACACTTTTGTGCATTATCACATCCATTTAAATCCATTACAGTTTCTACTGCATTTATGGAAACAATTCAAAAGCTACATGGAAACCCAAAGATTATTGTAAGTGACAGAGATCCCATTTACACTGGAAATTTTTGGACAGAATTATTTTCTTGTCTTGGTACTCAGTTAGCTCATAGCTCATCTTATCATCCTCAATTTGATTGGCAAACTGAGATAGTAAACAAATGTTTGGAAGGATATCTTCGTTGCTTTGTATCTGATAAACAAACACAATGGGTCAAATGGTTGCCTCTGGCTGAATGGTGGTATAACACTTCCTTCCATAAAGAAACAAAAATGACCCCATTTATGGCACTTTATGGGTATCAGTCACCATCCATCACATCATATTTAAGAGAAAATTCTAAGGTTCAAGCAGTGGAACATCACATCGAACATCAACAACAAGTCCTCCAACTCTTAAATGATAACCTTATGTTGGCATAGAATAGAATGAAACAACAGGCAGATCAACATCGTAGCAAAAGAAGTTTTGATGTAGGTGATTCCTACGGCTACAACCATATAAGCAAATGTCCCTCAAGCAAGCTAAGAAGGATAATAAATTATCACCAAAGTATTATGGTCCATAGAAGGTGTTGCAAAATATTGGTACTATGGCATACAAATTGAAGCTTCCTGTAGCTTCTCGATTGCACCCAGTTTTCCATGTTTCATGTTTAAAGAAGGTTATAGCAACAAGCTCCCAGTTCAAACAATATTGCCAGAACTTGATGAGGAAGGAAAAATTGTATTTGAACCAGAAGTAGTCACAGAAACAAGAACTCGACAGCTACAAAAACGATCAATTTCAGAGTATCTTATCAAGTGGAAGAACTTATCCATTGAAGATTCCACATGGGAGGATGGAAAGTTTATATAGAAGCATCTAGAACTTCTCAAGCGTTGAGGACAACACTTTTTTGGAGGAGAGGGGCATGTTGGGTCCCTATAATACTAGTGATTACCCCATTACTATTGTAGTTTTACCCCTTATTAATATTGTTGTGCCCCTATTATCCCCATATTGTTATTACTATGCCCCATAGGATCCCTCTATTTTTATTTTTGTGGCTTTATATTATTATTGTTACGTCGGATGGGTTATATTGTGACTCCTTATACTCCTATATATAAAAATGAGGTTTTGTCATTTGAATCATCCAAGAATTGTTCATTTATGTAATGTAAAGGAGGTTGCCCCCTCGAAGAGGCTGAATTCTAAGGCGTTGATCTATCTTTTCTATCTTTTTCTTAAGCTGGTTTCATAACATTTTCCACCCTAAGTTTTGTAATGTAATTTTGGCCTACCCATGATCCATGGACCATGGGATTGTATAAAGAGAGCGAGGCTCTAAGTTGTAAAGGAAATAAGAGATACATGGAAGAACGGATGGAGTCAAGAAGATAGCGAGCATAGAGCAAGAGTCTAGTATCTTGATCGTAGTCGTAGGAAGAGGCTCTGCAACTGAGTGTGCAGAGGCCTAGTAGAGTCTGCAGCTGAGTGCGCAGACCCCTGTAACTGAGTGTGCAGGGAAGAGTCGAGTCTGTAACCACAGAAATAGATAATAAAGAGAAGTTTGATTCCAAATATTGTGTATCTATTTTGAGTTATTATATTTGATATCTTTTGCTTTTATACTGTTTTATTTATTACGCGCACTAGTATGAATGGTGAACACTATTAAGTATAACTAAACACATGCAAGTAAGCTAAGTGATCAACTAATATTGGGCTAATAGTAGGGGATTGGTTACTAATGCGGATCGAGCCCCGAGTAGGGCTGCGTGAAGGCAACATCATAGGCTGCGAGGTATTGATAGGTGTGCATAGTGACGTGCATGTAGGGTCAAACCATAGACCACAGAAAATCATCATACATCTATAGGGTGCAGAAACCTGGTTCTAGCACCCTCCCATACTACTTCGGGTGAGACCTCAGTCTGCACTTCGCGGACTATTGCCGAAAGGGCCAATAGTACTGGGATTTATTTGGCTAAATCACCTTTGAACCTAGGTCAGGCCCCTACAAGCCAACAAATGGTTCCCTTGCCGGGACCGGGATCTGCATAAGGGATGTCTGATGTCATGTCACTGGAATCCAACCAAGAAAGAAATTGAAAGGTTGTTGCACAAGAAGTTTCACGATTTCACGGCACAGGAAATCCATGAAATTTTCTTTGCATCCTTTCCTTCTAAGCTATATGAGTGGATCGCGAAGCTAGCAGACAGTGAGGGAAGGTGTAGGCCTGACAAACCCGTTGTGTGGGCCCCAGAATTAGTGCGCAGACTAGAAACGTCAAGAGATAAGATTGTGCTCACTGTGGACCATTGGCTTGATCAAATTATAGGAGTACTTATCACTGAGTTCGTGGTATATACAACCGTTAAATACAGTGAGGAAGAACGACGCTTCCTCAAAGGACTACGAGGTAAGTATATTAAATCTTTGAACACTTGGATTAAGATGTGATTGTGTGAAAAGCGGGTTATGCGAATAAATTAATGATTTGGACTACACGAAGTGGGAAGATCTACAGAAATGGAGGTAGTGAAGAATTAGAAACTAGTCCCTTAATTTCACCCTCACGGGAAAGCAAGGAAGAGCTCGTGAAAGTTTCTCCAAGAAGCGCGGTAAGTCTGATAAGGCAACGAATTCCACACTTACCACCTCCACCTACACCGCCACCCGTTTCACCCTCTTCACCTCCATCTCCACCCACCCCACCTCTGCCACCCCCACAGTTTAGTATGGCGAGTGCAATCAAACTGCCGATATTTAGAGGAGTAGGGAATGAAGATCTAGACCAATTTTGGTTCATGGTAAGGGCGGTATGGGAAGCACAAGGAGTTGTGGATGACAATATAAAGAAGGATATGCTGGTAAGCATGTTGCAGGATCGCGCATTAACATGGTACATTAAGCATTCTAATAACCATCCAAATGTAGGAATCAAAGAAATCCAGGTTGTGCTAAACAGGGAAGTTAGCATGCCAAAGTCAGAGACATAATTAATTATCGGGTTTAAGGAGATCGTGATGCTCTTGGGCAAGACCCCCTGGGATCTGGACCAAAGACTGAAGAGCATGATTTGTGAAACCAACATGACTTTGATGGATCGGTAGCACCACGCGTGGTTTGTAGCATCATTAACACCGCATTTAATGACGGCGCTGTCACAACAAAAGCTTTCCACCTAGGCTGAAGCTTTGGAGATGGAAATGAGATTGCATGAGACCCTTATACAAGATCCTGGTTTGGGAGTCCAACAAATCCATGTGCAACAAGAAAATTTGTGTTTGGAAATGCAGAATTTGAAATGGACAGGACACCTCGGCCAGAGGTGCGCGAGGAGATATGGTGCATAAAATACAAAGGCTAGGGGCATGACAAGGACCACTGTCCAGTTTTCGTGAATTACTTGGCGGGAGGAGGGATGATGCTATTAAGACCTAAGGCACAAGTAGGACCAATCATGGTGCCTGTACTATGGTGCAAGATCTGTCAGATAGGAGGAAAACACACTATGGATAAATGTCATCTATTGCATAAATATAAGTAGACGTCCCAACAATTGTGTTGTAATTTCTACAGGTCAGTAGGCCATGATGAACACACCTGCAGAAGCTACAAACTAATGATGGATCAGAATCCTACCTACAGGGTACAAACCAAAATGCGAGCCCTCGACCCAAATTCAGGAATGCCGCGTGCTGTATTTTCGGGGCGCAGAAGAGGTCAAGGTGGAATGGGACCAGGAAGGGGTCACGGAGAGCTAATTTGTTACAATTGTGAAGGGCCAGGACACCATGCCTGCGATTGTACAAATACGACGAGGAAATCATGTTTGTACTGTACTCATTTTGATCATGAGGTAGAAGACTGCCCTACATTGATAGAGAGGCTGTGTGAAAAAAGGGTACTCCAGCCTCCTCCGACTTAGAATTTGCAAATGATGAGGTATGAGCCGCGTGAAGAAGACCCAAATGTAAACATAATGCTCAGAAGTAGTAGCACCACTGGTGATGATAAAGGTAAGAAATCAAAAGAAAGTGTGTGGGTTCACAAGGCTCCTACAAAGGAACCTGAATTTGATTTATAACGCATAAAGGAGACATTCATGGAAGCTAAGAAGAGCTTCATGGATGCCTCCACTTCAGGTAGTAAGGATCAACTAGAACCAGGGATGGATCCTTCAATGCTCACTACCTTTTTGGAGACATGCATGAAACTGCTATGTGACAGCAAGGCTATAAAAGGACTACAGGAACTTATCACTAGGTGCACAGGGTCAGGAGAACCGCACGTGGTCCGGAAACTTGGAAAGCATGCATTGTGCACAGGAATGAAATTGAGATTGACTATGCAAATTGGATAGTATGAAATGGATCAGGTAATTCTAGATCTCAGATTGGATGCGAACGTACTTCCGAAACAAACATGGGAACGCATGGGCAGGCCCACACTACAATGGTGCCCTATTCAATTACGAATGGCGAACCAACAAAAGATCTTACCCATGGGTAGATTGCAAGAAGTAACAGTGGATAATGAAGGTGCGAGCGTGCTAGCGGATTTTGAAGTGATTAAGATTGTCGATGACAACAATCCATATCCTGCGTTACTAGGAATAGACTGGGCCACCGATATGAATGGAGTCATAAATCTAAAGAAGCGCAAAATGATTTTTGAGAAAAAGTCACTACGCATAGTAGTACCGCTAGATCTGGTCGAAGGAGCGCAATACACTGAACCGGTGCGTGACGATGATAGTGATGTCTATCTCGATTGTATCTACAAGATAACCGTGCAAGAACAGGATTGGGTGAACCCTACTACAGATGGTAGGATTTCTTGGGAGCGCAAAAGCTCCTTCACTTCAAATTTGGATGAAGAAATAGAACGATGGCAAAATCAACTGCACGAAGTAACCACGCTCAATTGCAACATGATGGTTAGATCACTACGCTGCCTAACAACATAGGTAAGGGATCTGTGGATGTATGATGGGTTGACAGTGGTGGATGAATTCCTGAAAAAATTTGAAAGTGTAGTACCAGAACAACAGCAGTTCGATGCTCTGAAATGGGGACTGCGCACAATGCCCGCAAGATGGTGGGGTACACATCAGAGAAGTTTTGAGGACTGGTGCGGATGCAAGAGGATGATTCAACTATGATTTGGAAAACCCCAGCTAAGGAAACTACAAAATCCCAGCAATCGACTCGTTTCTATACAGAAGACACATTTGTGTGGGTTCAACCCAATCTGATAATGCCTACACCTCATAAAGATTGCTCGTAAATGGACGAGGTGATCAGCTCGATGTAATGAATGAGCAGGCAAGTCATTGAGATACGGTTGCACAATGTGCTTGATGTCATGAAACGCATAAGACATGGCCCTTTGAAAAGTTGCTCCGGCATTCTTGAGCCCAAAAGGTAACTTGCAATAAGAAAATGTTCCCCATGGACAAATGAAAGCCGTTTTTGGTTGATCGGCAGGTAGAATATTGATTTGATTGTATCCGGAAAAACCATCCATGAAGGAGAATATTTCGTTGTCGGCACAATCATCAATGATTTGATCGATATAGGGAGTTGGGTAATTGTCCTTTGGACAGGCTCGATTAATGTCCCTATAATCGATGCATATTCTTATTGTTCCCTGCTTTTTGTTAACCAGAACAATATTCGATACCCAATCCGTTAACGGGATCGGATAAATGAAACCTGCTTTGAGTAATTTTTCAACTTCTGCTTTAATTGCAGCAGCTTTTCTTGGGTGAATCTGACGCAAACGTTGCCGGACGGGTTTAGCGTCCGGGTAAGTCTTGATCTCATGAACAACAATTGTGGGATCAATTCCTAGCATTTCCTCATAGGACCAGGCAAACACGTCGCGGAATTCTTGAAATAGGGCCTTATATATCTGAATTTCATCATCTGTACACGAGGCACCTATATGAATGTTCTCAACAATTCTGGGCTTAACCGAAATGTCAATAGGAATAGTTCGAGAGATGTTTCCCAAATTTAACTCTAAATCAAGATGTTTCATTGGATTCTGAGGTTCCTTGACATATTCAGTTGTAAAAATTGATGAGAAATCATTTTCAAAACGATCATTCTCGGGTAAAAACGAAGATCTGTGATGGAGATCTTCCCATGGTAAATCATCTACACATAGGATTTCACGAATTTTCTCATTAGAGTGAACAATTTCAGAAAACGTGATTAAATCCAAGCTTGATGTTAAAAGTGATTCCTCACGGACCACATTCATGAAGTCATTTTCGGTTGAAAATGGGTCGGTAAATGATTGCACGGCCTCATACGCAATTTCATATGGACTCAAAGGCATGACATCACCAAATGAGTCTATCTCAGATTCAGAAGGAATGATCCAAGGATCATCATAAACAATGGTGTCTGATGTAATCATATGAATGGTTGCAAATGAAGACGATGCGTTGATCGAAGGAAAAGGAAAAGTTCCCAGTAAACCGACATCTTTAACTAGTCCTACTCCAACATCCTTATATGGGATAGTCATGTTACCGACATGCTGAATACTTTTCGAAGAGGCTGGGTCGGATGAAAAGTAAGCCGGCTGGTCCCTTGTTATGATCTTTCCATTATGAGGAAACTTTATAACTCGAAAGACCGATAAAACGACCGCTGTCATAGCGTAAGACCAACTTCGACCCAAGAGAAGGTTGTAATCTAGAGGGGCATCAACCACCTCCACATCTAGATTAACGGTTTTTCCTTCAACCCCTATAGGAAAATCATGTAGAATGCCAAAAGGATGAAACCCACAACCATCAAAGGCCTTTAGAATCGTCGGGGATTGATTTAGCGAAGGAGAACCAAGCGATATCCAACACTGTATTGACATAATACACGTTGAGGCTCCCTCATCAATCACAGTCCGATGAATAGGCCTATTTTTGACTATCACTGGGATCTGGAAAGCCATTTGATGAGGCAAACGCGGTGTACTATTTTCTAGATCGAAAATTATTAGGTTCGAGTCCTGAACATCAACAGCTCCTATAGCCGACAAAAGTAATTTATGTTGTGCTGGACATGATTGAAGCACTTCCAAAGCCGACATTGCTGAGGGTGAAACAGCTAAATCCTCAACAATGTTATAGTTCTGAGCTGCTCTCGCATGTGGATTGAAAGATGACTTTCGAAGTATACCCTTGGCGGGCAGTTTGATTACCAAGTCTGGATTAGGTTTCTCGATCTGTAGTGGATCGGAACCGGGAGCTGAGGTTGATGGATTAGAATGAGAAGATTCTGCTTCTTTACCATCAACATGACTTTTACTACCATAATCTTGCGATCGAGTCACAATCCTAACATGGGACATCATCAGTATGGGTTCTTCATTGGCACTCGAGGAAGAACCTATCATCTTACTGTCTTGAGATGGAAAAGGATCCTACAAAACAGCATGAGTTTGGGAACACACAATGAGGGCAGTCTCTTGTAAAATGTTCATCGTCACAAATGATACAAGGATAATGAGGTTTGCACTTTTCATCATTGGATTCTGATTTTTCAGGTTTCTCCTTTGGATTTTTGTCCGTTTTATTCTTCTTCTTTCCTTTCTTCTTCCCACCGGATTTTGATTTGGCTGTAGATGACTCTACAACGTGAATATCGGCAGAAATCTCTGAAGAAGAATTTCCTGTTGGGGAATCAGGCAAGGTTATGATAGGAGAAGAATTCTTGGAAGATTTCTTCTTACTTTTAGTGTTAACTGTACCAATCATACCATTGGCGGCATGAGATCCCGAAGGAGCTGCA
The DNA here is from genome assembly GCA_031772625.1 of Pinus tabuliformis. Classification (NCBI taxonomy): domain Eukaryota; kingdom Viridiplantae; phylum Streptophyta; class Pinopsida; order Pinales; family Pinaceae; genus Pinus; species Pinus tabuliformis. The sequence goes on from CM062805.1 coordinate 219,358,271, forward strand.
GCGATTTGATTTTGCTTGGGAAGATCGGGGATTTTCTCGTGTAACGTACCTGACTGAGTAAAGACCAAGTCAAGGTACTGTGCTTGAGAAATTACTTGCTCCTCAGTAACAACTCCGGCTTTAGCTACATCTTCAGTGATATTTGGCAACAAAGATTTTACAAACCACTCGGCCAAGATTTGATCCGGAATAAACACCTTCACTAAACGCTGTCGACGTCTCCACTCATGAATATGATCTGAAATGTAAGTGGATGTCGATTTATTTAACGAAGTTAAGAATTCCGTGCCATTGTCATATCGGACTGGCAACTGAAAATGAGTTAAAAACGAGGTAGCTAACTGACTAAAATTATAAAAGGTGCCTCGCGGTAACTCAATATACCACTTGGCCGCGAGACCAATTAGAGTGCGCTGGAAAACTCTAATACAGATTGAATCATCTGAAATGGAGTTAGATGCACACCAGAGGTGGTAAGTCATCACATGGTTTGACGAGTCCTCTCCTGATTTACCTTCGAACTTAGGAATGTCACTGGGTAACTTATTCGGCATTGGCGGCCAAAACGAAAGATAATTAATGGGATCATTCGTTAGGCGCAATAAATCAGGTAAGTCCAAAGTTGCGATAAACAGTAACTAACGATTAGGATCCCTAAAACTCTGGGTCATGAGACCAGCCCCAGGAGGAGGATATCCAAGATAACTAGGAATAGGAATTGCATTTGGGATATTTTATCCTCCCGGAAAACCAGGATTAACCGGACCATACTGGGGTTGTTGAGGTTGTTGATAAGTGTACCCAGGGTATGGTTGATACTGATAGACTGGCTGCTGCACAGCAGGACCGAATTGGTATTGTCCCTGGTATGGTTGATAAGTAAATTGTGGTTGACTTGTGACAACCGTACTTGAACCAGGTTGTCCTACAGGCATCTGAACCGAAGTTTGAATCGTAGATCCAGACGGTGGTAAAGATGTCTAAGGAGTAGATACAGGAACAGTAGAAACCGGATCTATCGATACTCCGAAAGTAGGTGGGGTAGATTGAACAGATGTTGCGGTAGCTGTAGCAGTCGTTTGAAGCGGAGTACGAGGTGTACTCCGCCCAGACTAAGAAACTACCGAAGCTACAGAAGTTTGAATGTTAGACTGGATTGGTTTCTGGGGTGTACCAGAAACTAAGGGTTGTCCAGTTTGAGATAACAACGGTACATTTAGCTGCAACACCTGTTGAGTTTGCAATGGATCCCACACTATATTCATTCTAGGGTACTGACCCATAACAGGTTGAGAATATTGAGGACCATAACCGGGTTGAGGGTAGGATTGATAATTGAAAGGTACATTTCCCGTTCCTTGAACATAGGTTTGACCGGAGGGTGGTTGGAAACCTTGGTTCGAGTACTTACCTTGGGTTTGATACCCTTGAGGCACGTACTGATACTGGGGTTGACCTTGAGGTATAAATTGATACTAGGGTTGACCTTGGGGAACATATTGAGTCTGGGGTTGACCTTGAGGAACATACTGTCCCGTAGGTATGTATTGTCCTTGAGGTTGCCCCCCAAATGCAAATTGGGTACCTTGAGGTTGCCCCCAGGCGATAATTTAGTCTGCCCCCCAGGCAGTAACTGCCCACCTTGAGGTTGAGGATTGGGAATACAACCAGACATCATGAGAATGTCTTCTACGCTCAACGGCTTAGTACCATTGCTTCCAGTTAATAAATCTTGCTCAATGGGTTGAGGAGATGCTCCCAAAAAAGTACCAGAAAGGGACTGATACCCAGAGGGAACAGAGGGACCGTCGTACAAAAAGGATTCAGGTGATTGAGTAAACACGAACGACTGTCTTGACATATTTAATGGAGGATAATAACCTCTAGGTGTTGGGTGATAAGGAACACGAGGTGGTGAAAAACTTAACCCTGGGTTTTCTAAGAAATTAGTCAAAGAAAGATACCAAGTACTGCTCCTAGGCGGACTGTAAAAAATTGATTCACGCTCCCTTAGCTCAATAACAGTTTGATTTTCAGGGATAGGGATGCCTACTTCTTCTTCCAGAGTAGCAAGTTCTTCAATAGCAATAAGTCCAGAAGGAAGATCTTGGGTGATTACTCTTTTTACCCTAGGTGAACCAGGACCACTAGAAGCCGGAGAAGTAAACCCCGATGTTGGAGTAGAAGCAAATTCACTTTCAGGCTCGGATATTTCAGGTTCCTCACCTATATCACTAGTAGATGAAAAGCTACTAGTCACTTCGGAAACAGACACTGACTGTGGATTATAATCTGCCACTAACGCTTGAAAATCAGGATGTACTATCAAAGAAGATTCTCCTTCTTCAGGTGACCCAACTCTACTGTCTCTAGGAGTTACGAGGACTTTCAAGCCTTCAAGCTGGCTCGGTGAAAACTCAGGAGTTTGGCCCCGAAGTCTACGGGACTTCCTCGGTAATTCAGCGACGGTTAAAAACTTTTAACTACTTCACACGCAAACAAAGTAAAATCTCAATGAAAATCACCTAAAGTCTCTAAAGAACCAAACAAATTTGAATCACATGCCTAAAAAATCTAGGAGATCAAACACACACAAACAGTAACTTTCCATACTGAAAACACTAGTTGGTGATGAAATCCAACGTCGCAGAGTTCAATACAGAAATGGCGGTTGGAACAGTTACCCCGACAACCTGGTTAATGAATAGAGAGGCACAAGTCCCTCCACTTAACCGTCTCGAGTGAAGAGAACCCCCTAGAAAATCCAAGTGAGTCTAGCTGACGTCTGCTCCAGGTACAGTGGGATCTTCCCACCACTGTCACCTCAGGAAGAATCCTAAAGAATATGGCCACTAGGGTTACCAACTGAAACAAATATACCTGGGGGAACAATCTACGATCCGATACGCACGCAAGGGCAGAGTAGAAAGCTCAATCCCCTTGAAGGCTCCTTGACATAATCCAAGGTTTACCAACAAGTGACCCCACGCTCCTCGAAAATGGTTAATCCGAGGTTTACCGTTTTTAATACGTGAATATCTAGCATCATTCCCAATGAGGAAGGATTGATTCCCACACTGGTTCGGACACGATCTCGTGCTTCTCCTTTAAGAGGAGCATTCCCAGAGCATAAATGCAACAATTGGATTTCTTCCCTACCACAAGGTACAGCTACTTGTTTGTTTTTACTGTCTTGGAGAGTTAATTACTCTCCTACTCCAAGACACTAGCCTAAGCTAAGTTGGTGTATCAGAGCCCTAGAAATAAAAATGTTACTAGATGAATTTTACTTTAAGCGTTATTTTTTATTGGTTTTTGTTTAAGTCAAAAGGTGCGGAGATGAAACTCGTGGTATGAAGACTCGACTCAAAATCACTAAAAATGCACCTAAGATGATTTAAACAATCTTTTTCTCTTCGATGAACTTCTAACTAAGAAAGAGTTTGAGAATGCAAATACTTTATAAACACAAATCTTTCCTAATCAAACAAATTAAAAGAAGATCTTTTGCCTTTTCCAATGCACTCAAAACGAGACAACTAATTATTTCACAAAAATTTCCCTTTTTCGTTTCAAAGCACTCAACCACTACAAAAAACAAACTTTTTTCAAAAAGAGATTTTTTTATTTTTTTTTATAAAACACTCAAAACTATGGAAATGACTAACTTTGAGATCTATAAATTATAAAAACCTATTTGAAGTCAAAGCCTACAATATGTCTTTTTTTAAGAATGTTTTACTTAGCTAGATGTAAGCTAAGGACCAATTTATGCAGAATCACAAATCAGTCAAGAACAACCAATTTTGTTTCTTTTTGAAAATGAAAATCCAAACTTTTAAACACAAGCTTTTTGAATTTTTGTAAAGAGAAAACTCAAAGAGGATTCCTCAACAATGGGAGATTTCATAAATGGTTAGACTCATAAGAAGGCTGGTAGACACCAAGGTGATCTGAAGTCCCTACAGCTTCTAAGCTCAAAGCCACTACACAACCAAAATGAAAAACAAGCCCAACAAGCAAAACTCCTAGGAATTTCACCTAAAACCCTAACACTAATGAAATCAATCTAAGGAAAGCTTCTGACAAGTTATATGCAGGTCTGGGCAGTGGATAACAATTTCTAAACAAAAACTAAGCTGACTAACAGAGGAAATCTTAGGTTTTTCAAAATTTTGACAGGGTCCGCAGGCCCACAGTTAACACAGGTGTGGTCCCGCTCTGTGCTAAAAGCAAAGGTGCGGATAGGTACGCATTGTGTCAAAAGGCTAGGGTGCGGTCCTCTCCCAAAGCTATGAAAAACAAAAAATAACCCTGGATCTACAGACTCTACCCAATTTTACACACAACAAGCCAAAAATAGAAACAAAAACACAGTTTCTTAGGTCAAAGAAAAAACAAGGAAAACAATCAAGTCCCCAGCAGAGTCGCCATTTTGTCACACGGAATAAGTAGATCTTGCGGACAAGATAGACCTTCCTAGAATTTAAAGAAGACCTAATGACAAGCAAACCAACCAGGCACTATCTTTCTCTAAATACGCTTTTATAAACAAAGGCAAACAAGTGTTTTTAGGTCCTACCTTAGGTCCAACGCAAGTTTGTGGATGCCCTCGCTCCTTCGATCCAAATGAGCTCCTTTGTCGCGAATCTGCAAACACAAATAAGGCAAACAAATTAAATAGCACCTGAAAATCCAATATCATAAAACATATTTAACATGAAAGTCAAGGAGTCCATGAAAGAAATAACATGAGATACTTGTTGAGAAAAATGAGTTTGATTGTATTAATTCAAAAGAAGAAGAACTTTACAACTTATGCCTTGATGCTGTACAAGCTCCTCCCAGGGTCCAGCATGAAGTCTCCTCTACTTTGACAAGTTTCACTCTCTTCCCAATGAAGCCAAAAAGGTATGTGATCTCTCCTCTTAAGCTCAACTAGGAAGTATTAATTTCACCAGCATTTACCCTCAAAAATGTTCAGCTTCTAACCTCTCCAGCAACCAGCCCAATGCCTGAATTTATAGTGCAATGGAGGGAGGTTACTAGGTCCTCCTTCAAAGGGATAAAGCCCTCCTTCAAAGGGATAGCTCCTCTCATCAAGGGATTAGCTCCTTCTCTTTTGGGATGCATGAACCACCTCAGAGCGAACAATCCACGTCAAAATTCCTTCTAGAATCCTCTAGAATTAACCCAAAGTGAGTTTTTTAAGATAAAACTTGCGCCTTTTAACTTTCACAGGGGTCCACACCCACACCTTTAGGGAGAGAGCGGGCAAGTCCGCATTTTTTGTAAACACAAGGTGCGAGACCGCAGGTAACAGTGAGAGAGTACGGAACCAGAGTTTCATTGATTTTCAATGTCTTTCTCTCATTTTCAAAGCTTAGCTTGAAGAGCTGAGCTCTGAGACTTGCTTAGGAGGACAGTACAAGTGATGATAGACCCATACTGACTGCAGATAATCATGGTGATGATATTTTGTGATATATTACCTTAGTCGCACTTTAAATCCAACTGAGCTAAAATACTCACATGTGGAGAAATTGGCATTGGCAGCCGTTCAAGTTGTCCGACGTTTTCGTCACTACATTTTACTACGTAAAACTACAGTAATTTCGGATTACAACCTGATGATCTACATTTTGACCAAGCAATTGCTATGAGGCAAGTACTCTAAATGGATTTTTATCCTTAGGAGTTCGACTTGGAATTTGAGAAATCCAAGTCTAAGAAATCTTTAGTTTCTGCGGAGTTAATGTGTGACTTCCCACGTGCTGACATGGAAACTGTGGCGGAGGAGCACATTGCGGATGAATCCTTGTTTCTAATCATTACTTTAGATCCGTGGTATGGGGATATCATCATTTATCTCTAGACCCAATCCTTTCGGCCAGAAATTTCAAGGTCAGAACGTCGAAAAATTTGATTCCAGTCCCAACAATTCAGGATTATTGGAGATACTCTTTATCGCCATGGGGCGGACTCTGTGTTTCGACGTTGCTTAACTCACAAGGAAGCTGAAAAGGTTCTAAATGACTGTCACTCTGGAGCGTGTGGCGGTCATATGTCTGGGTATGCCACAGCCCAAAAAATATTGCGCGCTGGCTACTTCTGGCCGTCTATATTTAAAGATTGTATTACGGCGGTCCGAAAATGCCACAACTGCCAAATTTTTGATCGAAAGATGCACGCTCCACCTGCTCCTCTCCACCCTATAATTTCCGTTGGTCCTTTTTCCAAATGGGGTATCGATTTTATTACATGTAACCCTCACTCGGCCGGGGGGCATGCGTATATCATCCTTGCGGTAGATTATTTTACCAAGTGGGCCGAGGCGATGCTTACATTTGAGGCATACGACAAGACAACTGCAATTTTCGTGTTCATCATATAATTGCTAGGTTTGGTGTCTCGCAAGCGATAATCACTGATCATGGGCGTCATTTTCGAAACGTTATGATGACCGAACTTACAGGCCAGCTTGGTTTACGTCACGATAGTTCAACTCCTTATTATCCACAAGCTAATGGTCTGGTTGAATCCATCAACAAAGTTTTAGTTATCATGATCCAACGAATCTTTGGGATTCATCGGTCGAATTGGCATAACATGCTATTTTCAGCGCTTTGGGCATACCGAACTTCAGTAAAAACATCAACAGGGTTCACTCCTTTCCAACTAGTCTATGGTTTGGAAGCTGTGTTACCCATTGAATGCGAAATCCCGTCACTGCAAATGGCCATCGAGTTACTTCTAACCACTTCTGAAGAGGAAAAGTGTTTGTTATACTTGGCTCAATTAGATGAGAATCGACGTGATGCTACATTGGTGATCGAGACTCACACAAAACGCATGAAAGCTCAGTATGATCGAAATGTGACCGCTCAAAATTTTTCAGAACGAGATCTAGTCTTAGTTTACGATCAAGCTAATGATAAATTAGGCGCTGGAAAATTCGTTCCTATGTGGCATGGTCCATATGTTGTCAAGCGAAAGCTAGCAAAAGGGGCCTATGAATTGGTAGACTTTGACGGGGACTCTTTGGGTAAACCCAGAAATGGTCTTTACTTGAAGAGGTATTATGCTTAAAGAATGGGTATGGAGATTTTTAGTTAGGATAGTTTTTCTTTCTAGCTGGTGTGTTTTAGTTTAAACAGTGTGCTTAGCTTAGAGAGTGTTTTTTCGTCATTATTCCTGCTTATCTTGGTTTTACTCTTGATATTGCATATTTCGATGCCTCTCCAAACATACATTGGTTTCGCTGATGGTGCTTGTCGTAATACATGGAACATTTCTTCCACAGCTTGGGTTATCTATTCACCCTCTGACGAGTTAGTATCTATGCATGGGGTAAGCCTCGGTCAAACAATGAACAACATTGCCGAGTATAGTGCATTGATTGAGTTATTATCTGAATCTATTTCATTTGAGATTCGGAGTTTGATAGTGAGGTTAGATTCTGAACTCGTTGTATTACAGCTTAATAGAGTGTATGCCATTAGAAATCTAGTGTTATTAAGATTATTTTTGAGAGTGCGTCTCTTGGAACGTGAATTTGATTATATTGAATATCAACATATTCCAATATCTTTAAATACATTAGCAGATGCAATTGCTTCTCAAATGTTAAATAGACATTTGCAATAATCATACATGTAAATTTAAAACCATTCCATAAAATGATTTACAAGATAAGTCGGTAGTAGTGATATATATATATATATATAGGAGTGTGTCAAAAAATACATCGTCCTCGATCATAGGTTGAAAAACACCTTATGATCGGCAAAAATGATAAGTACAAAAAACAAAAATGTCACATGTGCCCACAATAGGCGATCATCCTATCACTGGTGATGATCTCGATAAGAAACCACTGCATGGGCCACCTTGCAAAGGAACCTCCTAAAAGGTCCCAGGACCCCAATCACATAGCGCCAAAGTCGACGAGGAATGTCATCTATAGTGGTCTCCAGAATATCTCTTGTCAAGCGCTCGAGATGACCCTCCAACTTGGCCAAAACCTCTGCTGATTCATCCTGTGGGGTTGGTGCGGTTGCAACTGGTTGTTTCATCTCGTAAGGTCGGAGAGCAGCTGGTTGCTGTGGACCCACATCTGCATTTGAAACTATTGCTATCAGTTTTGAGACGATGGAAAAATAATAAAAAAAAATTTAAAATAGGAAAAATGTTGAAAATGATTTTACCTGAGTCATCCCACTGCTCTCCTGGTGGAAGAACCATGTCTAGGTCACCAGGAAAATCTACCCCAGAATAAGGGAAGTCCTGAATAGAAAAGACCTAGTTTTCAAACCATTGGAAATACTCAGGTTTGAATCGAGCAACCTCTGTCCTCTCGTCCAGGTGACGGGCCATAACTGTGACCCATCGCATCAGTTTGGGCTCTCGAGGAAGCCCAGCTCCAACAGTAAGGTGTTGCGGGATCAACATGGGAACCCTCTCGAGGCCAAAACTCACAACCAAAGCCCCATAACCAAAGGTCTTTAGTTGTCTGTTTTTGGCCCTGGTCAGCTGGCCTTTTAGATTTGCCAACACAGCATCGCACCAGTTGAAGATGGTGCCTCGAAAGCAATCAACTACCATACGCATCTGGGATCCGGTGGCAATATGTAATGCGGCAGCCCCACAAAGTCTGGTGACAGTAAATGCAATCACCATGAGTTCAGGATGGGATATGGTCTTTATGTCTATCCCTTTGTCTCTAGCCTGGCTGTTGCAGAACTCTAGCCGGAGGCTATCGACAGACTGGCCACCTGGCCTATCCCCAAACAGATTCAAGTATTCACCTCTCTTAGGCAAACCAGTCAAGAAATATATGTCCGTCGGCTCGATTTCGAGCTGGTGGCCACCAATGAAGAAGCACTGGTCCTGTATGCTCCATCTGTCAACCAACCACTATAAGAAATCCACCTGAGCCCTCATGCCAGGAATGGCCCAGAATTTGTACAAGCCGCATGCCCTCAAAGCATCAAGTGAAGGCTAATGATTCCATGCAGCAGCATCCACATCCTCATGCTCTCGTTCACGCCAATCTAGCATGATGTACTCTCTGCATCAAGTATAAAGACAAATTAAAATGCTAGAAATCATTTTGTTTGGTCCAATTTTGAGAATTTTTGGGTTAAAAACCCTTGCGATGGGTATCACACCCTCCAGGTTAGACACAGTGCGTGGGACCGCACCTTGTCTACATGGAAGGTGCAGACCCCTGGCTTTTTCCCAATGGAGAAAAGTTGGGGTCCGCAGGCCAGCAGTGGTAAACCTGCGGGCCCACGCGCGGGTTTTAAGCCTAAAAACCCTCCAAAAAATGAAATGAAAGATTAAAACAAGAAATGAAACGGTTAAAAATGAAGAGTAGGATGATGTGGATTACCTGGAGGAGACGACGTTCGATTCCGACGGTTGGATTTTCCGTAATCTTCACGGGACGTTTTCTAAACAAAAGCACTATTTTCTCACCCAAAACTCAAACGGTAAAAATGAATTGACGAAGGCCCTTTTTATAAGTTTTTTGAGTAAATAAATTGCAAATTTGTTTATGTTTCACTTTGAAAAGGTATTTTTGCAACATTTTTATCCATTTCAAATAGGTATGAGTAATGTTTGCGTTTTGTTCAGGGTAACAGATTATTCAGGCGAAATCTATCATTTTCAACGAAAAAAAATTTAGAGTCACCTTTAAGCTCTTTTCTGACTCCTGAAACGTGAAAAGATTACTGAGTTTTTCTTTTAAACTCGTTAAAATGAAATTAAAGACGGTCCACTTACAGCTCTTTTCCGACCGTAAAAACATGAAAAGATTGCCAGATTTTTGTCGTTTCAAATCCAATATTGGTTATAAAACGACGTGTCATCGATCGCTGTTTTACTTTTTCGGATCAAGGGCACTAATGATGAAAAGTACTCCTTGGTCGTAAAAGATAAAGCGGTTCTCTCAAGTATTATTTTATACTTTTTCGGGCTTGGGAGACACAAATTTACGAAAAAGGTCAACCTTGGAGTCTTCTTAAGTTTTTTCAGACTCTCTAAAATTGAAAAACGCCAATTTTCTCCTATACTGGACTGGTTAAAATTTCACAGTAAAGGACATGTTCAATTACAAACAGGAACGAACCACTCCTTCTTAGGGTTCGAATTTAAACTAAGTTGGACTCATCCAAAGGATGAGCTTATAATCAAGAAAATGTTATCCTCCTCAAGCTTGTTGAAAATAAAGAGGTACTTGCCAGAAATGGTGGGGGAAAAGAGAGAAAAATGAGCCTGTTTGTCATACTTTGTAACCACTCTTGAACACGACACTTTTATTCACCTGGGTTGGGAAATCCTTTGCCTAACAGTTGATCAAACCACATTGAAAGTCTTCAGCCAGTTTCTAGGTATTAACTTTGGGTCAATTGTCACCAAACCATCTGTCGTGTCGTTATGTGTTCAAGAGGTCACTTCCAATAAGCCATTCATCTGAAAAATATCTGTCATCCATCTTGACCATCCCTAAGTCAGTCCTTGCAACTAAATTTCTTCGACTTGATCTATGATTTCGTGTTGTGGGCTTGCCTACGACGGATCGCTTTCTATCGACTTCAGCTCATTATCTAGAAAGATGATCTAGAAATCGTCAGTACCTTGAGATCTGCATGCCTCAATGGTAGGTTTCTCGCCTTTGACAACAGGTTGCATCATTGACCTTCGATCAAAGGATTCCGTGACATGTTCGACATCAACACATTTATTTGCATCTCATGGATTGTACGGGGTACTTTGAGAGCCATTGACATCACTGGTGGTGTCTCTCACACTTGTTAATAGTTTACATCATTGACTGGTAATCAAGTGGTTTCTACCATGTTCGACATCAACACATTCATTCGCATGGATAGAATCGTACTGTTTTGGGAAGTAGAAATGAAGACCCTAGGTCTAGTTTCCACAATCCAGGCTGCGAGGAATATTGTATTCATTATATAATGGACTATTCATAAACAGATGGTTGCGTCCATACTGTGTCCACATGAGTCTATACTTGTGATGTTTTACAAGATCATTCCTGTATCAGAGCAGTAGTTAGTTTTCTAGTCAGTTTTGATCTGAGTATGGGAATGCCTACCTCAACGATGATATGATCTCATATATATATCTTGCATTGAATGTTTTTACAAGTTCCAAACGGGCTATCCACAAGATGATCCTCGAAATGATAAAATACTTCACTTTTCCTAAATGATAAATGAAATCCTCATCTACTACAGACTTCGCACTTTAGGGGGCAATCTGTTACACAAAAATATCGTCACCATGATTATTTGCAGTCAGTATGGGTCTATCATCACTTGTACTGTCCTCCTAAGCAAGTCTCAGACCTTAGCTCTTCAAGTCAAGCTTTGAAAATGAGAGAAAGACATTGAAAATCAATGAAACTCTGGTTCCGCACTTTCTCTCACTGTTACCTACGGTCCCGCACCTTCTGTTTACAAAACGGCGGACCTGCCCGCTCTGTCCCTAAAGGTGTGGGTGCAGACCCCTATGAAAGTCAAAAGGCGCAAGTTTTATCTTAAAAAACTCACTTTGGGTTAATTCTAGAGGATTTTAGAAGGAATTTTGACGTGGATTTTTCACTCTGAGGTGGTTCATGCATCCTAAAATAGAAGGAGCTAATCCCTTGATGAGAGGAGCTATCCCTTTGAAGGAGGGCTTTATCCCTTTGAAGGAGGACCTAGTAACCTCCCTCCATTGCACTATAAATCCAAGCATTGGGCTGGTTGCTGGGGAGGTTAGAAGCTGAACATTTTTTAGGGTAAATGCTGGTGAAATTAATACTTCCTATTTGAGCTTAAGAGGAGAGATCACATACCTTTTTGGCTTCATTGGGAAGAGATTGAAACTTGTCAAAGTAGAGGAGACTTCTTGTTGGACCCTGGGAGGAGCTTGTACAGCGTCAAGGCACAGGTTGTAAAGTTCTTCTTCTTTTGAATTAATACAATCAAACTCATTTTTCTCAACAAGTATCTCATGTTATTTGTTTCATGGACTCCTTGACTTTCATGTTAAATATGTTTTATGATATTGGCTTTTCAGGTGCTATTTAATTTGTTTGCCTTGTTTGTGTTTGCAAATTCGCGACAAAGGAGCTCATTTGGATCAAAGGAGCGAGGGAATCCACAAACTTGCGTTGGACCTAAGGTAGGCCCTAAAAACACTTGTTTGCCTTTGTTTATAAAAGCGTATTTAGAGAAAGATAGTGTCTGGTTGGTTTGCTTGTCATTAGGTCTTCTTTAAATTCTAGGAAGGTCTATCTTGTCCGCAAGATCGACTTATTCCGTGTGACAGACGGGTTGACAGTGGTGGATGAATTCCTGAACAAATTTGAAAGTGTAGTACTAGAACAACAGCAGTTCGATGCTCTGAAATGGGGACTGTGCGCAATGCCCGCAAGATGGTGGGGTACACATCAGAGAAGTTTTGAGGAATGGTGCGAATGCAAGAGGATGATTCACCTATGATTTGGAAAACCCCAGCTAAGGATGAGAGCTGGCTACTAGGGGAAAAACAACTTGCACACCCGCCTTTCCTGATGGGTACAGGCATATGACATACAGCCCGCACAAGCACACACCACTCTTAGAATAGAGAATCGGAACAAAACGCAACAGCAGGAAAGGCGAAGTGCACCAAGGATTATCCACAGAGAATCATTCAATAGGGTGTGTGAAGTGTTGAATGGGGTTCACCAAGTGAAACACACTGACTAGGACCTACGCGTACCAGCAATTCGATGGGCCTATAAGACCATGTGCAAAACCCTGACCGTGAAAACAATTCCAAGGTTGTGGAATGAAGTAGGGACCCTAATCTTTGAGCAGCATGCAAAGATGAATCCACATGTAATAACACCCATAGGTGTGACAATCTGCAAAGCCTAGGATGAAGAAATCACACAGCTACGCGAAGCAGAACACATAAGACTTCAGGAAGCCATTCGGAAAGGAAACCTTAGACTTCACAAACTTGAAAAGGACCAGGTACGATTAAGTAAGCAAAGGATTTTGATGGATGCAGAGATTAGAGGCTGGAAAATGAGATCAAGCAAGCATGTATCATCAATAAACCAAGGATGGAAGGCAAGGTGTGGATGATCATACTAATGATTTAGAAGACTATCACCAAGAATTAATTAGTCTTCTACCATGGCTATGACCACATATCACCAAACGCAATAACCAAGGGAGTGCACTACGTACTGCAGAGCGCGCGACACCGACTCCCATGAGGAAAAATGAGGATTTTCCACAGACTATACTGGAGGGTGAGATGGAGCCTCACATAGGCGGTGCGACCACCTGACTAGCCGTAGGAAGAATAGTCTTAGCGCTCTAGGCAGCTAAAAGAGAGTGCAGGATTATAAATTATTCTTCCTGGTAGTTGCACGCTCTGACAGGTGCACGCAGGAAAAACCTATCACAAGATTTACACCCGCGCAGGGGGGAATGTGCTGCCACGTGGGTAGGCTAGGAAGTGACCATTGGTGTCACTGTTCATGATGGGATGTCCGATTTAAGGCCAAATGGAGCAGGTGGTGGACATTTAAGACAAATGTTATGGGCAAGATTTCGGGAAATCTGTCACCAAGAAAGCATTGATGGCCCATAATTGGTGGGAACAGTCAAATTTGAATTCAAAAGCTGCTATAAAACTCCAAGGGCTAGCCAACAAAGAATATTTGGTCAATTGATATTTGAGTGGTTGAATAGAGTGCAAAGCGTTGAGAGTCGAGTGATAATAGAGCCTTTAAGTATGCGAAAAACCACATACAGTGCAAAAATGATGACGACCACTAAGGATGGGTTGGGAATTGAATAAGGAACCATTGGCAAGGCTGGGCAGATCCACAATGTTCCCGAAGAAATTGGGTTGTGCCAGAAATCCCTAAATCATCTTGGACGTTGAGACCAAAGAAAGATAAACAGGAAATGGGACTAGTATGCATGTCCTTGAGGAATCCACGGCATAAGTTATCAATGGAAGAAAAAGTCAAGGCAGACACCATTGAAATAGATGAAGAGGAATAGGACTTGCAGGCTCTAATTGCCATAGTAGAGGAAGAAGAAGATGTGGAGGAAGACATCCAACCAATGCGCTCCGCAAATTTCCGGAGTATGTCCCTCTGTAGAAAGGGAAAGACAAAGTACCAAAGGATCTGGATGCAACGAAGAGTGCACTCCACACCCCGCTCCTCCCCGATGGAATTACCTTTGAGGGTCTACTCCTAGGCTGAGTGCCCACCTTGAAATTTGAAGACTAGGACCTCGCGAAGAGCGAGAAGTTGCCGCACTTAGAGATGATGAGCCTAATGAAATAGAATATGGAGGGGCTAGTGATAACATTAGAGCTGCGAAACTGGCTGTGTGGTGTGGAAAAGGTCGGGTTGCTTCATTTTCTACAGATACCACATTTTCACCGTGCACCATCATGACAGATCTCATTTATAGAATTTCTTAGCTTCCCTGTAAGGGAAAGGACCCTGCGACGATAGCAGGAAAAATCAGCAATTTGGCTCTCATGGAAGCCATGAAGACAAAATATAAACTCGATAAGAAAAAGAGGGGTTATGCTATCACTAGTGTCAAGGATAAAGGGGTACACATAGCCACCCAACTCCTGGTCAGTAAAGTAGTGATAAAATTCCTCGCAGATGAAGTACCAGTGTCGGTGGTTGCATTGGCCAAATCATGTGTGGATGGGGTCCAATTCAACTAGGCTGAGTTCCTATACAAAGAGTTTTTTCTCAACTGTCAACAGGCCTAGGAACAGGGTAAGATCTTCCACTATGCTTGGTTGCTCTTATCCATCTTGCTGGTAGTGGGGGAGTTGCCGGAGGATAGCCAGTTCTCGAGCATCAACCGAGACTTACCAGAGGTCGCGAAGTATGCTTCGCTCTGGGCCACTAAGGACATGAAACAGATTCATGATAACAAGATTTTCTGGGTGCTCATGGACGTGAGCATCTGAATGTGGATTAATGGGAGGCTACGCATATCCCCCACGGTGAACAAGAGTCTGCAGAGTTTTGCAGACTTCAAGGCAGACATGCACAACATCTACATCAGGGTGTGAAAAGATATGGTGTAGCAGTGGACAAAGCTCCCATTCATATCCACTAACGATGTGATCTTTACAGTGTTAGAGACATGGCCTCCCGAGTGGTGTGCCCTGGATTTGGCAGAGTTGGAGAAGACAACAGTGCAGAAAAGGAAGGATGATATCAAGCTGCGCATAACCCAATTGGCCGAGAAAAGGCACAATGAAAAAGCGGCAGTCAAGGTCAGGGAAACTCGCAAAGTAGCACAAGTAGCTGTAGAGCAGAAGAAGGCCATCAAAGCAGCAGCAGCAATGTAGACAATAGAGGCCGCAATAGTGTAGGCAAAGGAGGTCCAAGCAGTGTCTGCAGGATAGGAGGCAGAGGACACAGACCTTGCAGAAGAGAGCACAGACCCAGGAACCACCTCAACCCAACTTAAACGATCGTTCATTGCAGAAAGACCAGGTCCAAGAAAAAAGGTCAAGGCCTCGAAGTTGGCCATCAACTTGATCACTTTAACTGAAGGTGATCTCTATGACATCGGCAAGACGGTTCACGATGTCACAACTGAAGCACTCCAAGAGTTTATGATGGAGCAACAGACTGTGTTGGGGGCCCTAAGGGTGCAACTGCAAGAACTACAGGTGCGGCCCTCATAGGAAGGTACCTTGTCCACATACGTCACAATAGGCATGTCAATAGAAGAACATATTTTACGCACGAGGATGGCTAGTACCATAGTGTTACCGGAAGGAGAACTAGTAGCAGCAAATGAAACCGACAGAGTTGCGATTAACAAGATCAAAGGTCTTGGCCTCAATTTGGCTGCCATTCTGTGAGAAACATTGTACCAACTGCAGGATGGGGTAGCAACAGAACTCTGCGCCAGGGAGGGTCGTGCGATCTAGGTGGGGTAACAACAGAACTCTGCACTAGGGAGGGCCGCATGATCTAGGTTCTAAGCGAGCAAAAGATAAACATCGAATAGCTCAGCTTGTAGCATGATGAACTAGTATCACAGAATCAATAGTTGGATCAGGTGGTAGATGACGCTTGCAGATGCGTCTCAGAGCTAGCCATCCCAGCAAATCTACCAGTATAGGAGTAGATCCATAGGTTGGTGACCGGAGTCCACAAAGCCAGAGCAGAAATAAAAATGGTTCAGTTAGAGATGAATCTTCAAATCACTGAGCTGTGGTTGAATGCACAGCCTTCCACTCCCTTGAAAGCCAGAGAACAATGCACTAGCGCTATCGAAACACGGTTGGAAGAAATTGGATGTGCAGTGCAAGACTGTACCGACAGGCTAGAACAAGCACTTGATGTCATCACGTCTTTGCACAAGGACCCCAACATCGAGCGCCTAGAGGCCGAGGCGTGAGAACTCCAACAGCAATACAACAATGTTAGAGGAACTGCACAGACAGTAGTCCTCACTCAACGGCTTGCGAAGATGTAGCAAGCTAAGGCACTGAAAGAGCTGGTGGATGCAGCACGACATAAGGAGGTAGTTTTCAAAGCATGCATTCAGCCATGGATTGATGAGGGCTTCACCATCATGGTAGATATAGAAGGCAAGCTCACACATATGCAAGGGATGTATGCATTGAGGTAGGGATGCATTGCTAAAACAGAGGCTTCAGAAGACCAAATGAAGCAGGTTCAGCAAACACAGAACAGTGCATCGTGGACCTTCGAGCAGCACGGGACCAGCTGGAAGGATTCCACAACATGATCATCGTGCCGACCAATTGAGTTAAGGGCAAGTCACAATTTTTGTGTTAGGGGCCTGTTGGGCATGGAATCCCCCCACAACATTTTTTGGGGCTCAAAGGCCAAGTTTTGGTCAAATAATGTTGTAAGACTCTGCGAATTGCGGGTGTAGAGCATGAAATGTATGTTGATTCATAGGGTTGTCCACCCTAAGTTTTGTAATGTAATGTCGATCTACCCATGGTCCGTGGACCATGGGATTGTATAAATAGAGCGAGGCTCTACGTTGTAAAGAAATAAGAGATACATGGAAAAACGGATGGAGTCAAGAAGATAGTGAGCATAGAGC
This sequence comes from Pinus tabuliformis, assembly GCA_031772625.1. Classification (NCBI taxonomy): domain Eukaryota; kingdom Viridiplantae; phylum Streptophyta; class Pinopsida; order Pinales; family Pinaceae; genus Pinus; species Pinus tabuliformis. Next base: position 219,375,427 of record CM062805.1, read on the forward strand.
AAGAGTCTAGTATCTTGGGTCATAGTAGTCGGAAGAGGCTCTGTACTTGAGTGTGCAGAGGCCTAGTAAAGTCCGCAACTGAGTGCACGGACCACTGCAGCTGAGTGCACAGGGTAGAGTCGAGCCTATAACCAAGGAAAGAGATAATAAAGAGAAGTTTGATTCCAAATCGTGTGTATCTGTTTTGAGTTATTATATGGTTGATATCTTTTGCATTTATATTATTTTATTTATCGCACACATTGGTATGAATGGTGAACACTGTTAAGTATAACTAAACACATGCAAGTAAGCTAGGTGATCAACTAATATTGGGTTAATAGTAAGGGATTGGGTACTGATGCAGATCGAGCCCTAAGTAGGGTTGCGCGAAAGAAACATCACAGGCTGTGAGGTACTAATAGGTATGAGTAGCAATGTGCGTGCAGGGTCAAACTGCGGACCACCGAAAATCATCAGACATCTCTACAGTGTGGAAACCTAGTTCTAGCACCCTCCGATACTACTTTGGGTGAGGCCTCAGTCCATGCTCCATGGAATGTTGTCGAAAGGGCCAGTAGTACCAGGATTTGTTTGGCTAAATCACCTCTGAACTTGGGTCAGGCCCCTACATGCCAACACCAAGATAGTCTCAACACATCGGCAAGACTAGGCTACTAGACTGCCAGAGGCCTTGTGGGCCTATCACACAACTTGGTGAAATACTACTAGATATTCTCCATACCAATTTGTATTTGGAAAAGAACCTATCTTTCCTATTGAATTTGAAATAAAGACTCTAAGAACAACTCAGGAAGTGGGATTGGATCTGACAGAGGCCCAAACCAAGCGACTTCAACAAATAAATGAATTGGTCAAGGCTCGACTAATTTCTCTATAACGCACCATAATTATTCAGCAGCAAAGGGAAAAGTGGCACGACGGTCTTATTAAAAAGAAGACGCTTCAAAAAGGAGATTGGGCATTTCTCTATGACTCCAAATTCCAAGACTTTTCGGGAAAGTTAGATACAAGCTAGCTTGGCCCTTATGAAATTCAAGAAGTACATAACAATGGTATTCTCACTTTGACTACCATTACAAGTCTAGCCATTCTTTCAAGGTAAATGGGCATTGAGTGTGTCTTTATCACAAACCACTCACCAAGGATTCTTTTTGTCAACAAGTACGTGATGACCCCACTATGCAAATTTTAGCTGCAAGGGGTAATGACCCGAAAACTTTTCTCTTGTGAAATTGTATATTTATTTAGCTATAAATAATGTATATATTCTTTTATGGTGGATTGCAATCTAGTTAGGCATCACCATGTAAATATGAGGATTTCTCTTGTCTTTGGGTGTGTTTAGTAAGTGTTGTTCAATCGATTAAACGATTGTTATTCAATCAATTGAACAACACTTATTTTTGTGTGTATGTTGTTGTTCAATCAATTGAACATCACTAATTTTTGTGTGTATGCTGTTGTTCAATCAATTGAACAACACTTATTTTTGTGTGTATGTTGCTGTTCAATTGATTGAACGATTGATGTTCAATCAATTTAAAAACACTTATTTTTGTGCTTGTGTTGTTGTTCAATTGATTGAACGATTGTTGTTCAATCAATTGAACAACACTTATTTTTGTGTGTGTTTTGTTGTTCAATCGATTGAACGATTGTTGTTCAATCAATTGAACATCACTTTTTGTGTTTTGTTGTTCAATCGATTGAACGATTAATGTTCAATCAACTGAACATCAATTTTTGTGCTTTGTTGTTCAATCGTTTGAACAATTGCTGTTCAATCATTTGAACAACACTTTTTGTGCTTTGTTGTTCAATCGTTTGAACGATTGATGTTCAATCAATTGAACAACGCCTTGCGTGTTTTGCTATTCAATCAATTGATTTTTTTTTTCAATCAATTGAACAACACTTTGTGTGTTTTGATGTTCAATCGATTGAATGATTGTTGTTCAATCAATTGAACAACACTTATTTGTTCGTGTGTATTTTACTGTTCAATCATTTGAACAATTGTTGTTTAATCAATTGAACAACACTTTTTTTGTGTTTTACTGTTCAATTGATTGAACGGTTGTTATTCAATCGATTGAAAGGTTGTTGTTCAATCAATTGAGAAACACCTTTTGCATGTTTTGTTGTTCAAATCAATTGAAAGACTGTTGTTCAATCAATTGAATAACACTAATTTATTTTTGAGTGTATGTTGTTCAATCAATTGAACAACCCTAATTTTTCTTTTTATGTGTATTTGATTGTACAATCAGTAGAATGAATAATTGTGATTTCTTTTCGTTGTTGATCACCGGTCATTCTTTTTACCATTTTCTCTCTCTTCTATGTTTTGAATAAAAACCATCTGGTTGGATTTGTGCCTAAGATAAAGAATGTTACACAGCAATTTGTCATCGTTTGTCACCGTCCCTATTACCCCTTACCCGTACACTCGAGGACTCATTCCGAGACCTGTGAGAAGTGACATGACATGAAACCACTTGCATCATATTCCTCTAAGTATGAGCTTCATTTTCCCTGAAGACATCTCCTGTAAAATACCAATGAAAACAGCTCTTTTTGCATTAGCGCGGGTCCACAGTTCGCTGCCCGTGCTAATGAGGGAAATCCTCTAAAAATGGCGCGCCATTGGCGCTCTGTCCCAGAGTCGCACTTGCGCCAACCGAATTGAGTAAAGTTTTTAACCAACAAACTCCCGAAGGTTCTCTTCAACCCATTCACCAACTGAATCTATGTTGAGCTAGGATGGTTTGGCTTCGAATATCCATAGAAGGGAAAGTGGTTTGCCACCTTTCATGGAAGTTTCCAAGTGATAAAGTCAATCCCATGAATAATGTGGTTGATCCTATCTCTTTCCTCTCTATCTATAAAAGCTTGCCTCTATGCCTTGAGCAAGCTAGTTAGAGTTACAATAGTTCCAGTTCTAAGATAGTGATAGAGAGTTTGAAGCTGCAAGAGCCTTCTTTACACCCATAAGGCCAAATCTAAGTAAGGAGATTCTTGTCACCCAAAGAGAGAGAGGCTTGTTCCTCATCCCAACAAGCTTTGCAAGACTTGTGTAGCTGACTACCCAGCCAAAGGAGGATTTGACGTCAGAACAATGGTTGTATTCTTCTTTGTTATTTATTAATAATAGATGACTATCATTATGGTTCCACTCTCATTGTCCTATGTTTGATGTTGAGTTATATCTTTTCTGACTGATATATAATTGCATTTACTAGATTTTATGCTTGTTTTCGTGTTGTTCTTTACATGTGCAGGTGTCCAATCACAGAGATCGTGGGGATCGTGACCGGCCAAGGCAAAGGAACGAGGGTGACATCTCTTCTACGAATACTAGCGTTGGAATCCAAGTAGGTTCTCACCATCCACTTTTTATTTGCAATTAGGAACTTGTGTGATAGCATTGTGTGATTGTTGCTAGACCCGGTCTAGGCTAGTAGGGATCGTCTCTGTCCGCAGAGAGGATTTACCTCCACAACAATTTGGCGACTCCGCTGGGGAGTTAACTTGTTGTTTGATTTGTAAACTTTAGATGGAGCCTGAAGTACAGCCAGATAGCCTTCGAAACGCTATTGCTTTGCATTAGCGAAGTAGATCAACGCCACTTCAGTCAATCTCCGGTTTGGTTTACGAACTAAACAACTTGGAGTTTGTCTTGTCTCTTTGGTTTCTCGTTTGATTACTTAGATAGCTTTCTGGGTTGGATTTCTTGCTGTTTCTTGCTTCCTGGTTTGCCTAGATATTGTTCTCAAGCCCTGGGTTGCTTGCTTTTGTTTTTGATTTAGCAAACTTGATTAGCGCTCTTTTTAGCCTTACAGTCACGCTATAGGCGCAAGTTGCTCGAAGACAACCCGCTCCAATCCTATAAAAACACGAGTTGCAGCCTGACAGTCGCACCAAGCCTGTCAACTTTTCCAGTTTGCTTGTCTTCAAGCCCTCTGAACTTGGATTTGTATCTTGCTGTGTCTTTTTCAATTACTGGAGTGTGTTTGATCCTTCTTTGACTGGTTTTAGACCTTCATCCTTTAGGTGTTTTCCGCTTTCCATCGATTTCACATTTTAGCCCTATGGCATCTAGTGGCTTTGTGCATCGAGCCTTCCATAGGTGTTTTGGGTTCTTTGATCGTCCAGTCAACTTTGCGATTATTATTTTGCATTTTCTCAGTAGTTGTCAAAGCTTTTTCTTGATATTCAAGTGATTTGCTTATTTTTCCACTTGGGTTTCGCTTGGCTTCGTTTGGGCTTAGATCACATAGCTCATAGAGGTCTTTGTGCTTTCTTCTTGGTTTGAAGGACTGTTTTGGTGTTTTGGGGATTCGATTGTGTGCTCATTGAGTGAAATTGGTCTTTTTTCTCGGTGTTACTATCTCTCAAAATTTGTTTAGTGCACTTTGCCATTGAAAAGAAAACGAACAATCTCTTTTGCGTTGTATTAGTTAATCGAAATTAGAATATTTTCATTGATTAAGCGATTTAAAACAAAGAAAAGTTTCGTTTATTTGTCATTAGCTACATTAGAGTGGTTCTTGTTTGTTTGTGGTCATTTTGTTTGAAAAATCCTTAACTCTCTCGTAGTTAGTATTCATCAAATGAAATGATATTCTTTGGCATATAGTTTGCATTTAGGGAATTGTCAGAGATTACATACGGTAGGACCTGGAAATTGAAACTTAATCAAAGATCAACCATAAAATGAACTGAATGAACTTAAAAACGCATTGGAACATAACGCTCACTTATTAGAGGTCTAGGCTAGAGACGTGCTCCAGCGTCGTTAAACCTAGTCACTGTTGTTTCACACTACGGTTGGGTGATTCCTCCTTTTGTGACTCGATAGTGGTCTAGCACGGACTTGAGCTCCCACGTACTGTCGCGTATATAGGTGAGACCCCACTAGGTTATCATCCTTTACCCACAGGAAGCCGTGTCTACCGCCTTACAAGCCGTAACGCACCGAACACAACATTCGGAAAGATTGACTGTCGTATGGGAAGTCCTTGGTTTTCATATGACTGCCAAGGTGTATATGCAGCTTTACGAATTTGTTTGGTAAACCCTTTTGCCTAGTTCTCCAGAGTAATCACTTTTGATCCTTTTCAGACTCCTTAAAAGAAAAGGCTCACTTGAGCAGTTTGTCACTTCGGGCTCACAATACATTCGAAGGCGACTAGAGTCACCTTTTTGTCCTTTTCTTGACTCTTAAACATGAAAATGTCAAGTTGTGTCCTTGCGTCTTAAAAATTATTTGGCCGCGATAAACATTACCTGGTTAGATCTTGTGTACGTTAGTTTGAGTAGGGTCCTTTAATCATTAGATTCCCTTAGGTCTTGTTTGAAGTTTGTCATCCTGGCTGAACCGTCGAATCCCGTTCCAAGTGATCAAGGGTCTCCGTCTTCCGTTGCTCCTGAGGTACCGGTTGTGAGTGATACTCTTCCTATTATTCTGAGTATCCAACCGATCAACTCTCGCGCTCCGGATGATGAAGGTTACGAAATTCATTGGAACCCCATCTGGGAGCCTAAAAAGGACGATATTCCTTTTACCCCCCCTGGTGTTTCGTCTCCAATGTCTGCCTCTCACATGGATGAGACATCTCCTAGAGTGAGTGAGACACTTGTTTTGTCGAATATCGACACTCCCATCCTAGCTACTTCTCCGCTCCCCCCACGCTACCAGTCGTTGAGGGATAGGGTAAGTGCCAGGATCCCTGCTTCGACTATGTGGGACCCCCATATCACTCCCACCACGGGATCTTTTGTTTCATAAGTCCACACTAGACCTGCCACTTCAGTTCCAACAAATCCAACTATTTGTGTAGCACATTCAACTCCGGTTGTTAGTGCCATTACAGCGTCTTCAGCCTTGAACACTGGTGCTGGTCCCCCTCACGGTCAAGTGAGTAGCGGCCAGCCAGCACACTCACCTAAAGTTGTCCACCCTGCACAAAGTGCTCCACCCTCTTCTTGTCCCGTCCCAGGAGGGGGGCCATATGATGCCTATGGAAAAGCTGTTCAGGATCCGAATGCGCAAGGTCCATTCTTTTATTACGATTCTACTGGTCAATACCTTCATCTTTCTCGACCCTTGCCTACTCAACCTTTTGTTGAGGTTTCGGTACCATTATCTGTTACTTGGAATGCCACCACCTTCCATGGGGGCCAAGCAATGCCTGCACAGCTTCAGGGACCGCCTAACCAAGGCCAGCCATCTTATGTGCAAACCCCCCAAGGGCAGCAATATTATGGCCAGTCTTACCCAGGACAACCTGAGGGCCTACAAGGACAACCCTATCAGGGAAAACCTTCGGCCACTGGTGGTCCATCTTTTACTTATCTGACTCAACCTTCTGGTTATTCGGGGCAACCTGGTACCCAGCAAGGTTACCCGTCTGGAAAACCAGGACAACCTTACATCCAACAAGGCCAACCTGGTATTCAGCAGGGTTATCCGTCTAGACATGCTGGACAAACTTATATTCCACAAGGTCAACCGGCAGTCCAACAGGGGTATCCTTCTGGGTAAGGGGGGCAGCCTTACGTATAGCAGGGCCAACCCACTACTCATCCTAGTCATCCTTCTGGGCAAACGGGTCAGCTTTCTGCACAGCAAGGCCAACCCACTACCCAGCTTAGTCATCCTTCTGGACAGGCTGGCCAACCTCAAGGTCAACCGACCGTCCAGCCCGCTCAACCATCTGTTTCGCAAGGACAACCCTTGGTTGTTCAAGGACAACCTGGTACCCAGCAATCACATCCTTCTGTGCAAACGGGTCCATCCCAAACCCAACCAGGCCAACCTTCGGGCCAGATGGTCCGAGCTCAACCTGTTCAAGGACATTCTTCTGGGCTCCAATCTCAAATTGGTTATCAAATGCAAGGTGGGCCACGACCCCAACCTTCTTACCAAGCGTAGCCTTCTTATTAGGCTCAGTATGGAGCTCAACAAACGTATGGCTACCAGCAACCCCAGGGGCAAACTCAATTTACCCCTTATCAAAATTATCAACAAATGCAGGTTACTCCTTACCATAATTATCAGCAACAGTACGTTGCACCTGCAAGTCAAGTTGCTAATCCATGGGGTGCTGGGGGGCAGACCCAGGGTCAACTGTCTGCTTATGGACAAAATCCTTATGGACAGAATCCATATGGACAGAACCCCTATGGGAAAAATCCCTATGGGTAGAACCCTTATGGGCCAGGCCCATCCAGACAACGTCCATGGGGGCAACCACCTCCTGGTTAGAACCCTGGTACTACCTCTCTTCCACAGCCACAAATGTCCTTTAATCCTCAGTTTCCTTTCTTAGCGACGTTGGAACTTCCAGATGTGTCCAAGTTGACAAATGATCCCATTCTTCATAATCCATATTGGCCACCAATTCCAACTAAGATACCCGGTGATTGCCCGAAATTCGATGGCAAAGCTGGTGAGGACCCTCAAGCCCATGTCATGACCTATCACCTTTGGTGCTCATCCAACTCATGGCTTGATGACTCCATCCGGCTTCGCCTCTTCCAAAGGACTCTCACCGGTTCGGCCGCTAAGTGGTATATTGAGTTGAATCGCGGAACATTTCAAGATTTCAACTCGCTGGCTATGGCATTCCTAACTCATTTTCAGTTACCCATTCGGTATGAGACAGGGACACATCTCCTTACGTCTCTCAAACAAGACACAACCACGCATATATCTGATCATATACATGAATGGAGATGGTGTCGTCGCTTGATCAAATTTTGGATTCCTGATCAGCTCCTGACCGAATCTTTCATGACTTCCTTTGTCCCTGCAATCGCGCGAGACATCGCCATGGGAGCTTGTGTAACTGAAGAGCAAGCTATCGCGCGTGCTCAGTACCTCGACTTAGTATACTCTCAGTTAGGTACTTTATATGATTATTTGCTAGACGCTCCGAGACGTGGAACATCCAAAGCTCCGCCAAAACCATCTGTTAACGGAGTTATTGGCTCTGTAAACACGTCTTCAAAGAAGTCATCCGTGAACCCTGCGAAGCAAAAACAGAATGCTTCTAATGGAAACACTTATCAAGGTGAATCTAATTCTAGAAGTACCTCCGAGGTTAACGTCGTTCAGTCCACCATGACGAATAAATCCTCGAAAGGGAAAAAGAAAGGGAAAGCCAAAAATAAATCCGAACAGCCCAAACAGGACTCCCCTAAACCTCCACCCGAGGAAGGAGCAAAACGTAAACCTAAGTATCCTTGTCTTATCTTTGATGAGGATCACTACACTAAAGACTGCCCCAGGTAGTTCGAAGTTAGTCAATTGTTAAAAGGTGCTCCTGGGACTCCTGTTGTGCTTAAAGAACCTTTCCCTTCTCAGCAAACTCAAATGGTGGCAGATCCATCGCAACCCTCTTCTTCATTTGGCTCTCAAGTATTTATGGCTGGGACAATTCCCATCCATGTCACTACTCGAGCAAAAGAATATCCATCTCACACCGGGAAAGAGCCAGAGGTCCCCTCCAGCGCTCCTCCGTCCAGTTCTGGTCCTCTCCACATCGAAAGACCTAGCACTGAGACGACTATCCAACCCCCTCCAAAAGGTGTACTCCGAAAATATTCTTACAACCCTAATGCTCGTGCTGCTCAGCACTACAACATCGTTGAGGACTTAGCTCAGGCTCCATCCGCTATGTCCACTCTAGAAGTCCTCCAGAGCTACTCCTCCCAGAGGAAGTCCTTGCTATCAGCCATCGGTGGCATAGACCCGGCTAACTCGGATCTGATCTCTTTTGATCTCGATGGCTATACGCCGAGACTGCTGCACCAAATCTCTTTCCTTATACAGGTCATCATCAATGGTAAAATGATTCATCGTACAGTCATTGATGAAGGTGCCTCAACTTTCATCATGTCTGTTGCTTGCTGAAAAGCTATTGGTTCTCCAACATTGAGCAAGTCTCCTACGACATTAGAAGCCTTTGATGGAAGAGAGTCCCGTCCTTACGGTATCCTCCAACGCTTGCCCATCTCCTTGGAAGGAAAGACGGTAGAAGTGGAGGTCGAAGTTGTCGACGCTAATCTTACCTACAACCTCCTCCTCAGACGTAGCTGGACATACGCCATGCAAGCCGTGGCCTCCTCCCTTTTCCGTGTCATTCATTTCCCTCATCAAGGGAAGATTCTCACAGTGGACCAGCTCTCTTTCTTCGCCTCTTCTTATGAAGGTAATGTGCCTTTCGTGGAGCATACCTCCAAATCATTCGAGAGTGTGGGAGCTGGGCTCTTTAAGGATCCCGCCCTAATGGGTGTCTTTCCACTTCCACCTCCGAATCTCACCCCTATTAACATGATTTCCATGCATTCTGATCCGTGGGTCCTTCCTCCCGCTAATCAGATAGAATCCTGGGGCGATATGATGCCGTTGAGTTCTGCCGAGCTCAACTACGTCGAGATTGTTGCTGCATTGGCTCCCACTCCCGAACCTGCTCTTACGAGTGGTGTTCCCGACTCATATGTTCATTTCCCTTGGCTTGGAGATGATGCTACTTCGGATCCATTAAAGGAAATATTTCCTTCTGATGAAGCCATCATAGGGACCATGTCTCTTGAGGAGCCCCCTTGGTCAGATCATCACCACCATTCCTCGTTTCTCCCTGCCCATCAGGAAATGATCGCATGTCTCGAATGGTTTTCTTCGTGTATCCCATTCGAGCCTCTTCAAACACCTATTCAAATTTACCAAGTGTCTTCTGAGGGCAATATGGGAAACATTACGCAGACCCAACCCATCGACATCTCTGTGAAAGCAGGGATTGTCGAGCACATTCACATTGGAGTCACTTGCACTCTAGAGGAAGTTCAACTTTACACCAATCTATTTCACGAATTTCGTGATGTCTTCGCTTGGTCCTACGAAGAGATGCCCGGCATCGACCCTAACATAGTGGTGCACGAGATACCTACGTATCCAGGTGCTAAGCCTGTTTGTCAACGCCTACGCCCTGTGCACCCCCGAAAGGCTGCAGCCATTAAAGCAGAAGTCGAAAAGCTTCTCAAGGCTGGTTTCATTTACCCCATTCCACTCACGGATTGGGTTTCTAATATAGTCCCTGTGAACAAAAAGCAAGGTACTATTCGAGTCTGTGTTGATTATCATGACATTAACTGTGCCTGTCCTAAGGATAACTTCCCCACACCTTTCATCGATCAGCTTATTGATGAGTGTGCAGGAAGCGAAATCTACTCGTTTATGGACGGTTTTTCTGGATATAACCAGATCAATATCGCGCCCGCTGATCAACATAAGACCGCTTTTATCTGTCCTTGGGGCACTTTTTCCTATAAGAAGCTCCCTTTCGGTTTAAAGAATGTCGGCGCTACCTTCCAACGTGCAATGTCCTATGCCTTTCATGACATTCATCACATTGTACAGCTGTATCTGGATGATCTTCCAGCTCATTCAGCTAAGCGTCAAGACCATCCCTCCCATATTCGCGAAATTTTTCTCTGTTTTCGACACTACCGTATCAGGCTCAATCCTCATAAATGTGTCTTCTGCGTTGAATCAGGCCGACTGCTCGGGTTTATCATCTCCCAAGAGGGCATCCGTCTGGACCCCCTTGAAGTCGAAGCTATTTTGAACCTTCCTCCCCCTACTTCTTTGCAGCAGTTGCAAAGCCTGCAAGGTAAAGCGAATTTCTTAAGACGATTCATTCCGAACTATGCGAGGTGGCTAAGGGTTTCACACAGTTGTTGAAGCGAGACACACCCTTCCATTGGGATGATATCGCTCAGGAGTCTTTCGAGCGACTCAAGGGCCTCCTTGTATCAGCTCCATTATTGCGACCTCTGAACTACCACCGTGATTATACTCTGTACCTAGCCGCCGCCAATACTACTATCGGCATGGTTCTCGTGCAAGATGATGATGTTGGCAATGAGCACGTCATATATTATCTCAGCCGCAACCTCTTGGATACGGAAACTCGATACGCTTACGTCGAGAAGTTGGCATTGGATTCTGTTTGTGCCGTCCAACGTTTCCGGCATTATATCTTGTTGCGCACGACGACCGTGATTTCTAACTGAAACCCGATGACGTACATTTTTTCACGTCAGTTGCTGGGGGGCAAATACTCAAAATGGATCGTAATCCTCCAGGAGTTTGACTTGGAATTTACTGCTGCCAAGTCTAAGAAATCCCTGGTCTTCGCTGAGTTACTCTGTTCTTTGTCGTCTCCTTCTACACCCTCTGTTTCAGAAGATCATATCCCGGACGAAATTCTCTTTCTGATCAGCACCCTCGATCCCTGGTATGGGGATATTATCGTTTATTTCCAAATGTCCTCTTTCCGCCCCGCTGTATCCAAAGATGCTCGACGGCGGATCCGCCATCAGTCTCAACCCTATCGTATCATATGGGACACCCTATACCGTCTCAGCGTTGACTCCGTTCTCCATCGATGTCTTACTCTCGAGGAAGCTAAGAGAGTCCTGAATGACTGCCACTCTAGTGCCTGTGGTGGTCACATGTCCGGATATGCCACAGCTCAAAAAATCCTTCGCACTGGTTATTTCTGGCCCTCGATTTTTAAGGATTGCATTCTTGCCATCCGTTCATGTCATGCATGCCAGATATACCAGCGGAAGATGCGTGTGCCACCAGCCCCGCTGCACCCTGTAGTGACCATAGGCCCTTTTGCAAAATGGGGCATTGATTATACAACCTGTAAGCCTTGCTCGGTCGGGGGGCATGGGTTTATTATCGTTGCCATTGATTACTTTACAAAATGGGCCGAGGCGATGCCCACATTAAATGAAGACGGTCATACAGCAGTGCAGTTTCTATTCAATCATGTTATTACACGGTTCAGAGTTCCACAGGCCATCGTCACAGATCAAGGAAAACATTTCCGTAATCACATGATGACCGAGTTGACAACCCAACTAGGCTTACGTCACGATAGTTCAACCCCGTACTATCCTCAGTCTAACGGCCAGGTTGAAGCCGTTAACAAGATTTTGGTTACGATGCTTCAACGTACTTTTGACATGAATAAGTCTAATTGGCATCTGATGTTGTTTCCTTCCTTGTGGGCCTACCAAACCTCTGTGAAGGATGCCACCGGTTTCACTCCATTTCAACTAGTTTACGGACTGGAGGCTACCCTTCCTATAGAATGTGAAATTCCTTCGTTGAAAATAGTCGTCGAGTTGCTTCCCAACACTACTCCGGTAGAAGAACGGCTTCTTTATCTAAAACGGCTAGATGAGACCCGTCGCTTAGCCTCTCTAGCCATCAAAGCTCAAAAGAAGAGAGTCAAAACTCATTTTGACCATACCATTCATCCTCGTTCCTTTGTTGAGGGAGATCTAGTCCTGCTATACGACCAAGCAAATGACAAGCTGGGGGCAGGAAAACTCGAGCCCATGTGGCTAGGCCCTTACATTGTAAAGAGAGTGTTGCAAAAAGGGGCGTACAAGCTAGTTGACTACGAAGGTAATCCTCTTGATAAGCCCCGCAATGGGCTGTACTTGAAAAATTACTATGCATGATTCATGCACTTCGATTTGTACATGCGTGTGTGTGTGTGTGAGTTTTCATGTTTTCAGTTTGGTGTGAAAGCGTGCTCACCCCTTATTGTGTCTTTTCGCTTCTTGTGCAGATGTTGGGTGCACCTTACATTGGTTTCGCTGATGGTGCCTGCCGCAGCACTCGTAATTTGTCCTCTGCGGCATGGGTGATCTACAATCCTCACGGTGAGTTGATAGATCTTTAAGGAGTCTGTTTAGGATGTACTACAAACAATGTTGCTGAATATAGCACTATTATTGAATTATTAGCCAAGGCAATTAATCTCGGTATTCGTACATTGCTTGTTAACCTAGACTCTCAACTTGTCGTCCATCAGCTCAACGGGCGATATTCCGTCAGAGACCGTCACATTTTAAGGTTGTACTTACGCGTTAAATTGTTAGAACGGAATTTTGACTTTATTACATATCAACATATTCCAAGACAATTAAACACATTATCTGATGCATTGGCTAATCATGTATTAGATAGACATTTGCGTAATTTGTAATCAAAACATTATACAAGTAAGCACATAAAAGCACAATAATAAACCATAGGCATATGTATATATATATGTGTGTCATAAAGTTTTGCACCGCGTGCATTACATAAGTCCAAAAAATAATACATGTTCATCCTGATACATCCTCGGACAACATGTCCCTCAAAAAATATGCATGAAAGAAGCCTAGAAGTCTATTCGTGGTGGTGCTCATGATAGCACGTCACCGCGCGCACCAAGCGTCTCAACAGACGATGGATGCGGCTCGGCACCCCTACTGTGTGCCTCTGGTATGCAAAAGGCACGTCCGCCAATCGAGCATAACCCGGAATCCCTTGGGTCAGTCCCTCGAGATTCTGCACCAGCTCTTCCCCCACGGCACCCCTTGCCTAAGGATCAGCTGCAGGTTGGCCCCTCCGCGCTATAGGAGACAAGCCGGCTGGCTGCTCTGGGCCCACATCTGCATATACATACAACTGTCATCAGAACATGCATGTATTGACACAAAAAAAATGAAGATACTTAAAACATCAAAAAGAGAAGATCATACCTAGCTCCTCTTCCCACTCCTCTCCCTCTGGCAGTGGGAGGTCTAGATCTCCCATGAAGTTGGTTCCTGCGTATCGCCAATCCTCTACCATGATCAGCTGACGGCGAAGCCATATGAAGAACTCAGGCCGCCAAGACATCTGCTGGCCCCCTCCTCCTCTGGGCATCAATGCTGCCTAGCGAGCCCTCCTAGGATCTCGTGGCAATGGGTCCACCACTACAGCTCCCTGGTACCGGAAGAGAGGTAATCGTTCCAAGAAGAACGACACCACAATCGAGCCATACCCGAACTGTTTCACTCCCCCGCGCTTACACTTTGTAAGCTGCCTTTTGATATTTGTAGTCACCGCTGTAGCCCAGTCAAAAATGGTGGGGCTAAGGCATTCTGTCGCTAGTAACAGATGATTCTTGCTTGCCTCATGGGGCGCCTGTACCCCAGCTGCACGTGTGATGGTGAACAGTATCACCTTAAGAACCAAGTCGTGGATGGTGGTGATATCCACCTTGGCACTGTTTTTCCCAAATTGTGCCTCTGGACACACCCGGGCCTTCACTTCACCTATTTTCTCTCTGGAAGGCCTGCTTCCGGTCAAAATGGGGCTTGCCCTGTTATAGACATTTTTGCGCCTTATAGCATTGAGCATGAAATGTCCATAATCTAAGGGATCCAAAGTCCCTAAACATGTTGTTCCTACCCCTAGAGGAACAAGGCTAACAAACCACAGCAATTCACAGAAGTTCTCCACCAGAAACTGCTCAAAAACAAGTCAATTCAGGATCAATTCAGTGGCTCCACTAGCTGTCTGCGCTGAATGTCAAAGCCAACACTGGCTACCTACGCTGAATGTCAAAGGCAACACTAGCTACTTGCGCTGAGCGAGAGTTGACATGTGGCAAGTTCATTCCACGAGGTGTCAAGACCCAGGAAGCTTCCAAAATATTCCTCAATGACACTTGCCTCAAGGAATTCGACTGGTGATGAGTAAGAGGTGGCAAATCTCCAAGTGGAAGCAAGAACCTCCAAGTGGAATCAAGAACTGACAGAGGGAGAGGACACTAGTCAGATCTCAAGCTGACTCATCCTCTCTCCAAACATCTATATATGGATCTCTCCTCCATGAGATCTAGAGGCTGGAATTTTGTTATTGCAAAGAATTGCTGTTGGTTTGAGATTTGAATCATTGGGTGCTTAATGCTTTGAAGGGGGTGAAGATAGGAATTCCATTTGCTGGGAAGGAGATGTTGGATTGGAGCCCTCTGGGTTGTATCTCTTCCTGAACCTTGTTATTCATCAATAAAGCTATCTTGGTTTCTCCTATATACTGATGTATATTTGATGTATGATTGCATTAGTATGTTTAGTTTATTTCTAATCCTGAACTAGTTATGAATATGGATCCATGTCTTGTGTAGTGTTCTCTTCTTGTGATCTTGCAGAAACCTCTTGAAGCTAGGCGAGCGAGAAGGCAAGTAGCTGGGAACCCGCAAAGAGAAGAGAGACTGGATCGAGGGACAAATGGAAGACACCGGTTAGTCAATCTATCTCTCTTCATTCTTAATTCATAAAGGAAGAATACTAGAATAGCTGTCTTTGTTTGTTGCTAAGGCACTGTCACACATTAGGTGGATAGGATCATCCTGCATAGGCATTTTTCCCCACAAAAAATTGGCGACTCCGCTGGGGAGATTTGTTTAGTCATTTTATTTGTGTTTCCATCATTGTTTGTTTCATAGACTCGACAGCAACAATCGAACTGCATCTGCTATTCCCGGATGCAAAGTAGACAGTTGCTGCTTTGATCTAACCACTGGACTTGTCTATGATCTGAACAAAGGACTCACAAATGATTTGATGATCCGTTGTGATAGATCTTAGTACTCCCTCAAAGCATCCCTTTGATTACACCTTGCTTGTTGCTTTTATTTGGCCTGAAACAGTAGATTAAATAGCAATCTGTGACCCAGAACCCAGTGAGAAACGAGAGTTTCTCCTTCAGCGCAGACCCTGTGAAGGGATTCTGCATTTCAACGCAGGTCCCGTGAAGGCTACCTGCGCTGAATGTCAAAACCCCTGTGTTGAGGTTGCGCTGAACCAGTTTGGCCTTGTGCAGCTGGGGTTCTCTGCTCTGTTTTGCCCTGTTTTGATCTCTGATTTTTGCAGCCTGTAACCAGCATAGGTACCAGTCTGATAACTCCTTTTCTCTGCTTAAATTCCACCTCCTTTTGTACAAGAAGACTGTGAGTGTTTTTATGTGTTTGTGGCGTCATTCGCAGTTTTCCTTTGCATGAGTGAAATAATCATCCTGTAGCCCTTGATTCAGATCTATTGATTGTGATCTTAGGAGAGAGTTCATTGGCTGTTTACAGTTGGTTATACATTCATTCTTGCTTTTGGTTTGAGTTTGTCTCTTTTAAAGTGTCGAAACAAGAGTTTATTTTGAAAATCGTTAAGTGTTGTAATCTCTTCTACCCTCTTTGATTTCGAAAAGTAAAACTTGTTTGTATTTGTCATTTAAAAGCAAATTCAAAGTTGTGCAAAAAGCTTTCTCTGTAGGCATCAATACTAAGAAAGTGGAAAACAAACACCTGCATTGTGCATTTGCATCTTGATAGTTTGCATGTTTGATTTAGGAAAAGTGCATTAGAGTGTGCTGATTGCTCTTTGAGAAAAGATGGTGTCTTTCTTTTCCCTTAGTAGCTAGGATTTTCAAAGTTGAAAAGATAAAAAGCTTGCTTATCATCTTTAGACTGCATTTAGGAATTTGTATCATACATCTCGTGGTGAACCTCAAAAGGCAAACTTCTAAAAAGATCAACCTAAAATAAATTGAATGAACTTAACAACGCTTTGCAACATAACGCACAACATAGAGGTCTAGGCTAGAGACGTGTTACGGCGTCGTAAAGCCTGGTGACTGTCGATCTCGTTGATGGTGGGTGATTCCTCCTGAGGGACGATAGCGCCAGTACGGATTGTGCTCCTACGTACCGTCGCGTATATATTGGGAGACCCCTATAGGCATAAAACCTTTATCCTTAGGAAGCCGTGTCGGCCGCCCTACTGATCGCAATGCACTGAACACAGCATTCAGGAAGATCGACCGCCCGTACCCTAAAACGTATTCTGCGGTTTTGCGAAAAGTTTGGCACACCCTCTGCCTAGAACTCCAGAGCAGTTCCTTTTGGCCATTTTCAGACTCTATAACGAAAAAAGTCCATCCTAGCATTTGTCACTTCGAGCTCGTTAAAACATCGAAGGAGACTAGAGTCATCTTTAGCTTTTTATCGACTCTTTAAAAGTGAAAAAGCAAGTTGTGTCTAAAATCGTCTAAAAAATTCATTTAATTCAGAAACACACTTTCCCCTTTTGTATTTTGGTTGATCAAGTAATCCGAAATTGTGGAAGAAAGTCAATTGAAACCTCGTCGTTCGCGGAGGCTTACGAGTCAACCGTCTTTGTCTCCGGAATCGAAAACAGTACGGACAAGGCGAACTCGTTTAACCGGTTCGAAATCTCCTATCAAAGTTAGAGCAAGTGTTCCAACGACATATGAGATTCCGGTTACTCCAAACATTTCTGGAAACCCTGCCTCTATAGAAGAAGTTCAACAGCCACAGAGGGACAGTAACACTGATCCTAGTCTGGGAACAAATACTTGTGTTACTGAACCAGTTCCATCTGTGACCGGTTCAGAGAGTCTTGCTCCTCAAACAACTGTCGATGTTAATTCAACCCCTTCTTCGGCACCAGAAATATTTTACGGACCTGACGGTCTTCCTCTTCCACCTGGTTTGATTGCAATAGAGGAAATTGTAGAAGACCCGCAAGCAAGTACTCCAACACATTTTGGAGTCGGGGTCACTCTATTTCCTTCATCAGAAGTTAGTCTACCACAAGTGGAAGTTCCTGTAGAATCGCTAGGTAATCTCTTGGATAGACTCAAAATGTCTGAGCAACCGTCAACATCTAGGACTGTGTCAAATGACACAGCGACAGCAGAACTCCCTACCGTCACTCCGACAATGTTTGCCGGCATACCATCTGTCCCAACTAGCTCACAACCGCTAGAAGGGGTCCACCCAGGGACTATTTCGACAGTATGGTCCGTTCCAGTTTGTTCCTCCGGAATAAACTCTTATGTTGAGACTCGCCAAATTGATCCATTTGGAGGTCAATTTGGGCAATCCAGTCCCCAAGGACAAACAATCCCCTTGAGTTCCGGATTGCTACCATATGGGGGGCAATATGGCCTTTCATTACCCCCTCCGGGAGGATATCCATATGGGAGTTCTAAACAGTATTCAGGTTATACTGGAGTTACGACAAGTGGTTGGGTACCTATTCTACCTCAAGAACCAAGGGTTGTGTATTCTATGCAACAATGTGTACCTATGTCGAACATCCCAACCACACCGGCTATTGTGACAGTGTCGCAGGTTCAAACATTGCTTGTTGTATGTCAACCTCAGATTTCTCGGGTTGTAATGCAACAGCCCCTTGACCCTGTGACTCAACCGCAATTACCTACTGGTGGGACGACACAGGTTCAAACGGGTACAATTACCCCACACCTTGGTCCAACGGTTAGTATAGCGCAACAGAACATGGCTTCGCAACCATGGTTGGTGCAATACCAACAACCACAATTCCAACAAGTATACCAAGGTTCTGAGCAACAGATCTTTGCGAACAGTGGACAACCGTACATTCAAAACGGTCAAAACCAACCGCTTTACAGTGGTCAAGTCCACCAACCGTATCAGTCATACCAACATCAATTACATTATGCTGGTATGCAAAGGCCCACTGCTCAGGCAATTCCATCATACCCTGGGTATGCTTCACCTAACCTGAATCAACAGTTACCATTCGTGGCAACTTTAGAGTTACCCGATTTACACCGGCTAACAAACGATCCAATTGCTTACGCCCCTTGGTGGCCAGCGATTCCTCACAAACTTCCTTCGGACATTCCTAAATTTAATGGAAATCAGGGTGAAGATCCATTGAATCACGTGATGACCTTTCATCTATGGTGTTCATCAAACACCTTAAATGATGATTCGATAAGGCTTTGCCTCTTTCAGAGGACGTTAACGGGTCCAGCAGCAAAATGGTATATTGAATTACCTAGAGCTTCGTTCGACAATTTCAGCTCCCTAGCCACGACTTTCTTAACCCATTTTCAATTACCGATAAGGTATGAAACGGGAACAGAAATCTTAACCAACTTCAAGCAGACAACGGCCACTCATATATCCGATCATATACATGAGTGGTGTCGTCGTCGTAGGATGGTAAAAACGTATGTTCCCGATCAGTTATTAGTTGAATGGTTTATCAAGTCGTTACTTCCCGCTATAACGGAAGATGTGGCAAAAGGGGGGGTCATAACGGAAGAGCAAGTTATTGCTCGTGCACAATATCTAGACATAGTCTACACTCAGTCTGGCACGCTCTACGACAAAATACCTGACGCCCCTAGACCGGAATTCTCAATTCCTCCTCCTCCTAAATCAAACAATGACTCTCATGTCGGCGATGGCGTGATTGGCACGACAAACACGAAGTCGACAAAGTCCAACTCCAAGAAGGCCCGTAAGACTTCAGATCAAAATGCAAAAGACGAAATTCTTGCTTCGGAAGTAAATGCCGTATCAGCAGATAAAGGCAAAGAAAGCAAACAACCAGGAAGCAAGGAGAAGCAAAACAAAGGGAAGAAGAAGAAACAAGGTGAGTCATCCCCTGAAAAAACTTCTTCAAACCCTCCTGGAAATAGGAAACCCCCTACCACAGGGTGTCAGATATGCGATGAGGATCACTGGACAAGAGATTGTCCCTACAAAGCTGAGCTTAAAAGGTTCTTCAAAAGTTCCCAAACCTCAGCTGTGTTAACTGATCCGTTTCCAAATCCAGGTCAAAATCTGGTTGATAGTGGAAATGCTTCCCCGTCGCAAGTGCTTATGTTGTCGGTTTCAAAACAGCAGAATGATGCTTTGATTTCGACAAGGAACAAAGAATACAGGAATCCGCATCTGTCGAACGGCAAGGATAAAGATCAACCAAGCAGTTCGACAACAACATCGACAGAAGTTGTACCGCCCATCATCCCTGAATTAACAATAAAACCGCCAAAGGGAGTAGTACACAAGTCGACATTTAATCCTCGCGCCAGAGCAGCGCAACATTATAACATAGTGGAAGATTTGGCCCAATCGCCATCCGCTATGTCGACTCTTGAAGTACTACAAAATTTCCCATCCCAAAGGC
This sequence comes from Pinus tabuliformis, assembly GCA_031772625.1. Lineage (NCBI taxonomy): Eukaryota > Viridiplantae > Streptophyta > Pinopsida > Pinales > Pinaceae > Pinus > Pinus tabuliformis. The sequence continues at coordinate 219,395,323 of CM062805.1, forward strand.
AGGCTTTGTTATCAGCCATTGGTGGGGTTGATCCTAAGGATTCCAATCTTGTGTCCTTTGACCACAAAGGATACGATCCTCAGTTACCAGCTCAACTATCTTTCCTTATCCAAGTGAAAGCCCTCAACAAAACTATTCACCGAACAATTATTGATGAGGGGGCATCTACATGTATTATGTCGATGAGTTGCTGGAAAACTTTAGGATCTCCGACCTTGTCGCGATCTTCGACAACATTAAAAGCATTCGACGGAAGGACATATACCCCGTATAGTATCCTAAATAACTTGAAGATTGAACTAGGGGGAAAAACGGTAGAAATAGATGTTGAAGTCATCGATGGGAATCTTGATTACAACATCCTACTAGGAAGACTGTGGATCTATGCCATGGCAGCTGTTGTGTCGACCTATTTTAGAAAGATCGCATTCCCCTTTCAAGGAGGGATTACGATCGTCGACCAACAAGACTTCCTCCCTAATGGTTCACAAGTTACAGGAAGCATTCCCATGATCCATGGGAGCAACCATTCGCTTCAAAATATCGGAGTAGGCCTACTGAAAGACCCCACATTAATGGGAACTTTCGCGCTTCCACCTCCAATCTATATTGGAGAAGTAGCATTGGTAGGAGCCTGCAACATGATATCTTCCGTGCAGAAGATTTCAGAAGACGATACTAACATGGATCATGCAATGGTTTTTCCCCCAAGCCCAATTGAAATATTGTAGCAATCAATGTTTCGAGCATGGGAGGCGAACCCAAATCAACGCTCATCAAGCGTTTGGGTAGATAGGTCTAGAGAATATGGTACCCCATTAGATCCTTGGTCGAGAGTGCATGGAACCGACGAAGGAATCCTACAATAAATGTTGATTGAGGGGGCACCATGGAATGATTGCCACCATCCTTCCCTTCTTCCGGATTATGAAGAAGATACTCAACAGGACCTTTACCACCCTTCAGTTTTTGAATTCCTATCAAACACTGTAAATACGGTGGATTCCGAGCGAAACTTATCAAATATTGAAGAGACTATAGCCATAAATATCTCGACAAAAAAAAATGTTGTAGAGAATATTTATGTCGGCAAAGGATGTTCTCCTTCAGAACTGGAAATATATAACGCTCTTTTTCACGAGTTCAGAGATGTATTTGCTTGGTCATATGATGAAATGCCAGGCATTGACTTGAGTATCATTGAACACGAAATTAAGATGTATCTTGATGTCAAACCAGTAAGACAACGGCTTCGGCAGGTGCACCCCAAGAAAAGTCGCTGCCATAAAAGCAGAAGTTGAGAAACTTCTCCATGCTGGTTTCATCTACCCGGTTCCTCTAACCAATTAGGTATCAAATATTGTCCCTGTTATGAAGAAACAAGGGACAATTAGAGTGTGTGTCGATTATAGGGATGTAAACCAAGCTTGTTCGAAAGACAACTACCCTACACCCTTCATCGACCAGATAATTGATGAATGCGCCGGATGTGAAATATTTTCATTCATGGATGGATTTTCCGGGTATAATCAAATAAATATCCGCCCACAGGACCAGTCAAAGACTGCATTCATTTGTCCGGTCACATTCGCTTATCGAAAATTACCCTTTGGTTTAAAGAACGCAGGGGCGATGTTTCAGAGGGAAATGAATTATGCCTTCCATGACATCAAGAACATCGTTCAACCATATCTCGACGACCTTCCGGCTCATTCGCGAAAGCAGATTGATCATCCGCAGCATTTAAGAGCGATATTTCTACGTTTCCGACACTACAAGATAAGACTCAATCCACACAAATGTGTATTTTGCGTCGGTTCTGGTCGTTTACTTGGCTTTGTAGTCTCTAAGGATGGGATTCGTCTCGACCCTTGCAAGGTTCAGGCAATCATTAATTTGCCTCCACCTTCAAATTTGCTTCAGATTCAGAAACTCCAAGGGAAAGCAAACTTTCTGAGGAGGTTCATTCCAAATTACGCAGAACTTGCTAAAGGTTATACTCGTCTTTTGAAAAAGGATGTACCTTTTGTCTGGGATCAGGTGGCGCAAGCTTCCTTTGATGCTCTGAAAGAGTCTCTAGTAAGAGCATCATTAATGTATGCCCCGGACTATCAAAGAGATTTTAACCTGTATCTGGCTGCAACGGATACGACCATTGCGATGGTTTTAGTTCAAGAAGTCGATGGAATTGAACATCCTATATATTATTTAAGTAAAAACTTGAATGATACAGAAAGCAAATATTCTTACGTTGAAAAGCTAGCGCTCGCTGCCGTTCAAGCAATACAAAGATTTCGACATTATGTCCTCTTTCGGAAAACTACCATTCTATCAGATTGCAACCCCATGACTTATATACTGTCGCGACAGTTGCTGGGGGGCAAATATTCAAAATGGATAGCGATCCTTCAAGAGTTTGATCTGGAATTTGTAAAATCCAAATCAAAGAAAGCTTTAGTTTTCGCAGAATTATTGTGCGATCTCCCACCGTCGTCCAACGATGAAACATCCGAAGAATCAATCGTGGATGAAAGTTTGTTTCTGATATCTACAAGCAATGAGTGGTATGGAGATATAATAATTTATCTCCAAACCCAAATATTCAGGCGTAACACCTCTCACTCAGAACAGAAACGTATACGATACCAAGCAAAAGACTACATGATCGTCGGTGATACGCTTTACCGTCGTGGTATCGATACAGTTCTGAGAAGGTGCCTCACCCATGAGGAGGCCGAAAAAGCCCTGAATGAATGTCATTAAGGCGCGTGTGGGGGGCATCAATCTGGATATGCTACAGCACAGAAAATCTTACGAGCAGGACACTTCTAGCCAACCATGTTCAAAGATTGCATAACCGATGTCAGAAGTTGCCATGCTTGTCAAATTTTTGATAGCAAAACCAGAAGACCACCCGCACCTTTGCAGCCAATAGTTGCTGTTGGGCCTTTCGCCAAATGGGGCATCGATTTCATGACATGTAACCCCACCTCGACCGGGGGGCATGGGTATATTATAGTCACCGTTGACTATTTTACCAAATGGGCCGAGGCGATGCCTACATTAGATAACACTGGTGAAACAGCTGCCCTTTTCTTTTTCAATCATGTAGTCGCCAGGTTCGGTGTACCACAGGCTATAGTTACAGATCATGGATCGCATTTTCGCAATCACATGATGGTTGAATTAGCTGCCAAGCTAGGGCTATCTCACGACAGCTCTACCCCGTATTATCCATAAGCCAACGGGCAAGTTGAAGCGATCAACAAGATCCTGAAGCGTATGTTGCAAAGGATGATCGGAGTTCACAAAAGAAGGTGGCACCTAATCCTGTACTCAGCCTTTTGGGCTTACCGAACATCGGTAAGGAATGCGACCGGGTTCACACCTTTCCACCTGGTGTATGGCCTGGAAGCAGTCTTGCCAATCCAGTGTGAAATCTCGTCTCTTAAACTCGCAATTGATCTCCTCCCAGGAACTTCAGAAGAAGAGACCCGTTTCTTGGAATTAATCCAATTGGATGAAACCCGTTGTGATGTCGCTTTGGCTAACGAAGCTCATAAGAAACGAGTCAAGGCGCAGTTCGACAAAAATGTCAAACCCCGTGTCTTCTCAGAAGGTGATTTGGTCTTGCTTTATGACCAAGAATCCGATAAATTGGGAGCAGGTAAATTTAATTCTTTATGGATGGGCCCCTATATTGTTAAATGAGTGTTAGCAAAAGGAGCCTACGAGTTAATGGATTATGACGGAATTCCATTGGCGCAACCCCGTAATGGGTTGTACCTCAAGCGTTACTATGCTTAAATAGTAACCTGTATGCTTTTGTTGTATTTTGTTTTCGCTAAAAGTGTTTGTTTTGGTCGAGTAATCCACCTTTTTACATTTATTGCAGATGTCAAGCCTTCTAGAGACATGTGTTGGATATGCCGACGGAGCGAGTCGTAGTTCGCGGAACCTGTCCTCCGCAGCCTGGGCCATTTTTTATCCAAGCGGCGAGTTAGTAAGTTTCAGAGGTGTATGTATTGAGCAATCAACGAATAACATCGCTGAGTATAGCACATTGATAGAACTACTCTCTGATGCCATCACCCATGGTATACGCCAACTAATCGTCAGGCTAGACTCACAACTCGTAATACTACAACTCAATGGTATATATTCCGTTCGCAACCCAGCTATTTATCGCATGTTTCTAAGAGTTAAGATTTTGGAAAGACAGTTTGATTTAATTCAATACCAGCATATTTCCAGATACTTAAACACATTAACCGACTCATTAGCAAACTATGTGTTAGACAGACATTTGTGACATTTATAAAAGAGACACATCATCAATGTTGTACATATGGATCATATAACTCAACCAAAATAAACCCCGAAAATCAAAATATATATATATATATATATATATATATATAAGCTGTTTATCGTTTGTACATAATGTTCTGTAACCAAGACAAAAATCGGTCGCATGACCCAAAAACTCAAAAATGCTAGGGGGCACCCTAGTCTAGTGATGCTCATGATAGCACGTCACGGCCTGTGCAATCATGCGTAAGAGGCGAGTCCATCGTCTAGGCACACCAGTAATATTCCGCTGCAACTGTAAAGGTAACTCATCAATCCTCACATCGGGAATGCCGAGTGTAAGGCTCTCAACCTGCTCCTGCACAGCTGTAAAGGTCTCGGCCACATCAAGGTCACGAAGAATAACCCTCCCAGCAGTCTCCCCTGCTGGGGCAGCAACTGGCGCTCTTGGGCGAACTGCTGGACGAACAGGACCAACATCTGCATGCACACATGAGTTTGATTAAAGTCTTGATAGAATAAAGCACAAGGAAATTATAAATAAAAAACAGTAAACAGTGATATGGTCGAAGATTTTACCAATAGCGCCCCACTGTTCGCCATCCGGCAGTACCAAGTCCGGATCACCTCGAAAATCCATACCAACATATGGATACTCGGAATAGACCATCCCCTGACGCTCGAACCACCTGAAGAAGGTATCAGTGAAAGAAATCTGAGATTGACCAGCATGCCTAGACATGTGATCAACCCATCTCTGCATGCGTGGCTCGGTAGGAGAAGGCAAGTCGAGTGCAATATACTGAGGCTGCATCAGTGGTATCTTCTCCAAGGCGAAGGCAATCAAAATAGAACCAAATCCAAAGTTCTTCAGCTTCCCATCCTTTACCTTGGTCAATTGACTTTTCATCTGAAGAAGTACTGCATCACACCAGTTGAATATTTTCAGTTGGAGGCACTCCAAGGCGTGCTGCACATAGGATCTGTTGGCAACATGAAGAGATGCGCTACCGGCCATCCTACCAATAGTATACAGAATGGACCTGAGAGATCTGTCAGCAATCTCACGGATAACGACCTTGCCGTCTCTACTCGGCTGGGATCCTTCCCTGCAATACTGGCGGACATAATCTCTCACGGAGTCATTCCCTCGGGCCGAACCTGACAAAGAAATGGGAGCACCCCGCCTCGACAAGCCAGTCAAGAAGTAAATGTCTACTACGGTCAGGGGGATAGATTTGCCCCTAATCTGAAATACTTGGTTGATAGGATCCCAAGCATCAAGCATATACTGCAGTAAAGAGATCTGTGCTCTCATACTAGAGATACGGAAGAACTTCAGCAGGCCACAGTTCCGCAGCACGTTCACCGTGACCGGGTCATGAAGGGCAATCATGTCCTCTTCTTCATGTTCTCGTTCTCGTCATGTAAGGGTCATTTTGCTCAAAAGTCCCTGCAAAACAAACAAGAGAAAGATTAAGATCCTGGATTTGATGAGAAACTGGCAAAATTTTCATCAAAAACTGTGCAACAAAACTGTTTTTCTATGCCCAACGCAACTAGCAAGTGTTCCACCTGCGTTGAAGGTCAAACTACCTTCATGCAGCTTGACATTCAGCGCAGGTTTCGAGTGAACTACCTGCGCTGATGGCAGAGCGCCCTAACAAAACCCTAGGGGCTCAGGGGAACAGGAAAACAGGCACAGAATGGAAAAAGGAAACCATGAAAAGAAAGAGCTAGGGTTTAGCTCCTACCGGTTCCAGACGGCGCCGAAAATCGTCCGCAGAATCTCCCGGAATCAGCTGATGAAAATCAAGGGGGAAGAGGCACCTCCAAAGCTCCAACAAACCAAGTTCAAATGAAATGGTAAAATGAGAGGTAAAAACACTTTTAATTGCTTTTTACGTAGTTCAAAGCGAAATATTAGGGTTCTAATCTCATTTTCAAACAAATGTTATTCATTTCTAACTAGTTTGATGCAGCAATTGAGGATACAGTACTATCTTTGAAAAGGGCAAAGCTAGTCATGGTAAAAAATCGATAATTTGACCATATAAAATCGAGCAGTTTTAGCACACATTTCATGCTCGTTAAAAAATAAACGCAAGAATCGAGCAGTTTTAGCACACAGTTCATGCTCGTTAAAAAATAAATGCAAGATCCGAGTAGTTTTAGCGCATAGTTCATGCTTGTTAAAAAATAAACATAAGATCGAGCAAATGTTTCCACCCGCGTTTAAGCTCGTTAAAAAATGAACTATCCCGGTAAATAACCACAGTGAATGTAATATTATCAGCCATTAAAGCCTTGGTCGTGTTTGCACCGTCACCTCCACTTTTCCATTGGCTGATCGTTCACCTCCATATGTTTGTTTACCCATTTTGAGGAACAGCTGCGAAGAGTAATTTCACTAGCCATCCTTGTGACACTGCCGTGATTGGAAAATTCCAACCTGTACCTGGAATCAGCTGCTAACCTGTTTTATCACTCGTTCCTCAAAAGACGAGTCTTCTTTAAGCTCTTTTCATCTGACTCGTAAAATATGAAAAGATTGCCGAGTCCTTGGCCTTCCAGCTCGTTAAAGGGATAGGAAGTGCTATCCCTCCTGTAGATTTTAATCTTTTTGGACCTGAGGGATTATTGCACAAAAAGATCGAGCGCTTGTTTTATTCGGCTCGTTAAAACTATCGAAAACTCATCCCTTCTGTATTGTTTTATACTTTTTCGGACTTAAGGGATTAGATGACGAAAAAGGACTTTTGGAGTTAACTTTATGTATCTTTTTAGACTCTCTAAAAATGAAAAGAACTGAGTTATCTTTGTCGCTAGACTCGTTAAATGCATTAAATAGTGACAAACTTGTCTTTAGACGAGAACGAGTTTCACTGTCGCTAGGCTCGTTAAAATATAGTGATGGGCTTGCCCGAAGGGCAGGTTATAGAACAAGCATATGTTATCCTCCTCAAGCTTGACAAAAATAAAGAGGTACTGGTCAGCAATGACTGGGGAAAAATTGGGAGAAACTCAAGAAAACTTTGATGGTAGCAAGTCGCTCTTGAACATGACACTTTTCCTCCGTACCATAATCGGGTTGGGTTGGCTCATTCACCGGTCACATCCATGGTCTCGCCATACCATCCATATTTGGGGTAATGCTACCGATCCATCGCATCAGTGTCGCCATATGTTCAAGAGAAGTCGTTCAGAAAAGTCAACCATGCCCCATCCACTGCCGTACATTATCCTTCATCCTTTCATGACCGCCACCCTGAATCATATGTCACAGATCGTTTTCACCTCCATCAAAATCATTAGCTCCGTTCCGTGTCACTGATGTGGGATTCATTAAGGCCCTCCTTTGACAGATCGCTTCTTGTCGACATCAGCTCATTATCCAAGAAGTTGATCTAGGAACAACCCCTTCAGTACTTTGAAGCTTGCATGCCCCAATGGCAAGTTTCTCACTTCCGGCGACAGGTATACATCAATGACCTTCGACCGAAATATTTTGTGTGGTGTTTGACGCCAAGTCCTTTATTCACACCACGTGAATTGTACTGCAGTACCTTGAGGGTCATTATCATTATCGGTGATTCCTCTCGCGCTTGTTAACAGTTTACCTCATTGACTGGTAATCAAGCGATGTCTTTCCATGTTCGACTTCAGAACATTTCTCACATGGATCGACTTGTACTTAGAGTGAAGATCGAACGAGTTTGAAGACCCCAGATCTAGTTTCATCCATCCGGGCTGCGATATATATTCAGAAAAGATAAAGACATTGACATGTACACCATTGCAGCAGATAATCATCCTACTCAAAGGATGATAATTTCATCAAAATTATCAGTCTACCATCAGACGATTGTCTGTTCTATGTACAGAAAAATGAATTTATAAAGCTGAGCATGGGAATGCCCGCCTCAGCTAGATCATGAAAGCAGTATGAAAATAATGTATTGTATTGTATCTTATTACAGGTCTCCTCCCAGCATTGGATGAACTTCGGATCCCCCTAATAAAGCATTTCACCCGATAAACGGCCTCATACTTTAGGGGGCAACTGTTATAGAAATTTTTGTACCTTAAAGAATTGAGCATGAAATGTCCATAATCTAAGGGATCCAAAGTCCCTAAACATGTTGTTCCTACCCCTAGAGGAACAAGGCTAACAAACCACAGCAATTCACAGAAGTTTTCCACCAGAAGCTGCTCAAAAACAAGTCAATTCAGGATCAATTCAGTGGCTCCACTAGCTGTTTGCGCTGAATGTCAAAGCCGACACTGGCTACCTGCGCTGAATGTCAAAGGCAACACTGGCTACCTGCGCTGAGCGAGATTTGACATGTGGCAAGTTCATTCCACGAGGTGTCAAGACCCAGGAAGCTTCCAAAATCTTCGTCAATGACACTTGCCTCAAGGAATTCGACTGGTGATGAGTAAGAGGTTCCAAATCTCCAAGTGGAAGCAAGAACCTCCAAGTGGAATCAAGAACTGACAGAGGGAGAGGACACTAGTCAGATCTCAAGCTGACTCATCCTCTCTCCAAACATCTATATATGGATCTCTCCTCCATGAGATCTAGAGGCTGGAATTTTGTTATTGCAAAGAATTGCTGTTGGTTTGAGATTTGAATCATTGGGTGCTTAATGCTTTGAAGGGGGTGAAGATAGGAATTCCATTTGCTGGGAAGGAGATGCTGGATTGGAGCCCTCTGGGTTGTATCTCTTCCTGAACCTTGTTATTCATCAATAAAGCTATCTTGGTTTCTCCTATATACTGATGTATATTTGATGTATGATTGCATTAGTATGTTTAGTTTATTTCTAATCCTGAACTAGTTATGAATATGGATCCATGTCTTGTGTAGTGTTCTCTTCTTGTGATCTTGCAGAAACCTCTTGAAGCTGGGCGAGCGAGAAGGCAAGTAGCTGGGAACCCGCAAAGAGAAGAGAGACCAGATCGAGGGACAAACGGAAGACACCGGTTAGTCCATCTATCTCTCTTCATTCTTAATTCATAAAGGAAGAATACTAGAATAGTTGTCTCTGTTTGTTGCTAAGGCACTGTCACACCTTAGGTGGATAGGATCGTCCTGCATAGGCATTTTTCCCCACAACATGCCCCTCTCCGTGACAACCCAGTAATGAAGTACACATCAGATACATCCAGCTCTAAGGTTTGATCCCGTAATCGAAATACTTGGTCATCAACATCCCAAGCATCCACTATGAACTATAATAGCTCTGGTTGAGCTCGCAGATAAGAGGTGAGGAAGAACTTCTTGAGACCATAGTCTCTCAAAGCATTCATACATCCCTCATCTGCTATGGCCAAGGAATCTATGGCATCATGCTCCCGTTCTTTCCATTCCACCACCATTTTTTCTTGTTTCCTGCACCCACAAGGACGAATAAATCATTAATGAAACCCTGGTAGGCTTACAAACTAGACAAATTTCAAAAGTGATGGGAAAATTCAAGTAAAAAGTTAGTTCGCGCGGTTGGCGCGACACCTTTGGGCAAATCACCCCATTGGCGTGGACCCGTGCCGGATACCCGCGCCAATGGGGTGCAACCCTAAATTTTGAAATCCCCCTTGTGGACACTTAATCAGGGAACAAAATGCATAAAAATAGAATGAAAATGGAGCTAAGGGAAGCTCCTCTTACCTGGACCTGGTGGAATATCAAATGGTTGCACGGATTGGCGGTAATCACTGCTCGAAGTTTGCTCCCCAAATGGACCACTACCACTATGCAAGAGGTAAAAAGTAAAAGTAATTCTATTTTTTACATTTTCACCATATTTATAGACTTTTTGACTTGTAATTAAGTTTAAGGAGTTGTGTTTTGAATATTTTAATATATTTTGGTTGAAAATGGATTCTACACTTGCTTTTGGTGCTATGACAGGTCCTTTTTTGCAACTTCGATGGTGAAACGAGTTGTATTTTATACTTTTTCGGACTCGGTAAATACACGAAAAAGTTACTATGGAGTCATCTTTCAGCTCTTTTCTGACTCGCTAAAAATGAAAAGATCGTCGAGTTATCACTCTTGACTCGTTAAAATATAAATAAGAGGCGGTCGTCTTTAAACCCTTTTCCGACCGTGTAAAAACGAAAATATTGTCAGACCCTTGTCGTTTCAAGTTCGTTAATGGTTACGAAACGACGTGATATTGATCGCTTTTTTACTTTTTCAGGTCGATGTCACTAACATGAAAAGTACTCCTCGATCGAAATGGTCGGGCGGTTCTTTCGAGCATTGTTTTATACTTTTTCGGGCTCGGGAGACACAACTTTACGAAAAAGGACCCCCTTGGAGTTTTCTTTTCTGCTGTCTTTTCAGACTCTCTAAACAAGAAAAGACGCCGAGTTCTTCCTTTGTCAGACTCGTTAAAACTTAATGACATCGAATTCCGTCGAAATGATGCTCACAAGCACATGCTATCCCCATCAAGCTTGTTAAAAATCACTGGGGTACTCGCCAGAAATGGTGGGGAAAATGGATCCATAATTATTGTCGTGTCGGCAGCCTGTCGCTCTTGAACATGGCACTAGTCTACATTCGTGTCTGGGTGGGGGCATCTCATCTTGTTTTACACTAGCCTTCATGGGTTTGGGTTATCCTATTTGACCTCTCATCTGCTCATTGCCTTGTCACCATGACCTCTACTCATTTGATGTCAAATACTGCCAAGTCCACTGTCGTGCCGCCAATATGTTCAAGAGAAGTTGACCTCTACATAATTACAACATCCCTCTGATGCCTCACATAATTCTGATTCACCACAATGTTCTTCCTCTGTCTCGTGTCGATGATGTGGGAAACACTATGGCCCACCTTTGATCAAGGTCACTTCCTGTCGACTTCAGCTCATTATCCAGGAAGTTGATCTAGAGACTCCCTTTCGGTGCCTTGGAGCCTGCATGCCTCAATGGCAGGTTCTTCATGTTCGATGAGAGGTTTTCATCATTGGCCTCCGATCGAATGATTCTGCAGGTGTTCGACGCCACCTCACCTATTCGCACGCCGCAGACTGTACCTATAGTACCTTGAGGGCCATTGTCATTATTGATGGTACCTCTCACGTCTGTTAATGGTTTTCATCATTGACTGGTAATCAGACGATGTTCATGCATGTTCGACTTCAACTCATGTATTCGCATGCCTGAATTTGTACTCCGTTTGGGTCGAGATGGAGCACAAGACCCTGGATTTTCTCTATTGGAATCCAGGCTGCAATTTGTGGATTATCATGATCATTACATGACTCATACATTGGATGGTTGTGACCATGCCTGAGTCTATTTTTCGATCCTCTCTGGATGGCTGCGTCCATGCCCTGGATCTAGATTATTATGTACTCTATTATGGATGGCTGCACCCATACCACATATATCATGTACTTGAGATATCAGTTGTACTTCTTTACGCAGGTTCTCCGGCGGCCGTGTTTTCAGTCATGCATGTTCTTGTAAAGAATTTCACCCCTCTCTCTCGTGGGCCTCATGCTTTAGGGGGCATCTGTTACATAGAAATTTGTCACCGTTTGTCACCGTCCCTGTTACCCCTTACCCGTACACTGGAGGACTCATTCCGGGACCTGTGAGAAGTGACATGACCTGAAACCACTTGAATCATATTCCTCTAAGTATGAGCTTCATTTTCCCTGAAGACATCTCCTGCAAAATACCCATGAAAAAAGCTCTTTTTGCATTAGCGCGGGTCCACAGTTCGCTGCCCGCGCCAATGAGGGAAATCCTCTAAAAATGGCGCACCATTGGCGCTCTGTCCCAGAGTCGCACTCGCGCCAACCGAATTGAGTAAAGTTTTTAACCAACAAACTCCCGAAGGTTCTCTTCAACCCATTCACCAACTGAATCTATGTTGAGCTAGGATGGTTTGGCTTCGAATATCCATAGAAGGGAAAGTGGTTTGCCACCTTTCATGGAAGTTTCCAAGTGATAAAGCCAATCCCATGAATAATGTGGTTGATCCTATCTCTTTCCTCTCTATCTATAAAAGCTTGCCTCTATGCCTTGAGCAAGCTAGTTAGAGTTACAATAGTTCCAGTTCTAAGATAGTGATAGAGAGTTTGAAGCTGCAAGAGCCTTCTTTGCACCCATAAGGCCAAATCTAAGTAAGGAGATTCTTATCACCCAAAGAGAGAGAGGCTTGTTCTTCATCCCAGCAAGCTTTGCAAGACTTGTGTAGCTGACTACCCAGCTAAAGGAGGATTTGACGTCAGAACAATGGTTGTATTCTTCTTTGTTATTTATTAATAATAGATGACTATCATTATGGTTCCACTCTCATTGTCCTATGTTTGATGTTGAGTTATATCTTTTCTGACTGATATATAATTGCATCTACTAGATTTTATGCTTGTTTTCGTGTAGTTCTTTGCATGTGCAGGTGTCCAATCACGGAGATCGTGGGGATCGTGAACGGCCAAGGCAAAGGAACGAGGGCGATATCTCTTCTACGAATACTAGCGTTGGAATACAAGTAGGTTCTCACCATCCACTTTTTATTTGCAATTAGGAACTTGCGTGATAGCATTGTGTGATTGTTGCTAGACCCGGTCTGGGCTAGTAGGGATCGTCTTTGTCCGCAGAAAGGATTTACCTCCACAACAATTTGGTGACTCTGCTGGGGAGTTAACTTGTTGTTTGATTTGTAAACTTTAGACGGAGCCTGAAGTACGGCCAGATAGCCTTCGAAACGCTATTGCTTTGCATTAGCGAAGTAGATCAATGCCACTTCAGTCAATCTCCTGTTTGGTTTACGAACTAAACAACTTGGAGTTTGTCTTGTCTCTTGGGTTTCTCGTTTGATTACTTAGATAGCTTTCTGGGTTGGATTTCTTGCTGTTTCTTGCTTCCTGGTTTTCCTAGATATTGTTCTCAAGCCCTGGGTTGCTTGATTTCGTTTTTGATTTAGCAAACTTGATTAGCGCGCTTTTTAGCCTTACAGTCGCGCTATTGGCGTAAGTTGCTCGAAGACAACCCGTGCCAATCCTATAAAATCACGAGTTGCAGCCTGACAGTCGCGCCAGGCCTATCAACTTTTCTAGTTCGCTTGTCTTCAAGCCCTCTGAGCTTAGATTTGTATCTTGCTGTGTCTTTTTCAATTACTGGAGTGTGTTTGATCCTTTTTTGATTGGTTTTAGACCTTCATCCTTTGGGTGTTTGCCTCTTTCCATCGATTTCACATTTTAGCCCTAGGGCATCTAGTGGCTTTGTGCATCGAGCCTTCCGTAGGTGTTTTGGGTTATTTGATCGTCTAGTCAACTTTGTGATTATTCTTTTGCATTTGCTCAGTAGTTGTCAAAGATTTTTCTTGATATTCAAGTGATTTTCTTATTTTTCTGCTTGGGTTTCGCTTGGCTTCGTTTGGGCTTAGATCACATAGCTCATAGAGGTCTTTGTGCTTTCTTCTTGGTTTGAAGGACTATTTTGGTGTTTTGGGGATTCGATTGTGTGCTCATTGAGTGAAATTGGTCTTTTTTCTTGGTGTTACTATCTCTCAAAATTTGTTTAGTGCACTTTGCCATTGAAAAGAAAATGAACAATATCTTTTGCGTTGTATTAGTTAATCGAAATTAGAAGCTTTTCATTGATTAAGCGATTTAAAACAAAGAAAAGTTTCGTTTATTTGTCATTAGTTGCATTAGAGTGGTTCTTGTTTGTTTGTGGTCATTTTGTTTGAAAAATCCTTAACTCTCTCGTAGTTAGTATTCATCGAATGAAATGATATTCTTTGGCATATAGTTTGCATTTAGGGAATTGTGAGAGATTACATACAGTAGGACCTGGAAATTGAAACTTAATCAAAGATCAACCATAAAATGAACTGAATGAACTCAAAAACGCATTGGAACATAACGCTCATTGATTAGAGGTCTAGGCTAGAGACGTGCTCCGGCGTCGTTAAACCTAGTCACTGTTGTTTCACACTACGGTTGGGTGATTCCTCCTTTTGTGACTCGATAATGGTCTAGCACGGACTTGAGCTCCCACGTACCGTCGCGTATATAGGGGAGACCCCACTAGGTTATCATCCTTTACCCACAGGAAGTCATGTCTACCGCCTTACAAGCCGTAACGCACCGAACACAACATTCAAAAAGATTGACTGCCGTATGGGAAGTCCTTGGTTTTCATATGACTGCCAAGGTGTATATGCAGTTTTACGGATTTGTTTGGTAAACCCTTTTTCCTAGTTCTCCAGAGTAGTCACTTTTGATCCTTTTCAGACTCCTTAAAAGAAAAGGCTCACTTGAGCAGTTTGTCACTTCGGGCTCACAAAACATTCGAAGGCGACTAGAGTCACCTTTTTTTCCTTTTCTCGACTCTTAAAACATGAAAAGGTCAAGTTATGTCCTTGCGTCTTAAAACTTATTTGGCCGCGATAAACATTACCTGGTTAGACCTTGTGTACGTTAGTTTGAGTAGGGTCCTTTAATCGTTAGATTCCCTTAGGTCTTGTTTGAAGTTTGTCATCCTGGTTGGACCGTCGACTCCTACTCCAAGTGATCAAGGGTCTCCATCTTTTGTTGCTCCTGAGGTACCGGTTGTGAGTGATACTCTTCTTGTTATTCCGAGTATCCAACCGATCAAATCTCGCGCTCTGGATGACAAAGGTTACAAAATTCATTGGAACCCCATCTGGGAGCCTGAAGAGGACGATATTCCTTTTACCCCCCCTGGTGTTTCGTCTCCAATGTCTACCTCTCACATGGATGAGACATCTCCTAGAGTGAGTGAGACACCTGTTTTGTCGAATATCGACACTCCCATCCCAGCTACTTCTCCGCTCCCCCCACGCTACCAATCATTGAGGGATAGGGTAAGTGTCGGGATCCCTGCTTTGACTATGTGGGACCCCCATATCACTCCCACCACGGGATCTTTTGTTTCACAAGTCCACACTACACCTGTCACTTCAGTTCCAACAAATCCAACTGTTTGTGTAGCACATTCAACTCCGGTTGTTAGTGCCGTTACAGTGTCTTCAGCCTTGAACACTAGTGCTGGTCCCCCTCACGGTCAAGTGAGTAGCGGCCAACCAGCACACTCACCTAAAGTTGTCCACCCTGCACAAAGTGCTCCACCCTCTTCTGGTCCCGTCCCAGGAGGGGGGCCATATGATGCCTATGGACAAGTTGTTCAGGATCCGAATGCGCAAGGTCCATTCTTTTATTACGATTCTACTGGTCAATACCTTCAGCTTTCTCGACCCTTGCCTACTTTTTACACTAAAATTTGTCACCATGACTATTCACAGTCAGTATGGCTCCGTCAATAGTCATACTGTCCTCCTTGGCAAGTCTTATACCTCTGCTCCTCATGTCAAACTCCAAGAAAGAGAGAAAGTCCTTAAAAGTCAATATAACTCTGGTTACGCAGTTTCTCTTATCCTTACCTGCGTGTACGCACCCCAAGTTCATAACACCTGCATACTTGTACGCTCTGTCTGTAAAGGGGTGGGTGCGTACTCCTGTAAAGGTCAAAAGGCGCAAGTTTTACTCCAAAAAAGTTACTTGTGGTTGATTCTAGAGCATTCTAGAAGATGGTTTGACGTGGATTGAGCGCCTCCAGATGGTTCATGCATCCCAATGAAAGAGGAACTTATCCCATGAAGAGGGGAGCTATCCCATTGAAAGAGGGGCTTATCCCATTCATGGTGGACCTGATTAACTTCCTCCAAAGCACTATAAGTACAGGCATTAGGCCAGAGGGAGGGGAGGTTGAAAGCTGAACATTCCTAAGGGTAGATGCTGCTGAAATTAGGACTCCCTTTTAGAGCTTGAGAGGAGAGATTCCAATCCTTTCTTAGCTTCATTTGGAAGTGGGTGAGTTGATCAAAGTAAAGGAGAACTCTTGCTGGACCCTGGGAGGGACCTGCACAACACCAAGGCACTGGTTGTAATGATTTCTTTTTTTTCCAATTAATACAATTAAGTTCATTTTTCTCAACAAGTTGTTATATATAATTTGTTTCATAAACTCCTTGGTCTTTATGATGAATATGTTTTATTATATGAGTTATTCAGGTGCTATGTAATCGTTTGCTTGTTAGTGAATGCAGGCTTCAAGGAGAAGGAGCTCATCTGGATCAGATAGGCTGGACTACAACAAACAAGCGTGGGACTAAAGGTAAGCCTTAAACACCTGGTTGCTTTTATTTTAAATGCATATTTAGGGAAAGATAGTGCTTGATTGTTTTTTTTGTCACTAGAAAGCATTAGCTTCTAGGGAGGTCGGTTTTGTCCGCAAAATTGACTCTTTCTGCATGACAAAATGGCGACTATACTGGGGAATCCATGGATTTGATTGGTTTCTCTTTTGATTGATACTTTGATTTGAGAAAATCTGATTTCTTTCTAGTTTTTGACTGATTGACTGTGAATTTGGGTGGAATAGCTTAGGGTTGAGTTAGTTTTTATTTTTCTTGATTTTGAGAGCAGTACGCACCCTCTGCGTTAAGCACAGTGCGTACCAGTACGCACTTTTGCTTTGTGCACAGAGCGTGGCCGCACCTGTGTAAACAGGCTGCCTGCGTACCCTGTCAAAAGCCTAGAAAATTTCAATTTTTTCCTTTTTTCCTTTTAGATTTTGTTTATAGCTTGTTTTTGCTACCCAGATCCACTGTTTACCTGTCAAAAGTTTTCATCTCAGCTTGTTTCATTAGCGTCAAGGGTTTTAGTGAAATTCAAAGAGATTCTAGCCCTAGGTTTGATTTTTGCATTGGTCTTGTAGTGACTTTGGCTTTAGAAGTTGTAAAAGCCTTGGATCTCCCTGGTCTTTTCAGTCTTCTTAGGAGTGGGACCTTTCGTAAAATCCACCTTTGTGAGAAACCTTCCTTTGTGTTGTCTCTTTGCGGAATTTCGAGAAAGCTTGTTGGTTAAGCTGTGAATTTCATTCTTAAGAAAAAGAACAAAAACTTTTTATTTTGTTTTTGACTAGTTTATGATTCTGCATGAATTAGTCCTTGGTTGGATTGTAACTGAGTAAAACATCCTGGAATTATATTTGGTAGGCTTTTACCTCATTGGATTTTCTTTTAGGTGAATTTCTCTTAGATTTGCATAGATCTTAAGTTGATTTTCGTTTTCATAGATCTTAGATTGATTTGATTGTCATAGATCTTAAGATTGATTTTTGTTAAGTAGTTTTACAAGCTTTGTTAAATAGGAAAAAATACAAAATCTCTTTTGAGGAAAGTTTGTTTTAGTAGCGTTTGAAGTCTTTGAAAAGAGAAAGGAAGTTTTCATGAAATAATTAGTGGTCATGTGTTGTGTGCTTTGGAAAAGATAAAAGAGATTGTTTCTTTGATTTTCATTGCCAAGAAAGTTGTCTTTATAAGTTTTGCATTCTCCAACTCTCTTAGCTAGGGAATTGATTGAAAAGGAAAGATTGCTTTGTTTCATCCTAGGTGCATCTTTTTAGTGGATTTGAGTCGAGTCTACACACCATCAGTTTCATCTCCGCTACCTTTTGTCCTAAAGAAAAGCCATAAAAATTATCGCTTAAAGTAAAATCAACTTAGTAACTTTTTATTTACTAGGGCTCTAAAACACCAATATAGATCAGGCTAGTGTCTTGGAGTAGGAGAGTAATTAACTCTCCAAGATAGTAAAACCAAACAAGTAGCTTATCTTGTGGTAGGATAAATCCAACTGTTTCATTTGTACTCTGGGAAAGCTCCTCTTAAAGGAGAAGCACGAGATCGTGTCTGAACCTGTGAGGGAATCAATCCTCCTTCATTGGGAACGACGCCAGATACGCACGTACTACAAACGGTAAACTTCGGATTAACCATTGTCGAGGAGCCTGGGGTCACTTGTCGGTAAACCTTGGATTATTGTCAAGGAGCCGGCAAGGGGATTGAGCTTGTTACTCTGCCCTTGCGTGCTATCGGATCGTAGACTATTCCCCCAGGTATATTTGTTGCTGTTGGTGACCTTAGTGACTATTATCTTTAGGATTCTTCCTAAGGTGACGGTGGAGGGAAGATCCCACTGTACCTTGAGAAGACGTCGGCTAGACTCACTTGGATTTTCTGGGGGGTTCACTTCACTCGAGACGGTTTAAGTGGAGGAACTTGGTCCAGTCTATTCATTAAGCAGGTTGCCGGGGTAACTGTTCCACCCGCCACTTCTGTACTGAATTCGGCGATGTTGGATTTCATCACCAACTAGTGTTTTCGGTCCGGAAGGTTACTGTTTGTGTTTGGTTTGACGCCCTAGATTCTTTAGGCGTGTGATTCGAATTTGTTTGGTTCTTTAGAGACTTTAGGCGGTTTTCTTTGAGATTTCACTTTGTTTGCATGTGCAGTAGTTAAAAGTTTTTAGCTGTGGCTGAATTACCAGGACAGTCCCGTAGACTTCAGGGCCAGTCTCCTGAGGTTGTAACCGTGGCTGATTTGTTGAGGAAGTCCTGTAAACTTTGGGGCCAACCTCCTGAAGACGTCCCGGGCCATTACGAAGGTTTGAAAGTCCTTGTAACTCCTAGTGGCAGTAAAGTAGGGTCACCTGAAGAAGGAGAGTCTTCGTTAGTTGTTCATCCTGATTACCAAAGTCTAGAAACAGGTTATAATCTTGAAGCTGTTTCGGTTTCCGATCTTGCTGGTAGTTTTTCATCTACTAGTGATATAGGCGAAGAACCTGAGATATCTAAACCTGTCACTCCAACATCGGGGTTAGTCTCTCTGGCTTCTAGTGTTCCTAATTCACCTAGGGTAGAAAGAGTCATCACTGAAAATCTTCCTTCTGGTTTGATAGCTATTGAAGAGCTTGCTCCGGAAGAAGAAATAGGTGTCCCTATCCCTGAAAATCAACCTACTATTGATCTAAGGGAGCGTGAATCCATTTTTTACAGTCCACCTAGAAGTACTACTTGGTATCTTTCTTTAACTAATTATTTGGACAACTCAGTGTCGAGTTTTTCACCACCTCGTGTTTCTTATCCACCTAGGGGTATTTATACTCCCATAAATATGTCATGTCAGTCATCCACGTTTACTCAATCGCCTGAATCTTTTTTGTACGGCGGTCCTTCTGTTCCTGCTGGGTATCAGTCTCTGTCTGGTACTTTTTCGGGAGCATCTCCTCAACCCATTGAACAAAGGATGTTCACTGGAAGCAATGGTGCAAAGCCGTTGAGTGTAGAAGACATTCTTATGATGTCAGGTTCTATTCCCGCTTCTCAACCTCAAGGTGGCTAGTTACCGCCTGGGGGGCAGCCTCAATTAACGCCTGGGGGGCAACCTCAAGGTACACAATTTGCATCTGGGGGGCAACCTCAAGGACAGTACGTGCCTACGGTACATTACATTCCTCAAGGTCAACCCCAGACTCAATATGTACCCCAAGGTCAACCCCAGTATCAATTTATACATCAAGGTCAACCCCAGTATCAGTATATGCCTCAAGGGTATCTACCCCAAGGTCAGTACTCGAGTCAAGGTTTCCAACCACCCCAAGGTCAATCTTATGTTCAAGGTACGGGAAATGTACCTTTCACTTATCAATCCTTCCCTCAACCCGGTTATGGATCTCAATATCCTCAACCTGTTATGGGTCAATACCCCGGAATAAACATAGTGTGGGATCCATCACAAGTTCAACAGGTGTTGCAGCCAAATGTACAGTTGTCATCTCAAACTGGACAACCCTTAGTTTCTGGTTCACCCCAGCAACCAGTCCAGTCTAATATTCAAACTTCTGTACCTTCGGTAGTTTCTCAGTCCGGGCCTATTTCGCCTCGTACTCCATCTCAAACGACTACTGCAACTGTCGCAACATCTGTTCCATCTACCACACTTACTTCTGGAGTATCGACAGCTCCGGTTTCTACTGTCCCTGTAACTACTCCTCAGACATCTTTACCATCGTCTGGATCCACAATTCAAACTACGGTTCAGATGCCTGTAGGACAACCTGGTTTAAGTACGGTTGTCACAAGTCAACCACAATTCACTTATCAACCGTACCAGGGACAGTACCAATTCGGTCTTGCTGTCCAGCAGCCAGTTTACCAGTATCAACTGTATCCTGGGTACACTTATCAACAGTCACAACAACCCCAGTACGGTCCGGTTAATCCTGGTTTTCCAGGAGGATACAATATCCCGAATGCGATTCCTATTCCTAGTTATCCTGGATATCCTCCTCCTGGGGCTGGTATAGTGACCCAAAGTTTTAGGGATCCTAATCGGCAGCTACCATTTATCGCAACTTTGGATTTACCAAACTTGTCGCGCCTAACGAACGATCCAATTAATTATCTTCCGTTCTGGCCGCCAATGCCTAATAAGTTGCCCAGTGACATTCCCAAGTTCGAGGGTAAGTCTGGAGAGGACCCGTCGAATCATGTGATGACTTACCACCTCTGGTGTGCCTCAAATTCCATCTCGGATGATTTGATCCGCTTGCGTCTTTTTCAGTGCACTCTCATTGGTCTCGCGGCCAAGTGGTACATTGAGTTACCACGGGCCTCTTTTTATAATTTTAGTCAGTTAGCTACTTCGTTTTTAACTCATTTTCAGTTTCCGGTCAGATATGATAATGGCACGGAGTTACTAACTTCATTAAAACAATCGACGTCCACTTATATTTCCGATCACATTCATGAATGGAGACGTCGAAGGCGGTTAGTGAAAGTTTTTATCCCGGACCAGATCTTAGCTGAATGGTTTGTTAAATCATTGTTACCGAAGATTACTGAAGACGTAGCTAAAGCCGGAGTAGTTACTGAGGAGCAAGTGATTGCTCAAGCGCAGTACCTTGACTTAGTTTATACTCAGTCAGGTACGTTACACGAAAAGATCCCAGATCTTCCTAAGTCAAATCAAATCGCTTCTGCTCCATCAGGGTCTCATGATGCTGATGGCATGATTGGTACGGTGAATACTAAAAGCAAGAAGAAGTCTTCCAAGAATTCTTCTCCTATTATAACCTTACCAAACTCCCTGACAGGAGATTCTTCTGCTGAACTCTCCGCCGATATTCACGCTGTAGAGTCATCTACGGCTAAATCAAAATCTAGTGGGAAGAAGAAAGGCAAGAAGAAGAATAAAGCAGACAAAACTCCAAAGGAGAAAACTGAAAAGGTGGAATCCAATGATGAAAAGCGCAAGCCTCGTTATCCATGTCTTATTTGTGAAGAAGAACACTTTACAAGAGACTGCCCCCATCGAGCAGAGGTTGCGAAGATCGTCAAGGGTTCCCAAATTGCTGCTGTCTTGAAGGACCCATTTCCAAAAGATAGCAAAATGATAGGTTCTTCCTCGAGTGCCACTGAAGAAGCCATTTTGATGATGTCTCATGTAAGGATTGTGACTCGATCGCAAGATTATGGTAGTAAAAGTTCTGTTGATGGCAAAGAAGCAGAATCTTCTCATTCTAATCCATCAACCTCAGCTCCTGGTTCTGATCCACTACAGATCGAGAAACCTAACCTAGACTTAGTAATCAAACCGCCCGCCAAGGGTGTACTTCGAAGGTCTGCTTTCAATCCACATGCGAGAGCAGCCCAGAATTACAACATTGTTGAGGACTTAGCTATTTCACCCTCAGCAATGTCGGCTTTGGAAGTGCTGCAATCATGCCCAGCACAACGCAAATTACTTTTGTTGGCTATAGGAGCTGTTGATGTTCAGGACCCGAACCTAATAATCTTTGATCTAGAAAATAGTACACCGCGTTTACCTCATCAAATGGCTTTCCAGATCCCAGTGATAGTCAAAAACAGGCCTATTCATCGGACTGTAATTGATGAGGGAGCTTCCACGTGTATTATGTCGATGCAATGTTGGAGATTGCTTGGTTCTCCTTCACTAAATCAATCCCCGACAATTCTTAAGGCCTTTGATGGTCGTGGGTTCTGTCCTTTTGGCATTTTACAGGATTTGCCTATAGGGGTTGAAGGAAAAACCGTTAGTCTAGATGTGGAGGTGGTTGATGCCCCTCTAGACTACAACCTTCTCTTGGGTCAAAGTTGGACTTACGCTATGACAGCGATCGTTTCATCGGTCTTCCGAGTAATAAAGTTTCCACATAATGGAAAGATCGTAACAATAGACCAGCTGACTTACTTTTCATCCGACCCAACCTCTTCACAGAGTATCCAGCATGTCGGTAAAACGACTATTCCATATAAGGATGTTGGTGTAGGATTAGTTAAAGATGCCGGTTTACTGGTAACTTTTCCTTTTCCTCCACTCAACGCATCATATTCATTTGCAACCATTCATATGATTACATCAGACGCTATTTATTACGACGATCCTTGGATCATTCCTTCTGAATCTGAAATAGACTCATTTGGTAATTCTATGTCGTTGAGTCCATATGAAATTGCCTATGAAGCCGTGCAGTCTTTTTCCGACCCGTGTTCAACCAAAGTTGACCAAATGAATGTGGTCCGTGAGGAATCACTTTTCACATCAACCTCAGAGTTAATAGCATTTCCTGAAGTTGTGTCATCTGAAAAACAACTTCGTGAAGTCCTGTGTATAGATGACTTACCATGGGATGATCTCCATCATAGATCTTCGTTTTTACCTGAGGATGATCGTTTTGAAAATGATTTCTCATCAATTTTTACAGCTGAATATGTCAAGGAAGCTCAGAATCCCATGAAACATCCTGATTCAGAGTTAAATTTGGGAAATATCTCTCGAACTGTTCCCATTGACATTTCAGTTAAGCCTGGAATTGTTGAGAACATTCATATAGGTGCCTCGTGTACAAATGTTGAGATCCAGACATACAAGGCCCTATTTCAAGAATTCCGCGACGTGTTTGCCTGGTCCTACGAGGAAATGCCAGGAATTGATCCCGCAATTGTTGTTCATGAGATCAAGACTTACCCGGACGCTAAACCCGTTCGGCAACGTTTGCGTCAGATTCACCCATGAAAAGCTGCTGCAATTAAAGCAGAAGTTGAAAAGCTGTTGAAAGCAGGTTTCATTTATCCGATCCCATTAACGGATTGGGTATCGAATATTGTTCCGGTTAACAAAAAATAGGGAACAATAAGAATATGCATCGATTATAGGGACATTAATCGAGCTTGTCCAAAGGACAACTATCCAATGCCCTATATCGATAAAATCATTGATGATTGTGCCGGTAGTGAAATATTTTCCTTTATGGACGATTTTTCCGGTTACAATCAAATCAATATTCTACCTACCGATCAACCAAAAACGGCTTTCAATTGTCCATGGGGAACATTTGCTTACTGCAAATTACCTTTTGGGCTTAAGAACGCCGGAGCAACTTTTCAAAGGGCGATGTCTTATGCGTTTCATGACATCAAACACATTGTGCAACCGTATCTCGATGATTTGCCCGCTCATTCATTACATCGAGCTGATCACCTTGTCCATTTACGAGCAATCTTCATGAGGTGTAGGCATTATCGTATTCGGTTGAACCCACACAAATGTGTCTTCTGTATAGAAGTGGGACGATTCCTAGGATTTGTAGTTTCGAAAGCTGGCATTTGCGTCGATCCCTCGAAGGTAGAAGCTATCATCAAATTTCCTCCTCCTTCGAGTCCTCGCCAACTCCAAAGTTTGCAAGGGAAAGCAAAATTTTTACGACGATTCATTCCTAACTACGCCGAGGTTACAAATGGTTTTACTCGGTTATTGAAACAGAACGCTCAATTCTCTTGGGATGAGATAGCTCAAAAATCTTTTGATGCACTCAAACACGCGTTGACCCATGCACCATTGCTGCATCCTCCCAACTACAACCAAGATTACTTTTTGTACCTCGCCGCCTCCCATTCCACCATTGGCATGGTCTTAGTTCAGGAAGATGAATTCGGAACGAAACATGTGATATATTACCTTAGTAGGACATTAAATCCCACTGAGCTAAAATACTCACATGTGGAGAAATTGGCATTGGCAGCCGTTCAAGCTGTCCAACGTTTTCGTCACTACATTTTACTCCGTAAAACTACAGTCATTTCGGATTGCAACCCTATGATTTACATTTTGACTAAACAATTGCTAGGGGGCAAGTACTCCAAATGGATTGTTATCCTGCAAGAGTTCGACTTGGAGTTTGAGAAATGTAAGTCTAAGAAATCTTTAGTTTTTGCAGAATTAATGTGTGACTTCCCGCGTGCTGACACGGAAACTGTGGCAGAGGAGCCCATTGCGGATGAATCTCTGTTTCTAATAAGCACTTTAGATCCGTGGTATGGGGATATCATCATCTATCTCCAGACCCAATCCTTTCGGCCCGAAGATTCAAAGTCGGACCGTCAGAAAATTTGATTCCAGTCCCAACAATACAAAATTATTGGAGATACTCTTTATCGACATGGGGCGAACTCTATTTTTCGACGTTGCTTAACTCACGAAGAGGCAGAAAGGGTTCTAAATGACTGTCACTCTGGAGCGTGTGGTGGTTATATGTCTGGGTATGCCACAGCCCAAAAGATCTTGCGCGCTGGCTACTTCTGGCTGTCCTTGTTTAAAGATTGTATTACTGCGGTCCGAAAATGCCACAACTGTCAAGTGTTTGATCGAAAGATGCGCACTCCACCTGCTCCTCTCCACCCTATAATTGTCGTTGGTCCTTTTGCCAAATGGGGTATCGATTTTATTACATGTAACCCTCACTCGGTCGGGGGCCATGCGTATATCATCCTTGCGGTAGATTATTTTACTAAGTGGGCCGAGGCGATGCCTACATTCGAGGCAGACGGCAAGACAGCTGCAATTTTCGTATTCAATCACATAATTGCTAGGTTTGGCGTACCACAAGTGATAATCACTGACCATGGGCACCAATTTCGAAACGTTATGATGACAGAACTTATAGGCCAGCTTGGTTTGCGTCACGATAGTTCAACTCCTTATTATCCACAAGCAAATGGTCTGGTTGAGTCCATCAACAAAGTTTTAGTTATCATGATCCGAGGAATCATTGGTATTCATTAGTCGAATTGGCACAACATGTTATTTTCAGCGCTTTGGGCGTACCGAACCTCAGTGAAAACATCAACAGGGTTCACTCCTTTCCAACTAGTTTATGGTTTGGAAGCTGTGCTACCCATTGAATGCGAAATCCCGTCACTGCAAATGGCCATCAAATTGCTTCCAGCTGTTAGCGCTTGAGATTTCACCCTAGGCTGAGGAAGGTAAACCTTCAAGGCAACATCAAACCATTTCACCTCGTAGCTAGCCCTACGGGGTATGAGAAGGCTCTCTCTGGTCTATCTCGGAAAATTTTCAATGGGGTGAGATGACCAACAAGTTAACACTGATATTAGGCTAGTAAACTGATCAGGAAGATTGATTTAAAGCTTTTGGGGTTTTTGGTGGCAAATTGAGGATCTGCAATTTTAGGGTGCGGGGATTTGACACAGTTTCTGCAGGTGGGTCTTTGGGGCAAGGTAGGAGTTTGTGCTGATGCCTTTAGCTGAGATGGATGATCAAGGAAGAATGATAAGAAGGCTAAAGAGGGCAAACAATGACTTTGAATCCTCTCTAGACAGTGGAAAACATAAACATTAAACAAATTTGAAAGCTGAGCATGGCAAGCATGAATTCAAACTTTATCACTTCATTTGTTTAATAAGCTGCAGTAAAGAAAGAGATGGAACACATAAACAAACTTACAATTACAATAAGAGAACACACCATCAACACAAGAGTCCACAAGAATCCCAATGATGTCTGCAAAACCCTGGTCTTCCTTTTCCTCAAATTGCAGAGATACAAGTAAAATATACAATAGGAGCTTCTCCCTCAAGAGTCCAACCATGAAAATGAGCAAGAGAAGGCATAATATAGATGATCTAACTCCTTTCCCCACCTCTAGGGGTCGAGCTCAGCTTCCTAGGAGCTGTTTCAACTAATTCTAAACTGAGCACTAGATAATAGGCAGTCAAAACAACTTGCCTCTAAAACTTAGGGAACCTATCCATGCATTAAATATTTACCATTTACATCAAAGAATCTTCTAGAAGTGATGAAGGAGAGTAAAAGCATCTAAATGCCATGAAAATTACACAAAAATCCATCATTTACATGCCTCAAAAGTCAACCAAGATGAAAACAGTGTTTTGCTGGCCGAACTGGTCAAAACAGGCAAATTTCCCTGACTGGTTGCGCACATCACTCTGACTGGTCGCACACATTCACAGCTCTGTTTGAGGGCCTTCCCGGTGTCCAAATCAGGTGCAAGATAGCTCGTTGGAAAGGTCTGCGAGTCTACTTGCCAACCCCACTAGAATTTCTGAATTTGGAGTTGATTTGGCCCCTCAAAAGTTATTTCTCCCAGGACAGCTTTATGCAACTCAAAATAGGGGCAGAAAGTCAAAAATTGCATGTATTTTGAGCTTTTGGAAGCCCAAATCTCCATAAAATCTGAAACCCATCCATAGGCAAGTGTATTTTTGCATGAAAATTCCAAAAATGCAAAGTTTTCCCCGTTCTGAGTTGCCCCCATGTATGGTCGCGCGCGGGGTGAGACCAGTCAAATGGCCAAAACCTGTAAAATTCCCAAAAATGCCAAAACTGCCTCAAAAATCTCAAAATTTCTTGGGTTTGCTACTAGGAGGATGCTAATGAGTATCATGGTGAGTGAGAGAGGCCTCAGCCAAGATACGGAGTGGGTTGGTCTTCTTTTTCCTCTTGCGGGCCTCGGATAACCTCCTTTGGAAAATCTTCATTTTTGCCTTGCAAACATGCATCCTCGCCCAATAATGATTCTTCATGTTCCGTAGCAGCCTCTTGTCCTAGTTGGCCTTCTCCAACAGCCTCTCCAAGCGAGCATTCTCCTGAATGAGCAAAGACTCCCGGTCAGCAGGCAATGGGTCACCGGGCCTCCTACGGTTCAAAGTTCGATCACTGCGGATCCTCCATAGCTCATCAAGTTCTTTTTCCTCTTCTAATTGTTTGGTGTACTGTTCCAGATAAGTGATGGTCCATTGAGCCATTTGGAGCTTTTGCTGCAACAAGCGGTTTTCCGCCTCTCTCTGTCAGATGATCTCATGCAAATCTGAAGTGGGGGAGCGAGCATCAAGATCAATGATGTCAACCTGTGTGTCACCGGCTCTCTCCTCCTCTGTCATGGGCTGTTTGCCCTCCCGTACTGCTGATGGAGAACGCAAGGCCCCTTCCACCTGGTGTGGAGATAACACTCGCTGACCTGTAGATGATGATGGTGAGACCCCTTCCACCTACTGTGGAGAAAGTACTCATTGAGCTGCTGCAAACAAGGTCCTGTGACCTCTCTGGTAGGTGACCTGAGGTGAGGAAGCAACTTGTCTCGGAACAATGATCTCGGGCTGGTGAGATGGACCTCCCTCCTAATAAATGACCTCTGGCTCTGGGTGTGGCTGTGATGGCACTGTAAAGAACTCATGAGAAATGAAGTCTACCCATGGAATGCCCTGCTGACTCAACTGATGGGAAACAATGAGCTGGATGAGACCATGATGGCACAAACTCCTATACTGCTGAGCTGGGGACCGCCTCTGAAACACGAACACCATCCTCTGAATGTCCTGGAAGAAGAAAACCGGGATGTTCATCATCCTCACTCGGTTAAAGTGCATCAACAGGCGAATGTGATAAGAGAAGACCTGTGAAAATCTCCCCTCACATGTGAAGTAATGCATGATAAGCCGCATGATCAGAGCATACTCCCCCCGGAGGAATCTGAAAGGAAAGAACCCCGACAAGTGGCTCATGAATGCTGGCCTGACATATGGCTCAAAAGAAACATAATCCAGCATTTTGCACTTGGGCCACACCTCACCCACATTTGGTATCCCGGTAGCCTCTGAAATCACCTCCGGAGATAGCACAAAATTCACCCCTGCAAGAGTGACCTGCCCATCATGAAGGTGCAAAACAAATAAGCGGGCCAACTCCTTGTGATGCTGGATCTGAGCAAGCCTCTCACAAAACTGAAAACATGACATATAACGGAAACAATTCACTGCCAAAGGGCAGGCCTGTAATTCTGCTAAAGATGTGGGCTCTTCTCTCTTATGATGACCACCTTTGCCACCCCTACGAGGCCTCTGCTGTACCTCAACCTTTGTGGAAGAAGACCGGTCATCACCTTGCTCATAGGTTTCAGTGGTTGACATGGTGCTTTTGAGCAAAGTGGAGAAAATAGATAAAGTAAACTGTTGCCCTTGCCTGCAAAAATACTGAGTTGTATGTTGTTTTCAAGGGGAACAAAATCATGAAGGAAATGTTAGGGGAGGGGATTTTTCATAAGGAAAGAGAAACATATAAAAATAGGGAATTTCTAAGGGACAATTCACAAACTGTCAGACATACAATCTCATCTTAATCACCGGGAAATCATTTGCAAAGAAATGATTTTATTAAGGAAACATGGATGATAATCACGAAGAGAAAAGATATACATGCTCAACAGGGGGTAAGGGACAGCATTGTTCATTTGATTTTTTGTCTTCTAATGTACATCATAAGGTAAACTCTGTTTTCAAAGGGATTCATGTACATTTAGTCATAGAGGAACAAGGCTTCTTTTACATTTGGTCATAAGGGAAAAGGAATTTTATTTAAACAGGGATATTAGGGATAAAAGGGAAAACAGGACTTTGTCTTTTGGGAGACACAACAACATTCCTTTGTAAACAATATTCAGAGCAGTATGTCTTTTTATAAATATATACAGCTGCATTTCTTTGTTTTGTAATGACTATGCACAGTCATATTGCCTTTCTTTTAGTTTTGGTCATTTTGCCATCATATTGCCTTTTTCTTTTTTCACATCATTTTATTCTTGCTGTGTTTATTTGTTATCCTTGTTGTGTGAAGGACGTTAGGGTTTTGGGTAGATTAGATGGAGGGCATTAGGGTTTTGGGAATGTATGTAAGGCAGGGATAGGGTTTAGGTATTGGGGATGGGAAATTTAACATTCTTTGCAAATGACATAAGATAGAGACATATCATAACAATTGTGAATTTAATGGGAAACAATGGAGGGAATAAATGGGAGTTTAAAACCTTGAAAAAGAACACCAACCCTAGCATAATGCCTACATGAACAAGCAATACCTAAAATCCATTCCTCTTTACATTCTTGGTAGCAAATATATATAAGCACAAGCCCAACATCCTTGATTTCAAACATCCAGCATGTTAGAAGACCCTACCTCGATCAATTTAGCAAGCAAGAGGGCGATTGAGCAAATTTGAAGTGGTTTTGTGGAAGACAGTTTGACTAGTCGCGCACAGGCTTTGACTGGTCGCGCACAGCCTGACTGGTCGCGCCCGTTAGGAATTAAAACTGTGGAGGAGCTGCTGACTGGTCGCGCACTGCCCAACTGGTCGCGCACAGCTCCTGAGTGGTCGCGCACCTGAAAATGACCCAAATTCTCTGCAATTCGCCTCCTTTCGCCTTCTTCGCCCTCTCCCTCTTCTTTGCAAGCTCTTAGATGCACAATGAGGGTGTTTTAGAGGGAATTTAACTCTTTATAAGCCCAATTTGAAAAAATTTACTTACCAAACCCACTTTCTAATGTTTTGTTTTGACATTCTCTTTAACACTGTTTTGAGTTTACTTTTGTCCTGAATTTGATTTTTTGAGTGCTTTAACTCCGTTCTTTTGCAGGTAGACCATCTGATAGACTCTGGCGAGGAGACCAGGGTTATTGCCGGCATTGTGAAGAATTTTTTGAAATTTCCTTATTTTTTACAAAATTGACATGACCTTGGCTTTAAAAACATGGTTTTTAAATCCAAGGTATAAATGAGCTGTACCTGATGAAAATATCCATGAAACATATTTACATACCTCCTTCCGGCTTGCTAGGGACCCATGGACCTCTGACTCATGATCTTGCAATGACATTTGACCGAAACCCTAGACCTATGACTTTGGACTTCAAGACAAAACAAAACAAGTGTGACACAAGTTCATTAACTGATATAACCTGATCCAGCAAAGCCAAGAAGGGAACAAGGACCAGCTCCTCCATCAGTTTTATGGCATGCCTAATGGAATGCAAAACTGACATCGATGAGACACCTACTTATGCATATGCAAAGAGTTTTTTTGATCACTGATGGAGGGCATCATGACCAACACTAACATTGGCTCCAATGGGGATGGTAGCTCCTTGAAGGTACCAAGAACCTTAGACCTCTGGGAGGGCAGACCAGTGCTTGCAACCATTGGGCGATGGAGTCATTATTTACACCTTTGACACAAAACTTTGACACATTTATTGAATGAAAACTTGACTAAAAACTAACTAAAACTTAACTGAAGCTTGACTCAAACCAACTCGATGACAAACTGAAATAACTTGAAAAAACTCACTCAATAGACCAAACACAAATGACTCATGACTGACTTAAAACAAAACTTTACAAAGCTTTTGGAAAAACGGCAGCGATCCATCAAGACTTGGAATCATGATGAAAACCACCTGCATACTAATGAAATATGTACAATCATGTATAATGAGCTTTCCAATGTAACCAATCCAGCAGATGGCTACATACCAAATTTTTGCTCTCGCTTATCTCGAGCAGGCGAAACGATGAACCTGTAGGCAACTCAAAATAACCACTGAAACCAAAGCTTATGATAATGAACCAGGCAACGTTTATCCTTTCTAATGCTTGCAGAAGAATGCCAAAGGGATCTTGATAATCCTGAAGCACTACCTTGTTTGGAGATCCAGCTGCAAAAATATAAGTACTCCCTTCATTCTGATATGAAAGAACAGTGGGTTGCTGATTGATAGGAAGGCACAGAGAGGAATAAGCTTCTGCCATATGAGTGTTGGCTGTAAATTCCTTGACCGTGAAAAATTTTGTCATATTGTCTCTCTCAAGCTTATATTCCTCAATTTCATGGTCTAGGTCATTCTTAAACAGAAAACAATCCTCAAGATCATCAAACATGACAGCCTCATCATCTTCATGAAAGAAAATATTATATGTTTGCTGATCTATAAAACTAAGTACAACACTGTCATCATTTTCAAAAGAGGAAGAAGTTTCACCAACACTTTCGTGACCATGTGCACACTGCCGATTTGCTTTAGCTTGGGTTGTAGCATGACCTTTCAAAAGCTGATCTATCTCCTCTTCAGACAAAGGAGATAAGGCTTTCTGTTTCCCTTTGCTCAAACAAGTCTTGTCTTCTTGAAATAACATTTCAAAACATGAAAAATCTGAATGACAGTCCTGATCTTCTGAAACTTGGAAACATTGTTGATCATCTTCATATGACATGGCAATCAAACTATCCAAATTATGATTGAAAGAAGAGTTTTCACTTACTTGAACAAATATCTCATCTTGTTGTTCATGAGCTGGCTGAATTACCTCCTCATGCAGGCTCTGTTCTGATGGCATAAGGACATTTGGATCAAGAACTTTGTCTATGATCTCAACAACAAAACTCTCCTTTTCAGGATTCGGCACAAGGTATTCTTGGTCACCATGATCTGAATCTAGAACTGAAGTAGCTGTCCTAACATTATCACATTCTTCAATCTGCATGCTGTCTTCTTCTGTGGGCAGATCTGAAACAAGCTCTTCTCTTTCATCAATTACAGCCATATGGCCATCTTCAACCTGCTGATCTTGACAAGTATCCTCTAAGATTTCTATGTGCTGCTGAAACGGCTTTTCATACAGGGCTTCCATGATCTCTTCATCCATGAAATTATCATCTTCATAAAACTTCTCAAGGCTTTCAATAAAACTATAAGCATGCTTGCAACAGTCTTGAACTAGATGTAATGATGGATAAGAGTCCATATATCTTTCAATGAACATAGCATGAAAATCCTTTAAACAGTAAATACAAGCAGGCGGCAAACTTTCATACCATGATTGGGCTGCACCTTCCAGAGTGGCCAAGAATATCTTCATCAAGCAATCTTCAGGAAAATCGACCTTGAATTTGCGAATATGCATGTGAAATCTAACTAGATGTAAAGCAGCATCCTTCTTACCATCATCATTAAATATAGGCAGATTCCTTGACCAATCTACCTTGGGAATCTTATTCGGAAAACCTGGAATGTGATCTCGGCTCAAGGGAGCATATCTTCTTGCAATCCGATCCATCTTGAAAATCTCAAAGCTACTGATCTTTCTGCAGTGAAGTCACCATGAAGCATTGATCTCTAGAGTTTTCAGTGAAGGAGTCGCCAGTGAATGATTTCAGCCTTGTCAGTGTCTGATCGTTGTCCACTATCAACAATCAGATCTGAAATTGATACATGTACTGGGGTAAATGCAATCGAAGTGTTGTTTTCACAAGCTCACGGAGATTGACTGA
The DNA here is from genome assembly GCA_031772625.1 of Pinus tabuliformis. Classification (NCBI taxonomy): domain Eukaryota; kingdom Viridiplantae; phylum Streptophyta; class Pinopsida; order Pinales; family Pinaceae; genus Pinus; species Pinus tabuliformis. The sequence goes on from CM062805.1 coordinate 219,427,969, forward strand.
AGCAGCGTTTATCTACTAACGCTGATGTAAAACAAGAGCGTTTTCGAAGGCTACCTGGCATATCTTCAGGCTCCATCTAAGACTTATGAAATAAACACATCAATCCACAAACAAGTTTGTTCTCCGCAGTATGGTCGCCAGTATGTTAACGCTTGAGATTTCACCCTAGGCTGAGGAAGGTAAACCTTCAAGGCAACATCAAACCATTTCACCTCGTAGCTAGCCCTACGGGGTATGAGAAGGCTCTCTCCGGTCTATCTCGGCAAATTTTCAATGGGGTGAGATGACCAACAAGTTAACACTGATATTAGGCTAGTAAACTGATTAGGAAGATTGATTTAAAGTTTTTGGGGTTTTTGGTGGCAAATTAAGGATCTGCAATTTTAGGGTGCGGGGATTTGACACAGTTTCTGCAGGTGGGTCTTTGGGGCAAGGTAGGAGTTTGTGCTGATGCCTTTAGCTGAGATGGATGATCAAGGAAGAATGATAAGAAGGCTAAAGAGGGCAAACAATGACTTTGAATCCTCTCTAGACAGTGGAAAACATAAACATTAAACAAATTTGAAAGCTGAGCATGGCAAGCATGAATTCAAACTTTATCACTTCATTTATTTAATAAGCTGCAGTAAAGAAAGAGATGGAACACATAAACACACTTACAATTACAATAAGAGAACACACCATCAACACAAGAGTCCACAAGAATCCCAATGATGTCTGCAAAACCCTGGTCTTCCTTTTCCTCAAATTGCAGAGATACAAGTAAAATATACAATAGGAGCTTCTCCCTCAAGAGTCCAACCATGAAAATGAGCAAGAGAAGGCATAATATAGATGATCTAACTCCTTTCCCCACCTCTAGGGGTCGAGCTCAGCTTCCTAGGAGCTGTTTCAACTAATTCTAAACTGAGCACTAGATAATAGGCAGTCAAAACAACTTGCCTCTAAAACTTAGGGAACCTATCCATGCATTAAATATTTACCATTTACATCAAAGAATCTTCTAGAAGTGATGAAGGAGAGTAAAAGCATCTAAATGCCATGAAAATTACACAAAAATCCATCATTTACAGGCCTCAAAAGTCAACCAAGATGAAAACAGTGTTTTGCTGGCCGAACTGGTCAAAACAGGCAAATTTCCCTGACTGGTCGCGCACATCACTCTGACTGGTCACGCACATTCACAGCTCTGTTTGAGGGCCTTCCCGGTGTCCAAATCAGGTGAAAGATAGCTCGTTGGAAAGGTCTGTGAGTCTACTTTCCAACCCCACTGGAATTTCTAAATTTGGAGTTGATTTGACACCTCAAAAGTCATTTCTCCCAAGACAGCTTTCTGCAACTCAAAATAGGGGCAGAAAGTCAAAAATTGCATGTATTTTGAGCTTTTGGAAGCCCAAATCTCCATAAAATCTGAAACCCATCCATACGCAAGTGTATTTTTGCATGAAAATTCCAAAAATGCAAAGTTTTCCCCGTTCTGAGTTGCCCCCATGTATGGTCGCGCGCGGGGTGAGACCAGTCAAATGGCCAAAACCTGTAAAATTCCCAAAAATGCAAAAATTGCCTCAAAACTCTCAAAATTTCTTGGGTTTGCTGCTGGGAGGATGCTAATGAGTATCTTGGTGAGTGAGAGAGGCCTCAGCCAAGATACGGAGTGGGTTGGTCTTCTTTTTCCTCTTGCGGGCCTCGGATAACCTCCTTTGGAAAATCTTCATTTTTGCCTTGCAAACATGCATCCTCGCCCAATAATGATTCTTCATGTTCTGTAGCAGCCTCTTGTCCTGGTTGGCCTTCTCCAACAGCCTCTCCAAGCGAGCATTCTCCTGAATGAGCAAAGACTCCCGGTCAGCAGGCAATGGGTCACCGGGCCTCCTACGGTTCAAAGTTCGATCACTGCAGATCCTCCATAGCTCATCAAGTTCTTTTTCCTCTTCTAATTGTTTGGTGCACTGTTCCAGATAAGTGATGGTCCATTGAGCCATTTGGAGCTTTTGCTGCAACAAGCGGTTTTCCGCCTCTCTCTGTCGGATGATCTCATGCAAATCTGAAGTGGGGGAGCGAGCATCAAGATCAATGATGTCAACCTGTGTGTCACCGGCTCTCTCCTCCTCTGTCATGGGCTGTTTGCCCTCCCGTACTACTGATGGAGAACGCAAGGCCCCTTCCACCTGGTGTGGAGATAACACTTGCTGACCTGTAGATGATGATGGCGAGACCCCTTCCACCTACTGTGGAGAAAGTACTCGTCGAGCTGCTGCAAACAAGGTCCTGTGACCTCTCTGGTAGGTGACCTGAGGTGAGGAAGCAACTTGTCTCGGAACAATGATCTCGGGCTGGTGAGATGGACCTCCCTCCTCATAAATGACCTCTGGCTCTGGGTGTGGCTGTGATGGCACTGTAAAGAACTCATGAGAAATGAAGTCTACCCATGGAATGCCCTGCTGACTCAACTGATGGGAAACAATGAGCTGGATGAGACCATGATGGCACAAACTCCTATACTGCTGAGCTGGGGACCGCCTCTGAAACACGGACACCATCCTCTGAATGTCCTGGAAGAAGAAAACCGGGATGTTCATCATCCTCACTCGGGTAAAGTGCATCAACAGGCGAATGTGATAAGTGAAGACCTGTGAAAATCTCCCCTCACATGTGAAGTAATGCATGATAAGCCGCATGATCGGAGCATACTCCCCCCGGAGGAATCTGAAAGGAAAGAACCCCGACAAGTGGCTCATGAATGCTGGCCTGACATATGGCTCAAAATAAACATAATCCAGCATTTTGCGCTTGGGCCACACCTCACCCACATTTGGTATCCCGGTAGCCTCTGAAATCACCTCCGGAGATAGCACAAAATTCACCCCTGCAAGAGTGACCTGCCCATCATGAAGGTGCAAAACAAATAAGCGAGCCAACTCCTTGTGATGCTAGATCTGAGCAAGCCTCTCACAAAACTGAAAACATGACATATAACGGAAACAATTCACTGCCAAAGGGCAGGCCTGTAATTCTGCTAAAGATGTGGGCTCTTCTCTCTTATGATGACCACCTTTGCCACCCCTACGAGGCCTCTGTTGTACCCCAACCTCTGTGGAAGAAGACCGGTCATCACCTTGTAGGTTTCAGTGGTTGACATGGTGCTTTTGAGCAAAGTGGAGAAAATAGATAAAGTAAACTGCTGCCCTTGCCTGCAAAAATACTTAGTTGTATGTTGTTTTCAAGGGGAACAAAATCATGAAGGAAATGTTAGGGGAGGGGATTTTTCATAAGGAAAGAGAAACATATAAAAATAGGGAATTTCTAAGGGACAATTCACAAACTGTCAGACATACAATCTCATCTTAGTCACCGGGAAATCATTTGCAAAGAAATGTTTTTATTAAGGAAACATGGATGATAATCACGAAGAGAAAAGATATACATGCTCAACAGGGGGTAAGGGATAGCATTGTTCATTTGATTTTTTGTCTTCTAATGTACATCATAAGGTAAACTCTGTTTTCAAAGGGATTCATGTACATTTAGTCATAGAGGAACAAGGCTTCTTTTACATTTGGTCATAAGGGAAAAGGAATTTTATTTAAACAGGGATATTAGGGATAAAAGGGAAAACAGGACTTTGTCTTTTGGGAGACACAGCAACATTCCTTTGTAAACAATATTCAGAGCAGTATGTCTTTTTATAAATATATACAACTGCATTTCTTTGTTTTGTAATGACTATGCACAGTCATATTGCCTTTCTTTTAGTTTTTGTCATTTTTCCATCATATTGCCTTTTTCTTTTTGCACATCATTTTATTCTTGCTGTGTTTATTTGTTATCCTTGCTGTGTGAAGGACGTTAGGGTTTTGGGTAGATTAGATGGAGGGCATTAGGGTTTTGGGAATGTATGTAAGGGAGGGATAGGGTTTAGGTATTGGGGATGGGAAATTTAACATTCTTTGCAAATGACATAAGATAGAGACATATCATAACAATTGTGAATTTAATGGGAAACAATGGAGGGAATAAATGGGAGTTTAAAACCTTGAAAAAGAACACCAACCCTAGCATAATGCCTACATGAACAAGCAATAACTAAAATCCATTCCTCTTTACATTCTTGGTAGCAAATATATATAAGCACAAGCCCAACATCCTTGATTTCAAACATCCAGCATGTTAGAAGACCCTACCTCGATCAATTTAGCAAGCAAGAGGGCGATTGAGCAAATTTGAAGTGGTTTTGTGGAAGACAGTTTGACTAGTCGCGCACGGGCTTTGACTGGTCGCGCACAGCCTGACTGGTCGCGCCCGTTAGGAATTAACACTGCGGAGGAGCTGCTGACTGGTCGCGCACTGCCCAACTGGTCGCGCACAACTCCTGAGTGGTCGCGCACCTGAAAATGACCCAAATTCTCTGCAATTCGCCTCCTTTCGCCTTCTTCGCCCTCTCACTCTTCTTTGCAAGCTCTTAGATGCACAATGAGGGTGTTTTAGAGGGAATTTAACTCTTTATAAGCCCAATTTGAAAAAATTTACTTACCAAACCCACTTTCTAATGTTTTGTTTTGACATTCTCTTTAACACTGTTTTGAGTTTACTTTTGTCCTGAATTTGACTTTTTGAGTGCTTTAACTCCGTTCTTTTTGCAGGTAGACCATCTGATGGACTCTGGCGAGGAGACCAGGGTTATTGCCGGCATTGTGAAGAATTTTTTGAAATTTCCTTATTTTTTACAAAATTGACATGACCTTGGCTTTAAAAACATGGTTTTTAAACCCAAGGTATAAATGAGCTGTACCTGATGAAAATATCCATGAAACATATTTACATACCTCCTTCCGGCTTGCTGGGGACCCATGGACCTCTGACTCATGATCTTGCAATGACATTTGACCGAAACCCTAGACCTAAGACTTTGGACTTCAAGACAAAACAAAACAAGCGTGACACAAGTTCATTAACTGATATAACCTGATCCAGCAAAGCCAAGAAGGGAACAAGGACCAGCTCCTCCATCAGTTTTATGGCATGCCTAATGGAATGCAAAACTGACATCGATGAGACACCTACTTATGCATATGCAAAGAGTTTTTTTGATCACTGATGGAGGGCATCATGACCGACACTAACACCAGCTACTTCCGAAGAGGAGAAGCGTTTATTATACTTAGCTCAATTAGATGAGAATCGACGTAATGCTGCATTGGCAATCGAGACTCACGCAAAATGGATGAAAGCTCAGTATGATCGAAATGTGACCCCTCGAAATTTTTCGGAAGGAGACCTAGTGTTATTATATGATCAAGCTAATGATAAATTAGGTGCTGGAAAATTCGTTCCTATGTGGCATGGGCCCTATATTGTCAAGCGAAAGCTAGCAAAAGGGGCCTATGAGCTGGTAGACTTTGACGGGGACTCTTTGGGTAAACCCAGAAATGGACTTTACCTAAAGAGGTATTATGCTTAAAAGATGGGTATGGAGATTTTAGTTAGGTTAGGTTTTTCTTTCTAGCTGGTGTGTTTGTTAGTTTAGACAGTGTGCTTAGCTTAGAAAGTTTGTTTTCGTCGTTATTCTGGCTTATCTTGGTTTTACTCTTGATGATGCAGATGTCGATGCCTCTCCAAACATACATTGGTTTTGCTGATGGTGCTTGTCGTAGTACACGGAATATCTCTTCCACAGCTTGGGTCATCTATTCACCCTCTGACGAGTTAGTTTCTATGCATGGGGTGAGCCTCGATCAAACAACAAACAACATTGCAGAATACAGTGCAGTGATTGAGTTATTGTCTGAATCTATTTCATTTGGGATTCGGAGTTTGATAGTGAGGTTAGATTCTGAACTCATTGTATTTCAGCTTAATAGAGTGTATGCCATTAGAAATCCAGTGTTATAAAGGTTATTTTTGAGAGTGCGTCTCTTGGAACGTGAGTTTGATTACATTGAATATCAACATATTCCAAGGTCTTTAAATACATTGGCAGATGCAATTGCTTCTCGAATGTTAAATAGACATTTGCAATAATCATACATGTAAATTTAAAGCCATTCCATAACATGATTTACAAAATAAGTCGGTAATAATGATATATATAGATAGGAGTGTGTCAAAAAATACATCGTCTTCAATCATAGGTTGAAAAACACCTTATGATCGGGAAAAATGATAAGTACAAAAAACCAAAATTTCACATGTGTCTACAAAAACGACCATCCAATCACTGGTGATGATCTCTATATGACACCACTGCATGAGCTACCCTACACAAGAACCTCCTAAAAGGTCCTAGGACTCCGACTACAAAGCGCTGAAGCCTAATAGGAATATCATCTATGGTAGTCTCTGGTATGTCTGCTGTAAGATGCTCTAGGTCATGCTCCAACTTAGCTAAAGTCTCTGTAGCCTCGTCCTGTGGGGCTGGTGCTGCTGCAACTGGTAGTCTCCTCTTGAAAGGCCGGAGATTGGCTAGTCGACATGGGCCTACATCTGCATTTTGAAAATTGTTACTATCAGTTTTGAGACGATATAAAAACAAAAAAAATAGATAGTTTAAAACCTTGTAGAAAATGAAGTTACCTGTGTCATCCCATTATTCTCCCGGTGGAAGAGTCATGTCCGGATCTCCACGAAAATCAACGCCGGCATAAGGAAAATCCTGTATAGAAAATACCTGGTCCTCTAACCAGTGAAAGTACTCCACAGTAAATCGAACAACCTCCGTTCCCTCATCAGGATGACGGGCCATAACCACAACCCATCGCATCAATTTGGGCTCTCAAGGAAGCCCAACACCAACAGTGAGTTGCTGTGGGATCAGCATTGGAACCCTCTCTAAGCCAAAACTCACAACTAAAGGCCCATAACCAAAAGTCTTCAGCTGTCCATTTTTGGCTCGAGTCAGTTGGCCTTTTACATTGGCCAACACAGCATCACACTAGTTAAAAATGGTACCTCGATAGCAATCAATCGCCATCTGCATCTGGGACCCAGTGGCAATGTGCAAAGTAGCAACCCCGCAAAGTCTGGTAACTGTAAAGGCAATCACCATAAGTTAAGGTCGGGATATAGTTTTAATCTCTATCCCCTTCTCTTGGTTCTGAGTGTTACACCACTCTAGTCGGAGACTAGCGATGGACTGGCCACCCGGCCTAGTCCCAAACAGAGTCAAGTGTTCGCCTCTCTTGGGAAAACCAGTGAGAAAGTAAATATTTGAGGGCTCTATCTCGAGCTGGTGCCCTCCGATATAAAAACATTGGTCCTGAACATTCCACCTTTCTACCAGCCACTCTAGAAATCTCACTTGGGCCCTCATGCCAGGTATGGCCCAGTATTTATAAAGGCCGCATGCCTTCAAAGCATCAATTGACGGTTGATGATTAATGGCGGCAAAATCAACATCTTCGTGCTCTCTCTCGCGCCAATCAAGCATGGTGGGAAATCTACACACCAAAAAACATCTGTTAGATTCAATGAAATCAAAAAAATTGGTCCATTTTAGAGAAATTGGGGTTTGAAAACTCGTTTTGCGGGGTACGCACCCCGCCTTTAGGAACAGGGCGTGGGTACGCAGGTTCCCTTAAGGCAAGGTGCGTAAGCCCAGCATTTTCCCAACTGAGAAAATGTCGGGGTACGCGGGTCACCAGTGGAGCACCTGCGTACCACGAAAGGCAGATCTTGAAACCCCAAAGCCTCCAAAAAAATGAAACTAGGGCCTAAAAATGAATTCCAAATGGATGAAAATGAAGAGGAGGATGTTGTGGAATACCTGAAAGAGACGGCGTTCGGTTTCGACGGTCGGATTATCCGCAATTTCCACGGGAAGTTTCTTGCCAAAAGCCCTTTTTCTCTCCTCAACAGTAAAATGGTAAAAATGAATTGGTAAAAGCCCTTTTTATAGGTTTTTTGGGTAAATAAATGGTAAATTTGTTTATTTTTCACCATGAAAAGGTATTTTTCAAAGTATTTTTATCTATCGTCAACAGGTATGAGTAATGTGTTGGTTCTTGTGCAGGATAAAGGATTTTCAGGGAAAATTGTCATTTTTTACAAACAAAAACATCAGAGTCATCTTTAAGCCCTTTTCTGACTCCTGAAACTTGAAAATATTGCCGAGCGTTTCTTTTACACTCATTAAAACGGAATTAAAAGACGGTCCTCTTATAGCCCTTTTCTGACCGTAAAAACTTGAAAAGATTGTCGGATTTTTGTCGTTTCAAATTCGATATTGGAAATAAAACGACGTGTCCTTGATCGCTTTTTACTTTTCAGGTCAAAGACACTAATCATGAAAGTACTCCTTGGTCGTAAAGATCAAGCGGTTCTCTCAAGTATTATTTTATACTTTTTCGGGCTTGGGAGACACAAACTTACGAAAAAGGTCAACCCTGGAGTCTTCTTAAGTTTTTCAGACTCTCTAAAATTGAAAAACGCCTAGTTTCTCCTATACTGGACTCGTTAAAATTTCACAGTAAAGGACCTGTTCGATTACAAACAGGAACGGACCACTCCTTCTTAGGGTTCGAATCTAAACTAAGTTGGACTCATCCGAAGGATGGGCTTATAATCAAGCAAATGTTATCCTCCTCAAGATTGTAAAAAATAAAGAGGTACTTTCCAGAAATGGTGGGGGAAAAGAGAGAAAAATGAGCCTATTTTTTATCCTTTGTCTCAGAGAAACCTTATCACCACTCTTGAACACGACACTTTTCATTCACCTGGGTTGGGAAATCCTTTGCCTCATAGTTGATCAAACCACATTGAAAGTCTTCAGCCGGGTTCTGGGTATTAACTTTGGGTCAATTGTTACCAAGCCATCTGTTGTGTCATTATGTGTTCAAGAGGTCACTGCAAATAAAACATTCATCTGCAAAATCCCTGTCATCCATCTTGACCATCCCTGAGTCAGTCCTTACAGCTACATTTCTTCAACTTGATTTATGATTTCGTGTCGTGGGCTTGCCTACAATGGATCGCTTTCTATCGACATCAGCACATTATCTAGAAAGATGATCTAGAAATCGTTAGTATCTTGAAATCTGCATGCATCAATGGCAGGTTTCTCGCCTTCGACAACAGTTTACATCATTGAATTTCGATCGAAGGATTCCGTGACATGTTCGACATCAACACATTCATTCACATCTCATGGATTGTACTGGGTACTTTGAGAACCATTGACATCACTAGTGGTCTCTCTCACACTTGTTAACAGTTTACATCATTGACTGGTAATCAAGTGGTTTCTACCATGTTCGACATCAACTCATTTATTCGCATGGATAGAATCGTACTATTTCGGGAAGTAGAAATGAAGACCCTGGATCTAGTTTCCGCCATCCAGGCTACGAGGAGTTTTGTATTCATTATATAGTAGACTAATTATAAACAGATGGCTGCGTCCATACTGTGTCTACATGAGTCTATGATTATGATGTACTGCGAAATCATTCCTATATCAGAGCAGTAGTTAGTTTGTTAGTTAAAGTTTTTGATCTGAGTATGGGAATGCCTACCTCAGCGATGATATGATCTCATACATGTATTTTTCGTTGAATATCTGTAGGTTCCAACTAGGCTCTCCACAAGATAATCCTTGAAATGATAAAGTACTTCACCCTTCCTAGATGATATGAAACCCTAATCTACTACAGGCTTCGCACTTTAGGGGGCAATCTTTTACACTAAAATTTGTCACCATGACTATTCGCAGTCAGTATGGCTCCGTCAATAGTCATATTGTCCTCCTTGGCAAGTCTTATACCTCTGCTCCTCATGTCAAACTCCATGAAAGAAAGAAAGTCCTTAAAAGTCAATATAACTCTGGTTGCGCAGTTTCTCTTATCCTTACCTGCATGTACGCAAACCCAAGTTCATAACACCTGCATACTTGTACGCTCTATCTGTAAAGGGGTGGGTGCATACTCCTGTAAAGGTCAAAAGGCGCAATTTTTACTCCAAAAAAGTTACTTGTAGTCGATTCTAGAGCATTCTAGAAGATGGTTTGACGTGGATTGAACGCCTCTAGATGGTTCATGCATCCCAATGAAAGAGGAACTTATCCCATGAAGAGGGGAGCTATCCCATTGAAAGAGGGGCTTATCCCATTCATGGTGGACCTGATTAACTTCCTCCAAAGCACTATAAGTACAAGCATTGGGCCAGAGGGAGGGGAGGTTGAAAGCTGAACATTCCTAAGGGTAGATGCTGCTGAAATTAGGACTCCCTTTTAGAGCTTGAGAGGAGAGATTCCAATCCTTTCTTAGCTTTATTTGGAAGTGGGTGAGCTGATCAAAGTAAAGGAGAACTCTTGTTGGACCCTGGGAGGGACCTGCACAACACCAAGGCACTGGTTGTAATGGTTTCTTTTGTTTCCAATTAATACAGTTAAGTTCATTTTTCTCAACAAGTTGTTATATATAATTTGTTTCATAAACTCCTTGGTCTTTATGATGAATATGTTTTATTATATGAGTTATTCAGGTGCTATGTAATCGTTTGCTTGTTAGTGAATGCAGGCTTCAAGGAGAAGTAGCTCATCTGGATCAGAGAGGCTGGAGTACAAAAAACAAGTGTGGGACTAAAGGTAAGCCTTAAACACCTGGTTTCTTTTATTTTAAATGCATATTTAGGGAAAGATAGTGCTTGATTGTTTTGTTTGTCACTAGAAAGCATTAGCTTCTAGGGAAATCGGTTTTGTCAGCAAAATTGACTCTTTCTGCATGACACTACTCAACCTTTTGTTGAGGTTTCGGTACCATTATCTGTTGCTTGGAATGCCACCACCTTCCATGGGGGCCAAGCAATGCCTGACAGCTTCAGGGACCGCCTAACCAAGGCCAGCCATCTTATGTGCAAACCCCCCAAGGGCAGCAATATTATGGCCAGTCTTACCCAAGACAACCTAGGGGCCTACAAGGACAACCCTATCAGGGACAACCTTCAGCCACTGGTAGTCCATCTTTTACTTATCTGACTCAACCTTCTGGTTATCCGGGGCAACCTGGTACCCAGTAAGGTTACCCGTCTGGACAACCAGGACAACCTTACATCCAACAAGGCCAACCTGTTATTCAGCAGGGTTATCCCTCTTGACATGTTGGACAAACTTATATTCCACAAGGTCAACCGGCAGTCCAACAGGGGTATCCTTCTGGGCAAGGGGGTCAACCTTACGTATAGTAGGGCCAACCCACTGCTTAGCCTAGTCATCCTTCTGGGCAAGCGGGTCAGCTTTCTGCATAGCAAGGCCAACCCACTGCCCAGCTTAGTCATCCTTCTGGACAGGCTGGCCAACCACAAGGTCAATCGGCCGTCCAACCCGCTCAACCATCTGTTCCGCAAGGACAACCCTTGGTTGTTCAAGGACAACCTGGTACCCAGCAAGCACATCCTTCTGGGAAAACAGGTCTGTCCCAAACCCAACCAGGCCAACCTTCCGGCCAGATGGTCCGAGCTCAACCTGTTCAAGGACATTCTTCTGGGCTCCAATCTCAAATTGGTTATCAAATGCAAGGTGGGCCACGACCCCAACCTTCTTATCAGGCTCACTATGGAGCTCAGTAAATGTATGGCTACCAGCAACCCTAGGGGCAAACTCAATTTACCCCTTATCAAAATTATCAAAAAATGCAGGTTACTCCTTACCAGAATTATCAGCAACAGTACGTTGCACCTGCAGGTCAAGTTTCTAATCCATGGGGTGCTGGGGGGCAGACCCAGGGTCAGCTGTCTGCTTATGGACAGAATCCTTATGGACAGAATCCATATGGACAGAACCCCTATGGGCAAAATCCCTATGGGCAGAACCCTTATGGGCCAGGCCCATCCGGACAAAGTCCATGGGGGCAACCACCACCTGGTTGGAACCCTGGTACTACCTCTCTTCCACAACCACAAATGTCCTTTAATCCTCAGTTTCCTTTCTTAGCGACGTTGGAACTTCCAGATGTGTCCAAGTTGACGAATGATCCCATTCTTCATAATCCATATTGGCCACCAGTTCCAACTAAGATACCCGGTGATTGCCCGAAATTCGATGGCAAAGCTGGTGAGGACCCTCAAGCCCATGTCATGACCTATCACCTTTGGTGCTCATCCAACTCATGGCTTGATGACTCCATCTGGCTCCACCTCTTCCAAAGGACTCTCACCGGTTTGACCGCTAAGTGGTATATTGAGTTGAATCGTGGAACATTTCAAGATTTCAACTCCCTGGCTATGGCATTCCTAACTCATTTTCAGTTACCCATTCGGTATGAGACAGGGACACATCTCCTTACGTCTCTCAAACAAGACACGGCCACGCATATATCCGACCATATACATGAATGGAGACGGCGTCGTCGCTTGATCAAATTTTGGATTCCTGATCAGCTCCTGACCGATTGGTTCACAACTTCCTTTTTCCCTGCAATCGCGCGAGACATCGCCATGGGAGCTTGTGTAACTGAAGAGCAAGCTATCGTGCGTGCTCAGTAGCTCAACTTAGTATACTCTCAGTTAGGTACTTTATATGATTATTTGCCAGACACCCCAAGACCCGGAACATCCAAAGCTCCGCCAAAACCATCTGTTGACGGAGTTATTGGCTCTGTAAACCCGTCTTCAAAGAAGTCATCCGCGAACCCTGGGAAGCAAAAACAGAATTCTTCTAATGGAAACACTTCTCAAGGTCAACCAAATTTTGGAAGTACCTCCGAGGTTAACGCCGTTCAGTCCACCACGACGTATAAATCCTCGAAAGGGAAAAAGAAAGGGAAAGCCAAAAATAAATCCGAACAACCCAAATAGGACTCCCCTAAACCTCCACCCGAGGAAGGAGCAAAACATAAACCTAAGTATCCTTGTCTTATTTGTGATGAGGATCACTACACTAAAGACTGCCCCATGCGGTCCGAAGTTAGTCGATTGTTGAAAGGTGCTCCAGGGACTCCTGCTGTGCTTGAAGAACCTTTCCCTTCTCAGGAAACTCAAATGGTGGCAGATCCATCCCAACCCTCTTCTTCATTTGTCTCTCAAGTATTTATGGCTGGGACAATTCCCATCCATGTCACTACTCGAGCAAAAGAATATCCATCTCACACCGAGAAAGAGCCGGAGGTCCCCTCCAGCGCTCCTCCGTCCAGTTATGGTCCTCTCCACATTGAAAGACCTAGCACTGAGACGACTATCCAACCCCCTCCAAAAGGTGTACTCCGGAAGTCTTCTTACAACCCTAATGCTCGTGCTACTCAGCACTACAGCATCGTTGAGGACTTAGCTCAGGCTTCTTCTACTATGTCCGCTCTAGAAGTCCTCCAGAGCTGCCCCTCCCAGAGGAAGTCCTTGCTATCGGCCGTCGGTGGCATAGACCCGGCTGACTCGGACCTGATCTCTTTTGATCTCGAGGGCTATACGCCGAGACTGCCGCACCAAATCGCTTTCCTTATATAGGTCATCATCAATGGTAAAACGATTCATCGTACAGTCATTGATGAAGGTGCCTCAACTTGCATCATGTCTGTTACTTGCTAGAAAGCTATTGGTTCTCCAACATTGAGCCAGTCTCCTACGACGTTAGAAGCCTTCGATGGAAGAGAGTCCTGTCCTTACGGTATCCTCCAACGCTTGCCCATCTCCTTGGAAGGAAAGACGGTAGAAGTGGAGGTTGAAGTTGTCGACGCTAATCTTACCTACAACCTCCTCCTCGGACATAGCTGGACATACGCCATGCAAGCCGTGGCCTCCTCCATTTTCCGTGTCATTCGTTTCCCTCATCAAGGGAAGATTGTCACAGTGGACCAGCTCTCCTTCTTTGCCTCTTCTTCTGAAGGTAATGTGCCTTTCGTGGAGCATACCTCCAAATCATTCAAGAGTGTGGGAGCTGGGATCTTTAAGGATCCCGCCCTAATGGGTGTCTTTCCACTTCCACCTCCGAATCTCGCCCCTATTAACATGATTTCCATGCATTCTGATCCGTGGGTCCTTCCTCCCGCTAATCAGATAGAATCCTGGGGTGATATGATGCCGTTGAGTCCTACCGAGCTCAACTACATCGAGATTGTTGCTACATCGGCTCCCACTCCCGAACCTGCTCTTCCGAGTGGTGTTCGCGACTCATATGTTCATTTCCCTTGGCTTGGAGATGATGCTACTTTAGATCCATTAAAGGAAATATTTCCTTCCAATGAAGCCATCATAGAGACCATGTCTCTTGAGGAGCCCCCTTGGTCAGATCATCACCACCGTTCCTCGTTTCTCCCTGCCCATCAGGAAATGATCGCATGTCTCGAATGGTTTGCTTCGTGTATCCCATTCCAGCCTCTTCAAACACCTATTCAAATTTACCAAGTGTCTTTTGAGGGCAATATGGGAAACATTACGCAGACCCAACCCATTGACATCTCTGTGAGAGCAGGGATTGTTGAGCACATTCACATTGGAGTCACTTGCACTCCAGAGGAAGTTCAACTTTACACCAATCTATTTCGCGAATTTTGTGATGTCTTCGCTTGGTCCTACGAAGAGATGACCGGCATCGACCCTAACATAGTGGTGCACGAGATACCTACGTATCTAGGTGCTAAGCCTGTTCGTCAACGCCTACGCCCTGTGCACCCCTGAAAGGCTGCAGCCATTAAAGCAGAAGTCGAAAAGCTTCTCAAGGCTGGTTTCATTTACCCCATTCCACTCACGGATTGGGTTTCTAATATAGTCCCTGTGAACAAAAAGCAAGGTACTATTCGAGTCTGTGTTGATTATCATGACATTAACCGCGCCTGTCCTAAGGATAACTTCCCCACACCTTTCATCGATCAACTTATTGATGAGTGTGCAGGAAGCGAAATCTACTCGTTTATGGACAGTTTTTCTGGATATAACCAAATCAATATCGCGCCCACTGATCAACATAAGACCGCTTTTATCTGTCCTTGGGGCACTTTTGCCTATAAGAAGCTCCCTTTCGGTTTAAAGAATGCCGGCGCTACCTTCCAACGTGCAATGTCCTATGCCTTTCATGACATTCGTCACATTGTACAGCCGTATCTGGATGATCTTCCAGCTCATTCAGCTAAGCGTCAAGACCATCCCTCCCATCTTCGCGAAATTTTTCTCCCCTGTCGACACTACCGTATCAGGCTCAATCCTCATAAATTTTTCTTCTGCGTTGAATCAGGCTGACTGCTCGGGTTTATCATCTCCCGAGAGGGCATCCGTCTAGACCCCCTCAAAGTCGAAGCTATTTTGAACCTTCCTCCCCCTACTTCTTTGTAGCAGTTGCAAAGCCTGCAAGGTAAAGCGAATTTCTTAAGATGATTCATTTCGAACTATGCCGAGGTGGCTAAGGGTTTCACACGGTTGTTGAAGCGAGACACACCCTTCCATTGGGATGCTATCGCTCAGGAGTCTTTCGAGCGACTCAAGGGCCTCCTTGTATCAGCTCCATTATTGCGACCTCCGAACTACCACCGTGATTATACTCTGTACCTAGCCGCCGCCGATACTACTATCGGCATGGTTCTCATGCAAGACGATGATGCTGGCAATGAGCACGTCATATATTATCTCAGCCACAACCTCTTGGATATGGAAACTCGATACGCTTACATCGAGAAGTTGGCATTGGCCGTTGTTTGTGTCGTCTAACGTTTTCGGCATTATATCTTGTTGCACACCACGACCGTGATTTCTGACTGCAACCCGATGACGTACATTTTGTCACGTCAGTTGCTGGGGGGCAAATACTCAAAATGGATCGTAATCCTAAAGGAGTTTGACTTGGAATTTACTGCTGCCAAGTCTAAGAAATCCTTGGTCTTCGCTGAGTTACTATGTTCTTTGCCGTCTCCTTCTGCACCCTCTGTTTCATAAGATCATATCCCGGACGAAACTCTCTTTCTGATCAGCACCCTCGATCCCTAGTACGGGGATATTATCGTTTATTTACAAACATCCTCTTTCCACCCCGCTGTATCCAAAGATGCTCGACGGTGGATCCGCCATCACTCTCAACCCTATCGTATCATAGGGGACACCCTGTACCGTCTCGGCGTTGACTCCGTTCTCCGTTGATAACTTACCCTCGAGGAAGCTGAGAGAGTCCTGAATGACTGCCACTCTGGCGCCTGTGGTGGTCACATGTCCGGATATGCCACAGCTCAAAAAATCCTTCGTGCTGGTTATTTCTGGCCCTCCATTTTTAAGGATTGCATTCTTGCCTTCCGTTCATGTCATGCATGCCAGATATACCAGTGGAAGATGCATGTGCCACCAGCCCCACTGCACCTTGTAGTGACCGTAGGCCCTTTTGCAAAATGGGGCATTGATTATACAACTTGTAAGCCTCGCTCGGCCGGGGGGCATGGGTTTATTATCGTTGCCGTCGATTACTTTACAAAATGGGTCGAGGCGATGCCCACATTAAATGAAGACGGTCATATAGCATTGCAGTTTCTGTTCAATCATGTTTTTACGCGGTTCGGAGTTCCACAGGTCATCATCATAGATCAAGGAAAACATTTCCGTAATCACATGATGATCGATTTGACAACCCAACTAGGCTTACGGCACGATAGTTCAACCCCGTACTATCCTCAGTCTAACGGCCAGGTTGAAGCCGTTAACAAGGTTTTGGTTACGATGCTTCAACGTACTGTTGACATGCATAAGTCTAATTGGCATCTGATGTTGTTTCCCGCCTTGTGGGCCTATCGAACCTCTGTGAAGGATGCCACCGGTTTCACTCCATTTCAACTAGTTTACGGACTGGAAGCTACCCTTCCTATAGAATGTGAAATTCCTTCGTTGAAAATAGCCGTCGAGTTGCTTCCCAACACTACTCCAGTAGAGGAACGGCTTCTTTATCTAGAACGGCTAGACGATACCCTTCGCTTAGGCTCTCTAGCCATCGAAGCTCAAAAGAAGAGAGTCAAAACTCATTTTGACCATACCATTCATCCTCGTTCCTTTGTTGAGGGAGATCTAGTCCTGCTATACGACCAAGAAAATGACAAGCTGGGGGCAGGCAAACTCGAGCCCATGTGGCTAGGCCCTTACATTGTAAAGGGAGTGTTGCAAAAAGGGGCGTACGAGCTAGTTGACTACGAAGGTAATCCTCTTGATAAGCCCCACAATGGGCTGTACTTGAAAAAGTACTATGCATGATTCATGTGCTTCGATTTGTACATGCGTGTGTGTGTGTGTGTGAGTTTTCATGTTTTCGGTTTGGTGTGAAAGTGTGCTCACCCCTTATTGTGTCTTTTTGCTTCTTGTGCAGATGTCGGGTGCACCTTACATTGGTTTCGCTGATGGTTCCTGCCGCAGCACTCATAATTTATCCTCTGCGGCATGGGTGATCTACGATCCTCACAGTGAGTTGATAGATCCTCAAGGAGTCTGTTTAGGCTGTACTACAAACAATGTTGCTGAATATAGCGTTGTTATTGAATTATTAGCCGAGGCAATTAATCTCGGTATTCGTACATTGCTTGTTAACCTAGACTCTCAACTTGTCGTCCATCAGCTCAATGGGCAATATTCCGTCAGAGACCGTCACATTTTAAGGTTGTACTTACGCGTTAAATTGTTAGAACGGAATTTTGACTTTATTACATATCAACATATTCCAAGACGATTAAACACATTATCTGATGCATTGGCTAATCATGTATTAGATAGACATTTGCGTAATTTGTAATCAAAACATTATACAAGTAAGCACATAAAATCACAATAATAAACCATAGGCATATGTATATATATATGTGTGTCATAAAGTTTTGCACCGCGTGCATTACATAAGTCCAAAAAATAATACATTTTCATCCTGATACATCCTCGGACAACATGTCCCTCAAAAAATATGCATGAAAGAAGCCTAGAAGTCTATTCGTGGTGGTGCTCATGATAGCACATCACCGCGCGCACCAAGCGTCTCAACAGACGATGGACGCGGCTCGGTACCCCTACTGTGTGCCTCTGGTATGAAAAAGGCACGTCCGCCAATCGAGCATAACCCGGAATCCCTTGGGTCAGTCCCTCGAAATTCTGCACCAGCTCTTCCGCCACGGCACCTCTTGCCTGAGGATCAACTGTAGGTTGGCCCCTCCGCGCTATAGGAGACAAGCCGGCTGGTCGCTCTGGGCCCACATCTACATATACATACAACTGTCATCAGAACATGCATGTATTGACACAAAAAAAATGAAGATACTTAAAACATCAAAAATAGAAGATCATACCTAGCTCCTTTTCCCACTCCTCTCCCTCTAGCAGTGGGAGGTTTGGATCTCCCATGAAGTTGGTTCCCACGTATGGCCAATCCTCTACCATGATCAGCTGACGGCGAAGCCATATGAAGAACTCAGGCCGCCAAGACATCTGCTGGCCCCCTCCTCCTCTGGGCATCAATGCTGCCCAGCGAGCCATCCTAGGCTCTCGTGGCAATGGGTCCACCACTACAGCTCCCTGGTACTAGAAGAGAGGTAATCGTTCCAAGAATAACGACACCACAATCGAGCCATACCCAAACTGTTTCACTCCCCCGCACTTACACTTTTGTAAGCTACCTTTTGATATTTGTAGTCACCGTTGTAGCCCAGTCAAAAATGGTGGGGCTAAGGCATTCTGTCGCTAGTAACAGATGATTCTTGCTTGCCTCATGGGGCGCCTGTACCCCAGCTGCACGTGTGATGGTGAATAGTATCACCTTAAGAACCAAGTCGTGGATGGTGGCAATATCCACCTTGGCACTGTTTTTCCCAAATTGTGCCTCTGGACACACCCGGGCCTTCACTTCACCTATTTTCTCACCGGAAGGCCTGCTTCCGATCAAAATGGGGCTCGCCCCTCTCCGTCACAACCCAGTAATGAAGTACACATCAGATACATCCAGCTCTAAGGTTTGATCCCGTAATCGAAATACTTGGTCATCAACATCCCAAGCATCCACTATGAACTGTAATTGCTCCGGTTGAGCTCGTAGATAAGAGGTAAGGAAGAACTTCTTGAGACCACGTCTCTCAAAGCATTCATACATCCCTCATCCGCTATGTCCAAGGAATCTATGGCATCATGCTCCCGTTCTTTCCATTCCACCACCATTTTTGCTTGTTTCTTGCACCCACGAGGACGAATAAATCATTAATGAAACCCTGGTAGGCTTACAAACCGGACAAATTTCAAAAGTGATGGGAAAATTCAAGTAAAAAGTTAGGTCGCGCAGTTGGCGCGACTGTTTCTAAAACAGTCGCGCCAATGGCGCGGCACCTTTGGGAAAATCACCCCATTGGCGCGGACCCGTGCCGGATACCCGCGACAATGGGGCGCAACCCTAAATTTTGAAATCCCCCTTCCGGACGCTCAATCAGGGAACAAAATGCATAAAAATAGAATGAAAATGGAGCTAAGGGAAGCGCCTCTTACCCTGAACTGGCGGAATCTCAAATGGTTGCACGGATTGGCAGTAATCACTGCTCGAAGTTTGCTCCCCAAATGTACCACTACCACTATGCAAGAGGTAAAAAGTAAAAGTAATTCTATTTTTTACATTTTCACCATATTTATAGACTTTTTGACTTGTAATTAGGTTTAAGGAGTTGTTTTTTTGAATATTTTAATATATTTTGGTCGAAAATGGATTTTACGCTTGCTTTTGGTGCTATGACAGGTCCTTTTTTGCAACTTCGATGGTGAAACGAGTTGTATTTTATACTTTTTCGGACTCGGTAAATACTCGAAAAAGTTACTATGGAGTCATCTTTCAACTCTTTTCTGACTCGCTAAAAATGAAAAGATCGTCGAGTTATCACTCTTGACTCGTTAAACTATAAATAAGAGGCGGTCGTCTTTAAACCCTTTTCCGACCGTGTAAAAATGAAAAGATCGTCAGACCCTTGTCGTTTCAGGTTCATTAATGGTTACGAAACGACGTGATATCGATCGCTTTTTTACTTTTTCAGGTCGATGTCACTAACATGAAAAGTACTCCTCGATCGAAATGGTCGAGCGGTTCTTTCGAGCATTGTTTTATACTTTTTCGGGCTCGGGAGACACAACTTTACGAAAAAGGACCCCCCTTGGAGTTTTCTTTTCTGCTGGCTTTTCAGACTCTCTAAACAAGAAAAGACACCGAGTTCTTCCTTTGTCAGACTCGTTAAAACTTAATGACATCGGATTCCGTCGAAATGACGCTCACAAGCACATGCTATCCCCATCAAGCTTGTTAAAAATCACTGGGGTACTCGCCAGAAATGGTGGGGAAAATGGATCCATAATTATTGTCGTGTCGGCAGTATGTCGCTCTTGAACATGGCACTAGTCTGCATTCGTGTCTGGGTGGGGGCATCTCATCTTGTTTTACACTAGCCTCCATGGGTTTGGGTTATCCTATTTGACCTCTCATCTGCTCATTGCCTTGTCACCATGACCTCTGCTCATTTGATGTCAAATACTACCAAGTCCACTGTCGTGCCGCCAATATGTTCAAGAGAAGTTGACCTCTGCAGAATTACAACCTCCCTCTGATGCCTCACATAATTCTGATTCACCACAACATTCTTCCTTTGTCTCGTGTCGATGATGTGAGAAACACTATGGCCCACCTTTGATCAAGGTCACTTCCTGTCGACTTCAGCTCATTATCCAGGAAGTTGATCTAGAGACTCCCTTTCGGTGCCTTGGAGCCTGCATGCCTCAATGGCAGTTCTTTGTGTTTGACGAGAGGTTTTCATCATTATCCTCCGATCGAATGATTCTGCGGGTGTTTGACGCCAGCTCACCTATTCGCACGCCGCAGACTATACCTATAGTACCTTGAGGGCCATTGTCATTATTGGTGGTACCTCTCGCGTCTGTTAACAGTTTTCATCATTGACTGGTAATCAGACAATGTTCATGCATGTTCGACTTCAACTCATGTATTCACATGCCTGAAATTGTACTCCGTTCGGGTCGAGATGGAGCGCAAGACCCTGGATTTTGTCTATTGGAATCCAGGATGCGATTTGTGGATTATTATGATCATTACATGACTCATACATTGGATGGCTGCGACCATGCCTGAGTCTATTTGTCGATCCTCTCTGGATGGCTGCGTCCATGCCTTGGATCTAGATTATTATGTACTCTATTATGGATGGCTGCGCCCATACCACATATATCATTTACTTGAGATATCAGTTGTACTTCTTTACGCAGGTTCTCCGGCGGCCGTGTTTTTAGTCATGCATGTTCTTTTAAAGCATTTCACCCCTCTCTCACAGGCCTCATGCTTTAGGGGGCATCTGTTACATAGCAATTTGTCACCGTTTGTCACCGTCCCTGTTACCCCTTACCCGTACACTGGAGGACTCATTTCGGGACCTGTGAGAAGTGACATGACCTGAAACCACTTGCATCATATTCCTCTAAGTATGAGCTTCATTTGCCCTGAATACATCTCCTACAAAATACCCATGAAGACAGCTCTTTTTGCATTAGCGTGGGTCCACAGTTCGTTGCCCGCGCCAATGAGGGAAATCCTCTAAAAATGGTGCGCCATTGGTGCTCTGTCCCAGAGTCGCACTCGCGCCAACCGAATTGAGTAAAGTTTTTAACCAACAAACTCCTGAAGGTTCTCTTCAACCCATTCACCAACTGAATATATGTTGAGCTAGGATGGTTTGGCTTCGAATCTCCATAGAAGGGAAAGTGGTTTCCCACCTTTCATGGAAGTTTCCAAGTGATAAAGCCAATCCCATGAATAATGTGGTTGATCCTATCTCTTTCCTCTCTATCTATAAAAGCTTGCCTCTGTGCCTTGAGCAAGCTAGCTAGAGTTACAATAGTTCCAGTTCTAAGATAGTGATAGAAAGTTTGAAGTTGCAAGAGCCTTCTTTGCACCCATAAGGCCAAATCTAAGTAAGGAGATTCTTGTCACCCAAAGAGAGAGAGGCTTGTTCCTCATCCCAACAAGCTTTGCAAGACTTGTGTAGCTGACTACCCAGCCAAAGGAGGATTTGACGTCAGAACAATGGTTGTATTCTTCTTTGTTATTTATTAATAATAGATGACTATCATTATGGTTCCACTCTCATTGTCCTATGTTTGATGTTGAGTTATATCTTTTCTGACTGATATATAATTGCATCTACTAGATTTTATGCTTGTTTTCGTGTTGTTCTTTGCATGTGCAGGTGTCCAATCACGGAGATCGTGGGGATCGTGATCAGCCAAGGCAAAGGAACGAGGGCAACATCTATTCTACGAATACTAGCGTTGGAATCCAAGTAGGTTCTCACCATCCACTTTTTATTTTCAATTAGGAACTTGCGTGATAGCATTGTGTGATTGTTGCTAGACCCGGTCTGGGCTAGTAGGGATCGTCTCTGTCCACAGAGAGGATTTACCTCCACAACAAAGAAAAATAGTAATTTTAATACCATTATTCCCTATGAAGCCTTTTGATGGTCATATTTATTAAAAAGATGACATGGTGCATCTCTATAATGACTGGCTGAATATCTTCCCTTTGGACACATCATAAAATGATTTATTATTCTAATATCATGTTGGTTTATATTTCACACCTTCAAAAGGATAAATACCTTTGATATGATTATATGGGGGTAAAAGCATAACTTTCATTGGAATTTGTTTTACTTCTTACACCATCCCTAACTCTTAAGGAGTAAATGAGCCTCCCTCTCTTTACAATAAAACATCAAAATATGAAAATATGAAATATAAAAATATGAAAATACAACAAACATTGTCTTAAAGAGGATTGGGGGTCTTAGTAAGAGCCAACCTACGATGATCATAAGGATGTAATAGGTGACATTCCATTATGGCCACCACACCAAGGTAATGACCTTCTTGATAATTAAAACTGTCAGAAGGACAGGGGGTCTCATCATGAGCCAGCCTAATCACTTTTTTATATCCTGGTGAATGGCACTATGATTATCTAGTTTCCATGCCGACATAGTGGTCTCTTTATAGCAAATAAAAAGGAGAATCATCTAAATACTAAAAAGAGGACTCTGGCTCATTTGTAGGGTTAAAAATCAACCCTATCGAGGCTATGAATGATAGCTGGCAGTAGTGGCTCTGCTTATGGTATTGAAGTACTATGTGACACTACCAAATTCTCTCTATTCTATTACCACCTATGGATTCATTTCTAAAAGAAAATTTTGCATTTGAACAACATTCCTAAAAGCCAACATGCATGGTAACTTATATCTTGTATCCATTATATCATATTTGTCTAATCACTTTAATGTCAGTCATTAATATTTATCATCGGTCATGTGTTTGCCACTTTTCCACCTAAGGTAGATATCTATTAAGATAATGGTATAAATCTGTGTTTTATTTTACGGGCATTTCAAATATTTTGACGTGTACTTCTTTTTTGTCGGTGTCGTATATTACACCACTTTTATTGATTGGTTTCTTGCATTTATGATTTACCGACTCTTTCTCCCTTTTTCCCATGCTTGGCTAGCATGGATGCCCTTTTCTAATTGGATGAGGGATGGTCCGCGTATGAACAACATGTGTGATGGTGGCTTGGGTGCAGGCAATATAACAAATGCCCTAATCCTGATATAATTTCCTCTAATTCTATCTGAAACCCTTCTTCTTCTCTCACTGGAGTATCAGTCATCTATTTCTAGGCTGACTGTTCATAAATTTCCTTTTCGGCCACTATCACCACTCTTTTCCCCTTAATCACCCCAACCCTTGTTATCGGGAACAATTTACACAATAGAGCCTCTTTTCCTCTATGGGAACTGTAATTCCATGGAAATTACACAATACACTATCGGAAGGCTTTTGAGTGGACTTAACGTAATTGTGCATAAAATAAACTATCAACGGTTCCACACTACCATAGTGCGATTACCCGTGGAAATACAATCTCAGCAGCTTTAATGGTCATAGTGTTATCACAAGAAATTACACTATCGGTGGACTTTTACATAGGAAAGTGTTAATCTACTCAAATAAACTATTGGAGGGTCTTTACTCCATAAAATGGAATAACACTTTTGCAAATGCTATCGACAGTTATTATGGAACGAAACATAACATAACGGCCCTTTCGATGTGATAACACATAGTGTTATCGGAAATCACAATCGCCAATCTCAATGCCTCGTTTCCAATCTCTTTCCGCTTAGATCTTGCTATCCGATTAAACCGCGGACCTGATATGTTATAAAACCACCCTTATAAGGTTTTGGGTCTGAATGTCGCAACTTCAACTTCGGCACTTTAAATGGTTAGTCCTTCTTTGCTCCAACACTGTGATGCGATAACACTTGCAGACCCGATATGAGTATTGGCCCCGTTTAATAAGATTTCAAGTCTAGAACTCAATTCCAGCTAAGGTTTTTCACGGTTTTTCAGTGTAAACCAGAGTTTTCACCTGCAGAATTCAACAACACATATAAGGGAAACAGGGCATGCCGATATAAAGGAAAATCACTCCAACAGGCTTCAATCAAAGTGTTAGTTGGAAAACAAGGCCAAATCATTATTATAAAGGCTCAAAAGAAAATCAAAGCCGAATACACGCATAATACCATATTTACAAGCAAACAGGCGTTCAGATGCATAAAAAGGGTTTCGGAGAGCACAAGTTCTCCAAGATCGACCAATACACAGAGATATCTGCTCCTTTCTTCAGCAATGCGAAATAAACACTTTCGGTCAAAATCCCTTTACAACAACATCAAACTTACATATGTACTGGTTCGTGTTAACAACCAGTTCCTAAAATAGAGGTTTAATTTAATACAACTATCAGTTTTGCGAGACTTCCTCCTCGAAAACCTCCACTATGCTAACTAATCCTATCTTTTCAGCAAGGTATTCTCCTCGAGAACCTCCACTATGGCTTAACATTTTAACATTTATTACATCATTATTTATTCCCAGATTCTATCTCTATGCTAAACTAGAAAAACACGGAAATTGATGGCTAAAGGATCCCACTCCTTTTCTTGTAGATTTTTTTGTATTTTTGGAATAAGTTTGAAGATTTTCCTTCCAAGTTTCATGCTCCTGCATCACACTCCTAAGGACAAAATTCTTCATGGGCTCCTGTCCATGAGCTCTTCTACATAACTGCCCAGCTTCCGTAGCATGTTTTCTGTTACCCAAGTAGCTTCAACAGTTGGTTGATCCTTCCATTTTACCAAATATTGAAAGTACTCCTATCCTCTGGTTTTTTTGAACACCTTCTTGTCCAAAATCCTTTCTGGCTACAATTCTTTTGCTGTAGGTAATTGTTTTACCTAGTCAATCTCTTGTGTCTCCTAATATTATGTTGTATCATCTGCAGTTTCACCTTCATACTTTTACAGGTCAGTAACATTAAAAATTGGAGATATTCCAACATCAGGGGGTAATTCAATTTCATATGCATTTGCAGGAAATTTCCTTAATACTCTACATGGTCCAATTTTCTTGAAATTTAGTTTGTTATAATCCCTCTTTGGAAATATTTCCTTTCTGAGGTGTGCAAAAACCAAATCTCCAACTTCAAAGTTCACCTCTCTTCTTCTCATTTCAGCTCTAGTTTTGTACTTGATGTTGCTATCTTGCAACTATTGTTTCACTTGTTCATGTATTGTTTGCATTTCTGAAGCAAAATCTTCACCCTCTGTGCTTCTCATCTCATCTTTTCCCAAGTTCCTTAACTCAAATACTCCTCTTGGATTCATTCCATAAACTATATGGAATGGACTCTGTCCTGTACTCCTATTAGGTGAGTCATTATATGCATATTCAGCTTGTGCCAACACTTGATCCCACTATTTCGGTTTTTCTGCAGTAAGACTCCTTAAAAGATTGCCCAAACTCTTGTTCACTGCTTTGGTCTGTCCATCAGTCTATGGCTGATAGGCAGAACTGAAACTCAGTTTAGTTCCCAACTTCTTCCATAATGTCCTGTATAAATGTCCAACAAACTTGGAATCTCTGTCTGGGTCATACTCTTAGGAAACCCATACAATCTTACTATCTCCTTGAAAAACAAATTAGCAATGTGAGTAGCATCACTAGTTTTATAACATGGAATAAAATGTGCCATTTTTTAAAATCTGTCCACTAGAACAAAAATTGAATCATTACCCCTTTGATTCTTTGGTAAGCCCAAAACAAAATCCATATTTACCATATCCCAAGGCCTATCTCGAATTGGTAATGGGACATACAATCCTATGTTTTGGCTTCTTCCCTTTGCATATTGACAGATTTTACAAGTTTTCACATACTTTTCCACTTCAGATCTCATTTATGGCTAGAAATAAAATCTATTCAATTGTTCATAAGTCTTATCTATACCAAAATTTTGTGCAATTCCACCACTATGTTTCTCTTTGATTAAATTCTCCCTCATAGAACAGTTTGGTATGCACAGCTGATTCCTTTTAAACGACAATCCATCTTGTAAGAAATAATCCAACCATTTACTCCTATCAATAAAAACAAGATTCTTACAAGCTTCAAATGCCTCTTTAAAATCTAAATTTGTCTCATATAATTCTTTTAGAAAATCGAAACCCAACACTTAAATTTTACTTTCTTGAAGTAATAAATTTCTCCTACTTAAGGCATCTGCAACTTTATTTGATTGGCCATTTATGTGCTTCAATACAAAATGGAAACCTTGAAGATACTCTACCCATTTAGCATGTTTCTGGCTAAGCTTTGGCTGTTGCATAATTTACTGTAGTGCATGGTTATCTGAATAAAATATGAACTCCTTTGACATTAGATAATGTCTCCACTTCTTCAATGACTGCACAACTACATAGAACTCTCCATCATAAGAAGAATACTTCTTTTTGGAATCATTCAAATTTTCACTAAATTAAGATATAGGTCTGTCTTCCTAACTTAAAACACCTCCATTGCTTCTCCACTGGCATCACACTTTACTTGGAAAGGCTTACTAAAATCAGGTAGAACCAAAATAGGCTTTTTAGTGATCTTCTTCTTCCATAGTTGAAAATTATTTTCTTCTTCAGCAATCCATCTTAATGGTTGTTTATCCTTGTTTTTGGTTTCAATAATAGGTGCATTGATATTACTAAAAAATTTTATGAATTTTCTATAAAAACTAGCAAGACCATGGAAACTTCTTACCTCAAAAACACTTTTAGGTGAAGGCCACTCCATAATTTCCTTGATCTTCTCTGGATCCATCTTCAGCCCTTCAGCAGAAATAACAAAACCCAAATACACTAACTCCTCTTTCATGAATGAACACTTCTTCAAATTCAGCAATAACTTCTCTTGTTGTAGCCTTTGTAAGACATAATTCATATGTCTCATGTGCTCCTCCTTGGACCTATTGTAAACTAATATATTGTCTAGATATACTATTACAAATTTACCAATAAACTCCTTAAGAACTTCATTCATGAGTCTCATAAACGTACTTGGTGCATTTAACAACCCAAAAGGCATTACTCTCCACTCATACAATCCCTCATTTGTCTTAAAGGTAGTTTTCCACTCATCCCCTTCTCTTATCCTTATCTGATGATACCCACTTTTAAGATATAGGTTTGAAAAATACTTTTCTCCACTCAAGCAATCCATTAAATCTTCAATTCTAGTTAAAAGAAATCTATACCTAATTTTGATTTTATTGATGGCTCTTGAATCTGTACACATTCTCCAGCCTCCATCTTTCTTTGGACTCAACACTGTTGGTGCTGCACAAGGACACAAGCTTTCTCTGATCAGTCTTTTGTCAAGCAGTTCCTGCACCTGCTTACTAACCTCTTCATTTTCTGTAGGAGTCATTCTGTAAGTTGCTTTGTTAGGTATACGTGCTCCAGGAATCAAATCTATATGATGGATGATTCTTCTAATGGGTGGCAACTCATTAGGTAAATCATCAAAAATGATATCACAATAGTTGTCCAACATTTCTTGAATTTTAATGGGTAAATCAGAATCTTTAGTGGAAGTCATTATTACCTTGGGCTTGAAAATTATAGCAAAATTTACCTCATTCTCTTCAATCTGCTACAAGTATACCTTTCCTCCCAGTAACAGAGTTTTTGGATCAATCTTCTTTCCTGATGCATCTTCTTCTTTCATAGGCAACAACGTATAATTGATACCATCTTTACTAAAATCGTAGGTGTTTCTTTTCCCATCATGCATAGCTCCTCTGTCATATTGCCAAGGTCTTCCAAGCAATATGTGACACACATCCATTGGCATCACATCACATACAATTTTGTCCTTATATTTTCCCAACTGCAACTCCACTTCACACTGTTCATTCACTAACAACTGATGTCCCTTTTGTAACCATGACACCTTGTAAGGTGTTGGATGTTTCATTGTCTTCAGCTTCAATTTCTCCACCACTTCTGTAGAGACCAAATTATCAGTGCTACCACTATCAATGATCATCTGACAGCATTTCCCTTGAACCTTACACATTGTTCTGAACAAAGTCTTTCTTTGTGATGGTTCAACTATCTTCTTTGTCAGCTTGAGCAAAACTTTATTGATTACCAAATATTCTCCTCTCTCTGGTATATTTTCTTTTTCTGCCACTGTTGTTGCTGTTGCTTCTCCCTCAACTTGAGCAACAATTGCATTCCTCTGACTTGTTCCTGTATTCTCTGGGCACTCAAAATCTCTGTGTCCCATTTTGTTACACCTGTAACATCTTACTTCTTTTCCTCTGCCTTTGCCTCCTCTTCCTCTAGAAAAACTCCCTCTACCACTTGCATCACCATGCTAGGTTGAGCTGATGCTAGATCCCTCTTGAGATGCTATAGATCTTCCTCTACCACCTTGACTTCCACTTCCTCAGAAATTACCTCTCCCTCTGGTAGACTGCTTCTTCACGAGTTTTTCTTCAGCTTTCAGTACTATCTGATAAGCTTCCTCTACTACTTTAGGAAACAGTATACTTATTTCATCTTGAATGTCCATCCTAAGGCCATTCACATATCTAGCTACCTTCTCATCTGTATCCTAAGTTTGTCCAGCTCTTACGCTTACCTTATAGAATTCCTCTATGTATTCTTTCATTGTCATAGACCTCTGTCTAAGATTTTGCATCTGCCTGAACAAGGTTTGTTGATAATTACTTGGTAGAAACTTACCTCTTAGCTTTGCTACTATCCTACTCCAATTTTTGATAGGTTTCTTGCCAAGTCTCTTTATTTCTACCTGCACTTCATCCTAGCAAAGCATTGCATGTCCTTGTAGCTTGGTGGCCACAAACTTTACTTTCTTCTCATATTCTCTTTCTTCATAATCAAAGAATTCCTCCATGCCATTAATCCAGTCTATCAATTATTCTGGATTCAGTCCTCCTTCATATATTGAAACCTCAGTCTTTGGCCTAGTTGTGGATCTCAACACTGACTAGAAGAATCTCATCTCAGGAGTAACTGCTACAACTTTCTCCTCTCCTTTAGCTTCAACCTCAGGCTCACTAACATCCCCATCATCTATATTTCTTCCTGTTGTTGATGCCTCTAATATTTCTTGCATCTATTGCAAAAATTCCATCACTTCAGCATTTACAACTGGTCATCCTCTTCTACCACGTCCTCTTCCAACTCTGAAAGCCATATTAACTTTCTTTCTTCTCCTTCTAAGATTCAATTCAGTGTCAAAAGGTTGCTTTTATACCACTAATGGTGGCCTGGGTGTAGGCGATATAGACAAATGCCCTAATCCTGATATAATTTCCTCTAATTCTGGTTGAAACCCTTCTTCTTCTCTCACTGGAGTATCAATCATCTATTTCTCAGCTGACTATTCATAAATTTCCTTTTTGGCCACTATCACTGCTCTTTCCCCTTAATCACCCCAACCCTTGTTATCGGGAACAATTTACACAATAGAGCCTCTTTTCCTCTATCGGAACTGTAATTCCATGGAAATTACACAATACACTATCGACGGAATTTTGAGTGGACTTAATGTAATTGTGCATAAAATACACTATCGGCAGTTCCACACTACCAGAGTGCGATTACCCATGGAAATTCACTCTCGACATGTTTAATGGTCGTAGTGTTATTTCACAAGAAATTACACTATCGATGGGCTTTTACATAGGAAAACGTTAATATACTCAAATACACTATCAACGGGTCTTTACTCCATAAAATGGAATAACACTATTGCAATCGCTATCGGCAGTTCCTATGGAATGGAACATAAAATAACGGTCCTTTCGATGACATAACACATAGTGTTATCAGAAATCGTAATCGGTGATCTCAATGCCTCTTTGCCAGACTCTTTCCACTTAGGTCTTGCGATCCGATTAAACTACAGACCCGATATGTTATTAAACCACCCTTATAAGGTTTCGGGTCAGAATGTTGCAACTTTGACTTTGACACTTTAGAGGGTCAGTCCCTCTTCACTCCAACACTGTGATGCAATAACACTTGTGGACCTGATATGAGTATTGGCCCCGTTCAATAAGATTTCAAGTTCGGAACTCAATTCCGGGTAAGGTTTTTCATGGTTTTTTAGTGTAAACCAAAGTTTCCACCTGCGGAATTCAACAACACATATAAGGGAAACAGGGCATGCCGATATAAAGGAAAACCACTCCAACAGGCTTCAATCAAAGTGTTAGTTGAAAAACAAGTCCAAATCACTTTTATAAAGGCCCAGAAGAAAAGCAAAGCTGAATACATGCATAATACTAGATTTTCAAGAAAACAAGCATTTAGATGCATAAAAAGGGTTTCGGGGAGCACAAGTTCTCCGGGATTGACCAATACACAGAGATATCTGCTCCTTTCTTCAGTAATGCAGATTAAACACTTTCGGTCAAAATCACTTTACAACAACATCAAACTTACATGTGTACTGGTTT